>CM046458.1:29831466-30368966 GCA_025506515.1 Flaveria trinervia | reverse complement strand
ATCTTTCATCATACAACCTCCCTGCCAAGTCAACCACCCACCTAAACATGCTCGGTCGGGCAACGATCATGTGCTTACGGATGTCCGCCGGCAATCCCTGAATATACCTCTTGATCTTTCACGAAAGAGGTGTCACCTGATCTGGCACCAGACGTGCCATCTCATTGAATTTAGTGGTATACTGCTGATGTGTCATCGTTCCCGCCTCCAGCTGCAGGAACTCCCTCTCAACTTTATCCATCTCACGGTGAGGACAAAAATCCTCAATCACCAGCCTTTTTAACTCTGACCATCTCATCCTTCTGATAGCCCTGCATCCCTCAACCTGGACAATATTGTCCCACCAACACAAAGCTGAGTCCACAAAAGAGTGAGTGACAAACTTCACCTTTTGGTCCTCTCGGCACTCGCTGATCTCAAGGATAACCTCCATCTCCCTCACCCATCGATGAGCAGCAGCAGCAGTGCCATTACCATCAAAGGTAGGGGCTTGCACATTTGGAATGCCCCATAATTACAGCCTCATGCTATCTCAGGCACAAGCTCTTCTTCCTCCTCTTCCTCATCAGTAGGGATAGCCCTCTCGGCCTCCTGTTGCCTTCTCCTTCCTGAGGACCTATTCCTCTCCTTCCTTTCGCCTTCTCTCACAACTTTAATCACTTCGGTCACTATAGACGGTAAGACTGTCTGCATGACCTGGTGTACTTCGTCAGCAATCGCCTCCCTAGCTGAGGCATTCAAACTAGCATTCTCATTCTCTTCTCTCCGGCCATGAACCTTAGGTTCTCATGGGTCGTCTCAGGAGCCTTAGCACTACTCCTAGTCACACGTGAATGGCCTCTACATCTAGGTGCCTTGGAAGATTTCTGCCGAGCCATCCTTTAACACACTATAAGATTCAAACACCAACACGTCATTCAAGGTAATAACTTAGTTTATGTCAAGTATAGTAAGTCCCTAATTACAGTGGCCAGTTGTGATTAGCCACTTACTTACTCTTCATACCCCAAGAATTTCCTATCCTGATTGCATTAGTATCTAAATCTACACAAAAGCACACTAGCCACATATCATGTGCACATAACACTGGTTAACGTTAAGTTACTTTAAATGTTTACATAAAACCTTTACCTGTAGGCATGTAGCTACTAGGACTAGAACCCCTTTCCTTTTTCTCCCATTCTCAGTTTAAGATTAGGTTTTTCAAAATATTTATCCAATTCACTTAAACTTTTGCTCTGATACCAACTTGTAAGGCCCCGTTCTCGGGTACCTCACAGTTGGTTATTCATTGCACTTAAAACATTATAAAACGTACATTTATTTTGCAGCGGAATTTAAAACTTTCATTAATAACTAAAAACATGACATTTCATTCATTTACAACATCCGTTTTCATCTGAAAATACAAAGACATGTCAAAATACTAATGCCAGCCTCAGAATACTCCTAGTAGCTTATGCATCCATGCCTGCAACTCCTCAGCATCAACAAATTCCTGCCAACTATCATGCATACAAAAGTCAGCGACGCTGAGTGAGTTCTATTTATAATAAAACATACTTTTCTTTCGTTAAAACCGTTCTTCACTTTCTTTCAAAATCATACTATACTTTACATTCGTTCGTGATCATACATCATACGTACATGCATATAATATCATTATTATCTTCGTCACTACGTTCATTAAATTTGTTCATTCAACGTATTACATTAACTTTCACTATTTTCAAGATCTGGTCAGACTTTACCCTCTTCGTGGCACTCAGCCATGATTACTGTGGTCGAATGACAAGGGTCTATATCGTACATTATTATGATAATTCATTAACATTCATTTCATAGGTTCATTCTTTCTATCATTATCTTTTCATTCATTACTCTTCATTACTCGAATCTTGTGTCATGCAATATCCCCGACTCATGCTCGAAAGCTGATGCTGTGCCAGGGCCTGTACACAAACCCCCAACTCATGTCCGAAGACTGACACAGCACTGGGATACAAAACAAAGATCAAATTCGAGTCAATCACAGGGATTGAACTCTATCCGAGTATGTTGTAACACAAAGTCGCTCACCTCATACATATGCTTGGCTTTATGCCACACCCCTAAAGTTATATGTAACTCAGGTAGCCATCATATATTTCACCCCCGACATTATGGGTAACTACACCCCCATCAAAATGGGTAACTACACCCGCATCGAAATGGGTAACAACACCCCCATCGAAATGGGTAACAACACCCCCATCGAAATGGGTAACAACACCCCCATCGAAATGGGTAACAACACCCCCATTGAAATGGGTAACAACACCCCCATCAAAATGGGTAACAACACCCCCATAGAAATGGATAACAACACCCTATCGAAATGGGTAACTACACCCCCATCAAAATGGGTAACAACACCGAAGGTTAGCCACAAACACCGAAACCCTTGAGTGCACACTTTAGGATTTGTTGAACCTCACACGGTAGAGCTTAAGGCATTTAGAGCCGTGCACTTCACTATACTTCGCTTGCAAGCCTCTCACATTCTCGTTCATTCATTAATGCATGCATTCATTCATTACGTTCCTCTTTTCATTATCTTCCATTTTACGTTACATAATACTTCATTACATTCATTAACATTCAATGCAAAGCCAAGGGAAGACATACATACATAATAAGGAACATACACATAATCATAAACATACACCATCACCATACAAGCAACATCATACATACATAACACACATCAGACATAACCCATCACATCATAACCAGGCCTATATCCCCATATTACCCCTTAAAACCACTTAGAAAACCTCAAGTCCAAATTGGGCGCATGGGACCTTCCAAGCGCATGAGCATAAAAATTCTAATTGTAAAACAGTCTGGGTGTATGGGCACTATTTGGGCGCTTCTGCCCTGTTCAGGTGCTTTGCCACTATGCAGGCGCATGGAACATGTTCAGGCTCATCACCAACACTTAGCCGTTTTGGCACTTGGGGGCACGGGCACTATTTAGGCATATGGACAACACTTGGGCGCATGGCCAACACTTAGGCGCATGGGCCATTGTTTAGGCGCATGGCCAACACTTGGGCGCCTGGACAACACTTGGGCGCATGGCCAACACTTGGGCGCATGGCCAACACTTGGGCGCATGGCCAACACTTTGGCGCATGGCCAACACTTGGGCGCATGGGCAACACTTAGGCGCATGGGCCACTATTTAGGCGCATGAGCCACCCCTTGGGCGCATGTCCAACACATAGGTGTCTGGCCACTCATGCTAGGCGCATGGGCCACTATTTGGGCGCATGAGCCACCTCTGGGTGCATGGACCACTATTCATGTTCATCAAAACATTTTGAAATATTTTCTATGCTACCAACATCACCCGATTATCATTCTAATGATACCCAAGCACAGATCTAACATACTAAGGGCATCTAAGCATGCTACACATCATCACTAACGCATAATCAACACTACATCATACATACACACATACATCATTTCGAACATAAGGCTGTAGACCCATGGTTAGTTTCAAAATGTTTACTTAGTATGCATAATAGCCCCAAACAAGTTGAAAATCAGTAAAAGGGGGATTCTAGAAACTCACCTCGAGTAACCTTTGAACAACACACTTCTAGTTTGAGACCCACCTTCGATTCAGCTCTTGAATCCCGAAAACAAACAGTAAACACCAAGAACTTCTATCAAGAACTCGAAACCCAGCTGAAACCAAGCTCATATAAGAGAAGACTTACCTTTGCAGCTGCTTCTTCCTCTTTCTCTCTCTAGAACCGGGGCTCTCTCTCCCTTCTTTCTTCCTTTTAGCAGAATGAAGAAGATGAAAATGATGAAGAAGATGAAGAAGAAATGGGTGACCATGCCCCTTTAAACCTCAAAGTAAAAAGGTTTTCTACTTTGTACACTTTATCCCCCTCCACTTGTGCTCATTATCTATTCTTTCTATTTACTTTTCATTTCCTTTCGTTAAATAGAAATTCAGGGTGTTACAGTGTTGGACCAAAAGAACCAATGAGCCGGATCAGAAAAACCTTTAAGTCCCACAGACGTCACAACAACTACTGAAGACCACAACAGCTGAAGACAACAGCTGATTACATAGTCTGAACACAAGTGCTGAAGACAAAGTCTGAAGACAAGTGTTGAAGACAAAGTCTGAAGACAAGTGCTGAAGACAAAGTCTGAAGACAAGTGCTGAAGACAAAGTCTGAAGACAAGTGCTGAAGACAAAGTCTGAAGACAAGTGCTGAAGACAAAGTCTGAAGACAAGTGCTGAAGACAAAGTCTGAACACAAGTGCTGAAGACAAAGTCTGAAGACAAGTGCTGAAGACAAAGTCTAAAGACAAGTGCTGAAGACCAAAGTATCAGACGTTGTCACAACAGCTGAAGAGGTCTTCTTCAGTAGTTGTGATGGTTTACCTTTCAGTAGTTTTATGTTTTATCTGTTCAGTAGTTTGACACAACAGCTGAAGAATACTTCTTCAGTTGTTGTGCTCATCAGTAGTTTTATATTTTTCAGTAGTTTTGTAAAACGACTGAAGAGCTTGTTCTTCAGTCATTGTAGTTTCAGTAGTTTCTTATCAGTAGTTTCATATTTTGTACCTAACACTCTGATATGTTCTCAGTAGTTGTGAACATTTCAGTAGTTTGTTAAGAGTTAGTTATTTTTGTACTAGATCTGCCAGTTGTCACTTTCCCGTGATAACAACAGCGATTGCACTCTATATAAGGAGTGTCAGACTATTGTAATAGGTGAATGATTTGATCAGAAATATTCAATATCATAGAAACATTCCTTGTTACAGAAATATATTCTCTCGTTATAACCGTATTTGTTCTTAATGCATACGAGTATCAAATTCTTGCTACAATTTGTCTAATTCTTGTTCTTATTCCGCTGCGTTACGCTCTAATACATCAAACTTGTGATCACTGATCCTGAAAAATGGTATCAGAGCAGGTTAATCATTGATCGATCTAATAATTGATCATTGAAACTGCTATTCAAGATCCAAGTTTGATTGAATTATCATTTTTCTTTTGCAAGAAACGGTTATAGAGATTGAATTTTTTGTGTTTCTGGTCATTCATCCTGAGATTTTCTCTTGGTTTTCATTGAGTCTATTGTGGTCTATGTAAAAACGTTTAAAAGCTTGAATTAAATTGTATTTAGACTGAAAATGACTACTCTTCTAATGATCCTCACAATACTGGTTCCTCAACCAAGCCTGTCTGTTAACAGCGAATGCTCCATCACCTGTCTGTTAACAGCGCAGGTTGTTGGACATTAGTGGTACATGGTCCACACAAGCCTATGGTGAATAACCAGGAAACCAATCAAATGGTTCCAAAGAGGAAGGAGCAATACTCAGATGAGGATAAGAAATTGTTTGAGATTGATGCAAAAGCCCATGGAATTCTGGCCATGGCACTGCCCAATGAAATCTATCCTGGGCTAATGCATCATGAAACTGCCCATGACCTCTAGAATGCCTTGAAAGAACAATTTGGAGGAACAGATGAGGTCTTGGCAAATAATAGAGAAATCCTTGCCCAACAATATGAGACATTCTCTCATAGAAAGGGTGAGACACTGACTCAACAGTTTGAGCGGTTCTCTTGTTTGATCTCTGAATTAAAAATGGTCAAACATGAGTACACTAATATCCAGATGAATAACAGATTTCTCAGATCACTGCCTGAGAGATGGGACACATATACTATTGTCCTACGCTCTAGTGCAAATTTGGACAAACTATCTCTCACCCAACTCCATGGGAAATTGCTCACATTTGAGAGAGAGATAGAACAGAAATGAAAACTGTCTTCATCTGGAAAGCTCACTGAAGACTTTGTACCAGGCAACACTGCCTTGGTTGGTCATGAGTCAGAATATGCTTCATCTGAATGCCAGTATGATGAGCATATTGATTTCTCCTCAAACACTTCTGATTCTGCGTTTGTGAGTGTTGATAGTCAGTTTACTGGGTGTAATAATGACAATTTATGCTTCATCATGGATGATCCCAAGGGGATTGCTGATGATGACTTAGAAGAGATGGATATTTTGAGCCAAATGGCCTTGATAAATATCAGATCTCAGAAGTTCTACAAAAGAACTGGAAGAAAGTTCCCAGGACTCTCTGGCAAAACCAAAGTTGGTTTTGACAAGAGTAAGTTGAAGTGTCAAAAATGCCACAGGCTTGGACACTTTGCTAGAGAATGCAGATCATCTGGATCTAATTCCTCTGCACCTTTTGTGACTTTCCCTGGCAATAGTCAACAACACAGAGGGCAACATCCTGTCAATTCTAGTCATCCTTCTCAACCACAATCTCCTGCTATTTTGTTCCCCAGGGTCAAATGCCATATCCTTACCCTTATTAGTACATGCCACAGTCAAATCAAGTTCAAGTTCCTATAGTACCACAACCTCATGCACTACCAGAACCTCAACCATCTCAATCTCATCAACCTCCTCAACCTCAACAACACAGCTTCTTCACCCCTAGAGTTGTTGACTGGAGCAGTTTACCGGATGACATGTCTGGTCATGAACAACTGTTCACAGGTGCTGGTCAACATGGTGGTGATAGTCCTTTTGGGAATCTGGCTCTCATGGCCCTAGAGTCTACTGAGGGTTCCAGCTCAATGCATCATCTTCACAGGTAACTCAGGTATCTTTAGAGGCTAAAGCCAAGTTAGGTTCTGAATCATGCATTGCTGCCTTTGTCTCCATTAGAGAGGCAAATGTAGCATTAATAAATCAAAAACTTAAGTTTGAGAAAACCATTTCCAAAAGAAAAGCTGAGTTTGAGTCTGCTCTTAATAGTAAAAATGATGAGATTTATAAGCTTAAATGCCAACTAAATGATGAAAAGGCCAAGCTAGAGTGTTGGACCAAAAGAACCAATGAGCCGGATCAGAAAAACCTTTAAGTCCCACAGACGTCACAACAACTACTGAAGACCACAACAGCTGAAGACAACAGCTGATTACAAAGTCTGAAGACACAAGTACTGAAGAAAAAGTCTGAAGACACAAGTGCTGAAGACAAAGTCTGAAGACACAAGTGCTGAAGACAAAGTCTGAAGACACAAGTGCTGAAGACAAAGTCGGAAGACACAAGTGCTGAAGACAAAGTCTAAAGAACACAAGTGCTGAAGACCAAAGTATCAGATGTTGTCACAATAGCTGAAGAGGTCTTCTTCACTAGTTGTGATGGTTTACCTTTCAGTAGTTTTCTTTGTTTCAGTATTTGTAAAACAACTGAAGAGTATGTTCTTCAGTTGTTATAGTTTCAGTAGTTTCTTTTCAGTAGTTGTAATAATAGTTAACATTTAGCATTTTTGTAAGAAGATGTCAGCTGTTTGACATCTTCAGTAGTTGTGTTAACTATCAGTAGTTTGTGATAAATTCTGTTAGATGTCACTATCAAGTGACATCGGCAGATGTCACATCTCTTATATAAGAGGTGTTGACCTAATTGTAATTGTGACATTCCGTTACCACGAAAGCTAATATTGAATGAAATATATCTGCAGAATTCTCTCTATCTATAACCGTTTTTGTTCTTACATTGAATATCTCTTTGTTCTTGTGAATTGGCTAATTCATTGTTAGAATTCCGCTGCTATACTCTCTAATCAATCAAACGTAGATCACTGATCTTAACAAGTGGTATCAGAGCAGGTTAATCATTGATCGATCTAACAATTGATCATTGAAACTGCTAATTGATATCTATGTTTGATTGAATTAGCATATTTGCAAGAACGGGTTATAGAATATTGAATTTCTGATGCTTTCATTCATTTATTTTGAGATCTCTCTTGGTTCAATTGGTTGTTGTGTTTTTGTTCTAAATCTGTTATAGCTTAATTGAATTTGATTGAATCTGAGATGACTACTCCTTCTAATGATCCTCACAATACACGTTCCTCAACCAAGCCCCCGATGCTGGTTAGGACCGAGTATAACATATGGCAGCAAAGAATGCTTCATCACCTGTCTGTTAACAGTTCAGGTTGTTGGACATCTGTGGTACATGGACCACATAAGCCTATGGTGAACAATCCGGAAATCAATCAAATGGTTCCAAAGAAGAAGGAACAATACTCTGATGAAGATCGGAAACTGTTTGAGATTGATGCTAAAGCCCATGGAATTCTGGCCATGGCACTGCCTAATAAAATCTATTCAGGGCTTATGCGTCATGAAACTGCTCATGATCTCTGGAATGCCCTGAAGGAACAATTCGGTGGCACAGATGAGGTCTTAGCAAACAACAGAGAAATCCTTGCCCAACAATATGAGACATTCTCTCATAGAAAGGGTGAGACATTGACTCAACAGTTTGAGCGCTTTTCCTGCTTGATATCTGAGCTGAAAATGGTGAAACAGGAATACACCAATAGCCAGATGAACAACAGATTCCTCAGATCACTGCCTGAGAGATGGGACACATACACTATTGTCCTACGCTCCAGTGCAAATCTGGATAGCCTATCTCTCACCCAACTTCATGGGAAACTGCTTACATTCGAAAGAGAGATAGAGCAGAAAAGGAAACTATCCTTATCAGGAAAGCGCACTGATGACTTTGTACCAGGGAATACTGCCTTGGTTGGTCATGAGTCAGAATATGCTGCATCTGAAAGCAATTATGATGAGCATATTGATTTCTCTTCAAATAGTTCTGATCATGCATTTGTTGGTATTGAGAGTCATTCTGGCAGTAATAGTGACAATCTATGCTTCATCATGGATGATTTGAAAGGAATAGCTGATGATGATCTAGAAGAGATGGATATTCTGAGCCAAATGGCATTGATTAATATCAGATCTCAGAAGTTCTACAAGAGAACTGGCAGGAAATTTCCTGGACTCTCTGGCAAAACCAAAGTTGGTTTTGACAAGAGTAAGTTGAGGTGTCACAAATGCCAAAGGCTAGGACACTTTGCAAGAGAGTGTAGATCAACTGGATCTAACTCTTCTGCACCCTTTGTGACTTTTCCTAGTACTAGTCCACAAAACAGAGGGCAACATCCTGCTGGTTTTGGTCATCATTCACATCCTAGGTCTCCTGCATACTTTGTCACCCAGGGTCCAATATCATATCCTTATCCCTGCTATTATATGCCTCAACCAAATCCTTTTCAAGCTCCAATTGCACAACAACCACAAGCATTGCCTGAACCACAACCTTCCCAATCTCATCAACAAACTCAACCTCAACAACACAGCTTCTTCACCCCAGGAGTTGTTGACTAGAGCAGTTTACCAGATGATTTGACTGGTCACGAACAACTGTTCACTGGTGCTGGTCAACATGGTGGTGACAGTCCCTTTGGAAATCTAGCTCTTATGGCTTTGGATTCTGCTGATACTTCATCCACTAATGCCTCTACACCAAAGGTATCACAGGTATCCTCTGAGGCAAAAGCCAAATTATGTTCTGAAACATGCATAGCAGCATTTCCATCTATTAGAGAAGCAAATGTAGCTTTAAATAACAAGAATATTGAGCTAGAACAAACAATTTCCAAAAGAAAAGCTGAATTTGAGTCTGTGCTTAATGAAAAGAATGATGAGATTTACAAACTTAAATGCCAAATCATAGATTATAAGGCTAGGGAAGAGGTACTTCTAGAGAAGTACAAAGATCTCAAAGAAACCCTTGCAGTCACCCAAGTAGAGTGTGATCGATGGGTACAATCATGCAAAGGTTTTGAAATGCTTCTTAGTAAGCAATCTGCTTCCAATGTGAAGTTTGGCATTGGTTACAATCACACTGCTCCACCTACAGATTTTACTCCCAGAGCAGAGGTAGAATCTGATGGTGAGAGTAATAACCAATCCATTTCATCATGTGATCTACTTTCTGATACAGCACCATCAGAAGTAGAAATCAACACTAAGCCCTCTCAGAACCTATCAGCTGATGTTGATGGTTCCACTGCTGACACTCACATGATCAAAGAGTTGATCAACTCATGAGTTAATTCTGAAAGTCCTGAAAGGACTGGAGAGCAAGATTTAACACTTGAAGTTCAAACTCCAACTACTGTCAGTACTGAAAAGAAGAAAACTGTCAGTAGAAAGAGTTTGAAGACTACTAAAGAGGAAGTCAAGAAAGCAAACAATGCTTTCAAAGCATTAAAGAGCAAGTCTTCAGTAGTTT
This sequence comes from Flaveria trinervia, assembly GCA_025506515.1. NCBI lineage: Eukaryota > Viridiplantae > Streptophyta > Magnoliopsida > Asterales > Asteraceae > Flaveria > Flaveria trinervia. The sequence continues at coordinate 30,358,749 of CM046458.1, read as the reverse complement.
CATCCTCTTTAGTTGATGATCAACATAAGATGAAGAAGAAACCATGTAAAGTATGTGGCTTGTTCAATCATCTTACTGATGATTGTTGGTACAAAAGAGGATCCAAACTCAAACATAAAGAGGAAATTAAAGAGAAAATGGTTAAAATGAAAACTAAGTTTGAGACCACATTTGTATCAGCAACATCAAATCCTGTAACCCTTAAGTCCATAAAGAAATCCAAAAAGGAAGGGGTTAAACAGGTAATGGCTGAGATTGCTCAAAACAAGAAGGTGCAACATAGGAACTTATCAAACTCCAATGCCAATGTGTCTGATGAGCTGAAAGCTTTATGATGGTTCAACATCTATTGGGAAGAGTTAACCAATTAGATGTTCCTATTTTGAAACCACAGAAAAGGAGGTCCAAGCCAAAGGATTCCTCTACTTCACCATCTTCTTCCTCTCAGGCTGTTGTTTCCATCAAACCTCTTAGTTTACCATCTGTTGATGAGAACAGGCCCAAAACCAAAAAGTTTGGGTCTCTAAAACTAACTGATTGTTTATAATTGCAGAGTTCTTCAACATGCCAAAGTAGCATCTGGTATGTAGACAGTGGGGGATCTATGCACATGACTGGGAACAGCTCTCTTCTTCATGACTATCTCAAGGAAAGAAGGGGTTGTTTCTTTTAGCAATGATGCTAGGGGTTACATCATTGGAAAGGCTTTGTCTCCAATGGAGAAATAAAGTTTGATGATGTTAATCATGTGGAAAATCTCAAGTACAATCTCTTGATTGTCAGTCAAATGTGTGATAAAGGCCATGTTGCTCTTTTCACCAGTCAGAACTGTAGGATTCTGTCATCCAAAGTTGTGCATTTGATTGATAAGGTGTTGGATGATCACACTCTCCTGAGAGCCAACAGGACAGGTAGAGTATATGCCTTAGATCTTTCCAAGAAAATAGATCTCAAAGGCCATCCTTGCCTATTTTCCAAAGCCTCTCCTCAAGAATCTAAACTATGGCACAGAAGGCTGGGTCATGTTAATTTCAAAAACATGAATCAGCTGATTCACAATAGTTTAGTCAGAGGCTTACCAATAAAGGAGTTCCACTGTGATGAAACCTGCAGTGCTTGTTTAAAAGGAAAACAACACAAAGTCTCATTCCCTCCTATTGAAGAGCCTAAGTCCACTGCCTGCTTGCAATTACTGCATATGGATCTATTTGGTCCCGTGAGAGTGATGAGCATGGCAAAGAAGAAATACTGTCTGGTAATGTGGATGATTACTCCATATTTGTATGGACTTTCTTTCTACATTCAAAGGATGAGGTTGCTCAGAAGATTATTTACTTTGTGTTGTATGTTGAGAAGCAGTATTCCCTTCCAGTCAAGTGTATTAGGAGTGACAATGGAACTGAATTCAGAAACCATACACTTGATGACTTCTATCTTTCAAAGGGAATCAAAAGGCAGTTTAGCATCCCACGAACTCCAGAACAAAATGGAGTAGTGGAGAGGAAGAACAGGACCCTAATTGAAGCCGCAAGGTCCATGTTGGCTGACTCTGGTTTGCCACTGACCTTTTGGGCTGAAGCTGTTAACACAGCTTGCTATGTGCAGAATAGAGCCTAGTAAATCAGAGGTTGATGAAGACTCCATATGAAGTTCTCCATCACTTGGCTCCTCTAATTTCATTTTTCAAGGCATTTAGGTGTCCTTGTTTTATTCTCAATACAAAGGATCAACTCCAAAAATTTGATCCTAAGGTGGATGCAGGGTATTTTGTTGGTTATTCATCTACTTGCAAGGCATATAGAGTCTTCAACTGCAGAACAAAGATAGTTGAAGAGACTTTACATGTGAAGTTTAATGAATCTCCTATGGACAAGATTCCACAAAACCCTGTGGAGTTGTTTGATTTGGACATACTGCAATATGTTCCTTATCAACCTCCAGCTGTTGCAAATCATGTGGATAAATCATCTTCTGCAGCATGTCTTCCACCTGGTGGTATTGATGTTGATGACGATAATATCAATACTCACCTATTCAAGTTTAGTGACCAACTGCCTATGTCTGCTAAATTAATGTTCCTGTAGCTTTAGCAGTTCCATCCACAACAAATGCTGATGAGATCTCTGATTCCTCTACATCTTTTGAGTTACCATCTAATTCTTGGTTTCAAGAGTCTGCATCAACATCTGCTGCTGCTGAATGTCCTTCAAACACTTGCACAGATCTCATTGTTTATCAAGAACTGAAGATCACCCAATATCTCAGATTATTGGTGATATCAATGCTGGAGTTTCAACAAGAAGTCAATTGTCTAACTTCTACTTCTATGCTCTCTTCATCAGTCAGCTAGAGCCAAGAACTACTGTTGGACCAAAAGAACCAATGAGCCAAGATCAGAAAACCTCTAAGTCTCACATGGTATCACAACAACTGCTAAAAGACTCATCAGCAGTTTGACAAGTGCTGAAGACTTCAACAGCTGAAGATCAAGTGCTGAAGATTCCAACAGCTGAAGAACTAAAGTGCTGAAGTACAACAACTGAAGAAAACAAGTACTGAAGCTGAACAGCTGAAGAACACAAGTGCTGAAGGTGAAAGACCAAAGTACTGAAGTACAACAGCTGAAGAGTTTACAAGTGCTGAAGATCAACAACTGATGTACAAAGTCTGAAGACAAAGACTGAAGTCATCAGCTGATGAAACATCTAAAGGTCAAAGTCTGAAGATCAAGTACTGAAGCGTCAGTAGTTTGTCACAACTGCTGAAGAGTACTTCTTCAGTAGTTGTGATATCAGTAGTTTTATATTTCTAGTTTCAGTAGTTTTATGTTTCAGTAGTCTTGTAAAACGACTGAAGAGCTTGTTCTTCAGTCGTTGTAGTTTCAGTAGTTTTATACTTTGTACTTAACACTCTGATATGTTCTCAGTAGTTGTGAACATTTCAGTAGTTTGTTAAGAGTTAGTTATTTTGTATTAGATCTGCCAGTTGTCACTTTCCGTGATAACAGCAGTGATTGTTGCACTCTATATAAGGAGTGACAACCTATTGTAATATTTGTGAAGAATGAATGGAATGAATGAATGATTTGATTAGAATATTCTACATCTATAAACATTCCTTGAAATCAGAAATATATATTCTCTCCCTATAACCGTATGTGCTCTTAATGCATACAAGTATCGATTGCTTGCTACAATTTGTCTAATTCTTGTTCGTATTCCGCTGCTTTGAACTCTAATACATCAAACTTGTGATCGTGATCCTGTCAAATGGTATCAGAGCAGGCTAATCATTGATCGATCTAATAATTGATCATTGAAACTGCTATTCAAGATCTAAGTTTGATTGAATTAGCTTTTGTTTTTGCAAGAAACGGTTATAGAGATTGAATTTTCTGTATTTCTGGTCATTCATCCTGAGATCTTCTCTTGGTTTTCATTGAGTTTGTTGTGGTCTGTTTAAAACTTTTAAAAGCTTGAATTAAATTGTTTTTGAACTGAAAATGACCACTCCCTCCAATGATCCTCACAATACTGGTTCCTCAACCAAGCCACTAATGCTGGTTAGGAATGAGTATAACATATGGCAAAGACGTATGCTCCATCACCTGTCTGTTAACAGCGCAGGTTGTTGGACATCAGTGGTACATGGTCCACACAAGCCTATGGTGAATAACCCGGAAACCAATCAAATGGTTCCGAAGAGGAGGGAGCAATACTCAGATGAGGATAAGAAGTTGCTTGAAATTGATGCAAAAGCCCATGGAATTCTGGCCATGGCACTGCCAAATGAAATCTATTCTGGGCTAATGCATCATGAAACTGCCCATGACCTCTGGAATGCCTTGAAAGAACAATTTGGAGGAACAGATGAGGTCTTGGAAAATAATAGGGAAATTCTTGCCCAACAATATGAGACATTCTCTCATAGAAAGGGTGAGACAGTGACTCAACAATATGAGCGGTTCTCTTGTTTGATCTCTGAACTAAAAATGGTCAAACTTGAGTACATAAATATTCAGATGAATAACAGATTTCTCAGATCACTGCCTGAGAGATGGGACACATATACTATTGTCCTACGCTCCAGTGCAAGTTTGGACAAACTATCTCTCACCCAACTCCATGGGAACTGCTCACGTTTGAGAGAGAGATAGAACAGAAGAGAAAGTTGTCTTCATCTGGAAAGCTCACTGAAGACTTTGTACCAGGCAACACTGCCTGGTGGGTCATGAGTCAGAATATGATTCATCTGAATGCCAGTATGATGAGCATATTAATTTCTCTTCAAGCACTTCTGATTCTGCATTTGTGAGTGTTGATGGTCAGTTTACTGGGTGTAATAATGACAATCTATGCTTCATTATGGATGATCTCAAGGGGATTGCTGATGATGACTTAGAGGAGATGGATATTTTGAGCCAAATGGCCCTGATAAATATCAGATCTCAGAAGTTCTATAAAAGAACTGGAAGAAAATTCCCAAGACTCTCTGGCAAAACCATAGTTGGTTTTGACAAGAGCAAGTTGAGGTGTCACAAATGCCAAAGGCTTGGACACTTTGCAAGAGAGCGTAGATCAACTGGATCTAACTCCACTGCACCCTTTGTGACTTTTCCTGGCAATAGTCAACAACACAGGGGGCAACATCCTGTCACTTCTAGTCATCATCCTCAACAACAATCTCCGGCATATTTTGTTCCTCAGGGTCAAATGCCATATCCGTACCCTTGCTATTACATGCCACAGTCAAATCAAGTTCAAGTTCATATGGCACCACAACCTCATGCACTACCAGAACCTCAGCCATCCCAATCTCATCAACAAACTCAACCTCAACAACACAGCTTCTTCACCCCAGGAGTTGTTGACTGGAGCAGCTTACCAGATGACATGTCTGGTCATGATCAACTGTTTTCAGGTGCTGGTCAACATGGTGGTGATAGTCCTTTTGGGAATCTGGCTCTTATGGCTTTGGAGTCTGCTGATACTTCATTTTCTAATGCCTCTACACCTCAGGTATCACAGGTATCCTCTGAGGCAAAAGCCAAATTATGTTCTGAACCATGCATAGCAGCATTTGCTTCCATTAGAGAAGCAAATGTAGCTCTAATTAATAAGAACATTGAGCTAGAACAAATAATTTCCACAAACAAAGCTGAGTTTGAGTCTGTGCTTAAAGATAAAAATGATGAGATTTATAAACTGAATTGCCAAATATTGATGATAAGGCTAGAGAAGAAGTACTTCTAGAGAAGTACAAAGATCTCAAAGAAACCCTTGCAGTTACCCAGGTAGAGTGTGATAGATGGGTACAATCATGCAAAGGTTTTGAAATGCTTCTTAGTAAGCAATCTGCTTCAAATGTGAAGTTTGGAATTGGTTACAATCACACTGCTCCACCTACAGATTTTACCCCAAGAGCAGAGGTAGAATCTGATGGTGAGAGTGATAACCAATCCATCACATCATGTGATCTACCTTCTGATACAGCACAATCAGAAGTAGCAGTCAGCATCAAGCCCTCTTTGAACTTATCAACTGATGTTGATGGTTCAAATGCTAACATTCACATGATTAATGAGTTGATCAACTCAGGAGTTAATCTGAAGGTCCTAAAAGGACTAGAGAGCAGGATCTAACACCTGAAGTTTAAACTTCAACTGCTGTCAGTACTGAAGAGAAGAAAACTGACAGTAGAAAGAGTTTGAAGACTACTAAAGAGGCAGTCAAGAAAGCAAACAATGCTTCCAAAGCATTGAAGAACAAGTCTTCAGTTGCTTCACCCTCTTTAGTTGATGATCAACCTAAGATGAAGAAGAAACCATGTGAAGTATGTGGTTTGTTCAATCATCTTACAGATGATTGTTGGTACAAAAGAGGTTCCAAACTCAAAAAAAAAGAAGAAATTAAAGAGAAAATGGTAAAAATGAAAACTGAGTTTGAGACCACATTTGTATCAGCAACATCAAATCCTGTAACCCTTAAGTCCTCAAAGAAATCCAAAAAGGAAGGGGTTAAACAGGTGACAGCTGAGAATGCTCAGAAAAAGAAGGGGCAACATTGGGACTTATCAAACTCCACTGGCAATATGTCTGATAAGCTGAAAGTTATCACAAAATCAGACACAGCTGGTTATGATGGTCAACATCTGTTGGGTAGAGTTAACCAACTAGATGCTCCTATGTTGAAACCACAGAAAAGGAGATCCAAGCCAAAGGACTCCTCTTCTACACCATCTTCTTCCTCTCAGGCTGTTGTTTCAAATAAACCTGTTAGTTTACCATCTATTGATGAGACCAGGCCCAAAACCAAAGGTTTGGGTCTCTAAAACTAACTGATTGTTTATAACTGCAGGGTTCTTCAACATGCCAAAGTAGCATCTGGTATGTAGACAGTGGGGGATCTATGCACATGACTGGGATAGCTCTCTTCTTCATGACTACTCTCAAGGAAAGAAGGGATGTGTTCTTTTGGCAATGATGCTAGGGGTTACATCATTGGTAAGGGCTTTGTCTCCAATGGAGAAATCAAATTTGATGATGTTATCATGTGGAAAATCTCAAGTACAATCGCTTGAGTGTCAGTCAAATGTGTGATAAAGGCCATGTTGCTCTTTTCACCAGTCAAAACTGTAGGATTCTATCATCCAAAGTTTTGCACTTGATTGACAAGGTGTTGGATGATCACACTCTCCTGAAAGCCAACAGGACAGGAAGAGTGTATGCCTTAGATCTTTCTAAGAAGATAGATCTCAAAGGCAATCCTTGCCTATTTTCCAAAGCCTCTTCTCAAGAATCTAAACTGTGGCACAGAAGACTTGGTCATGTTAATCTCAAAAACATGAATCAGCTTACCACAAAAGTTTAGTCAGAGGCTTACCAATAAAGGAGTTCCACTGTGATGAAACCTGCACTGATTGTTTAAAAGGAAAACAGCACAAAGTCTCATTCCCTCCTATTGAAGTGCCTAAGTCCACTGCCTGCTTGCAATTACTGCATATGGATCTATTTGGTCCTGTGAGAGTAATGAGCATGGCAAAGAAGAAATACTGTCTGGTAATTGTGGATGATTACTCCAAATTGTATGGACTTTCTTTCTACATTCAAAGGATGAGGCTGCTCAGAAGATTATTCACTTTGTGTTGTATATTGAGAAGTAGTATTCCCTTCCAGTCAAGTGTATTAGGAGTGACAATGGAACTGAATTCAGAAATCATACACTTGATGACTTCTATCTTTCAAAGGGAATCAAAAGGCAGTTCAGCATTCCAAGGACTCCAGAACAAAATGGAGTAGTGGAGAGAAAGAACAGGACCCTCATTGAAGCTGCAAGGTCCATGCTGGCTGACTCTGGTTTGCCACTGACCTTTTGGGCTGAAGCTGTCAACACAGCTTGCTATGTGCAAAATAGAGTTTTTGTAAATCAGAGATTGATGAAGACTCCATATGAAGTTCTCCATCATTTGGCTCCTCTGATTTCATTTTTCAAAGCATTTAGGTGTCCCTGTTTTATTCTCAACACAAAGGATCAACTCCAAAAATTGATCCTAAGGTGGATGCAGTGTATTTTGTTGGTTATTCATCTACTTGTAAGGCATACAGAGTCTTCAACTGCAGAACAAAGATGGTTGAAGAAACTCTACATGTTAGTTCAATGAATCTCCAAGGACAAGATTCCACAAAGCCTGTGGAGTTATTTGATTTGGACATACTGCAATATGTTCCTCATCAAACTCCTGCTGTTGCTCCTGTCAACTGTTCACACCCGGTGGTACTGCTGCTGATGATGATGATTGCAGTACTCACCTCTTCAGGTTTAGTGATCAGGTGCCTGATTCAGCTAGACCTGATGTTCCTGTAGCTCAGTAGCAGCCATCCACAACAAATGCTGATGAGATCTCTTCGAATTCAACTTCCTTTGAATTACCATCCACTAATGGTTTCAAGGAAATGATTCACCATCATCATCTGTTACTGCTGAGCCTGCTACAAACACTTGCACAGATCTCATTGTGTATCAAGATCTGAAGAATCACCCTATGTCTCAAATCATTGGTGATATCACTGCTGGAGTATCAACAAGAAGTCAATTGTCAAATTTCTGCTTCTATGCTCTCTTCATCAGTCAGCAAGAGCCAAAGAATTATCACATTGCTTTAAAGGACAATGGATGGGTTGATGCCATGCAGCTTGAGCTTCTTCAGTTCAAGAAACAGCAAGTGTGGGAACTGGTTCCTCTACCTCCAGGTAAGTGTGCAATAGGCACTAAATGGGTGTTTAGGAACAAAACTGATGAAAATGGGCTTATTGTTAAGAACAAGGCCAGACTGGTTGTTCAAGGGTTTGCACAAGAAGAAGGTATTGATTATGATGAAACCTTTGCCCCTGTAGCTAGACTGGAAGCAATTCGATTGTTTTTAGCTTATGCTGCTTATCAAAACATTAAAGTTTTTCAAATGGATGTCAAAAGTGCATTTTTGTATGGAAAAATTAAAGAAGAGGTTTATGTATGTCAACCTCGAGGCTTTAAGGACAATAAACATCCTAATTGGGTGTATAAGCTTGATAAGGGTCTTTATGGGTTAAAACAAGCTCCTAGAGCCTGGTATGAGACATTATCAAACTTTCTTCTGGAAAACAATTTCACTAGAGGCTCCATAGATAAGACTTTATTCATTAAGAAAGCTGGGCAGCATAATCTACTTGTTCAAATTTATGTAGATGATATCATTTTTGCATCCTCTGATCCAAAGTTGTGTGATGCTTTTACAAAGTTGATGCAACAGAAGTTTGAAATGAGTACCATGGGAGAATTACAGTTCTTTCTGGGGTTGCAAATCAAACAAAAGGCTGATGGAATTTTCATTCATCAGTCCAAATACACAAAAGATCTTTTGCAAAAGTTTGATTTACAAAACTGTAAGCCTTGTTCTACCCCCATGTGCAGCACCACACAACTGGATACAGATCAGAAAGGTAAAGTGGTTGATGAAACACTTTACAAATGTATGATTGGGTCCTTGATGTATTTAACAGCTTCTAGACCAGATATTATGTTTGCTACATGTGTTTGTGCTAGATTTCAGGCTGCACCTAAAGAGTCTAATCTGATTGCAGTCAAGAGGATCTTTAGATATCTGCAAGGCACTCCATCTCTAGGTTTATGGTATTCTACTGGACATTCTGGTAAATTAGTTGCTTTTTCTGACAGTGACTATGCAGGGTGTAAGTTGACCAGGAGATCAACTTCTGGTGGATGTCAATTCCTAGGCAACTGCTTGATTTCTTGGCAGAGCAAGAAACAGACCTCAGTTGCTACATCAACTGCTGAAGCAGAGTACATTGCTGCTGCAAGTTGTACATCTCAGGTACTCTGGCTTCAAAACCAACTTTTGGATTATGGCATTACAGAGACTAAGACTCCATTGTTAATGGATAGCGCTTCAGCTCTTTGCATTGTCAAAAATCCAGTCCAGCACTCTAGGACCAAACATATAGAGATCAGACATCATTTTATAAGGGATTGTTTTGAAAAAGGTCTGATTGATCCTAAGTTTGTGCCTAGTGCTGATGAACTTGCAGACATTTTTACTAAGCCTTTGGATAGTTCAACTTTCCAAAACCTGGTGTTAAGGCTTGGTATGCTGCAGCTAGAATAAGTGACAACTACTGATGATCTTAGTAATAAGTACTGATGATCATTAGTAACTATGTCACATATAAGTACTGATGAGCTCTTTTACCCTCAGCAGTTTCTATAACTACTGCAGGCTAAATGTCTCACAAGTACTGCAGTACTTCATCTGTTCTAAACTACTGACGTAGTTACAACTACTGATGCAGTTACAACTACTGCAATCAGTAAAAACAGATAAGTACTGATGTCCTATGAAACAACTGAACTCAGCCAAAAAGGTTGATGAATGTGTTGAGGACAGTATGAAACAGCTGAAAAGCTAAGAATTGACGAAAACAGCTGAAGAGAACTTTCTCTTCAGTCGTTTGTACAACTGCTGTTTCATTCTAAACAACTGACGCAAAACCACTGTCTTCAGTAGTTTTATAACTATGATGACTAATACCAAGTCTTCAGTTGTTTACAACAGCTGATGACAAAACCACTGTCCTCAGTAGTTTCATAACTACTGATGACAAACAACAAGTCCTCAGTTGTTTCAATCATCTGAAGTCAAAACCACGGTCTTCAGTAGTTTTCTAACTTCTGATGCCTAACACCACGACTTCAGCTGTTTCAACGTCTGAAAGGATAATACCATGTCAACGGTCGTTTAAAACTACTGATGACTAATACCACATCCTTCAGTCGTTTTCTTACCCGTACCCTATAAATATCCCTGACCTAAGCTCTCAATGCTTCATCTTTTTCAAACCTAACGTTCCTCTCCAAAACCTTCCTTTTTCTCAATGGCGTCCATGCAAATTAAACCGTGACACAACTGTGTTGCCTACCTCACTAAATCGCCCATCTGGATTAAGTTCGATACTGCTATCGATGTTATGGTTCGGTCCCAATACAATACGGCATTTCTTCTGAATCCCATACTACATGCCAAATCCCTTCAACAATTTTGGATGAACGTTACTATTACCACTAGGGAGAACAACACACCATCTCTCTAGTCGGTCGTAAACAACAAAGAAGTAGTCATCACTCCTTCAATAATCCGCAAAATTCTTCATCTGAATGATGCTAGTTCTCCTGCTGGATATCCGAAGGGCACCACAGATCTATCCTTTGCCCAACATGGATATCAAATAGCAGCGGAATTCTAACAATGAATTAGCCGATTCACAAGAACAAAATGATATTCAATGAAGAACAAAGACGGTTATAGAGAGAGAATTCTGCAAATATATTTCATTCAATATTCGCTTTCGTGGTAACGAAATGTCACACTTACAATTAGGTCGACACCTCTTATATATAAGAGATGTGACGTTTGCTGATGTCACTTGATAGTGACATCTAACAGAATTATTCCAACTGAAACACAACTACTGAAGATGTCAAAACAGCTGACATCTCCTTACAAAAATGCTAAGTGTTATCAGTTGTTATAACTACTGAAAAACATAAAACTACTGAAACTACAACGACTGAAGAACAAGCTCTTCAGTCGTTTTACAAAACTACTGAAAGTAAAAACATAAAACTACTGATATCACAACTACTGAAGAAGTACTCTTCAGCTGTTGTGACAAACTACTGAAACTTCAGTACTTGATCTTCAGACTGGAACTTCAGACGTTTCATCAGCTGATGACTTCAGTAGATATCATCAGCTGTTGTACTTCAGTACTTTGGTCTTCAACTTCAGCACTTGTGTTCTTCAGCTGTTCAGCTTTAGCACTTGTGTTCTTCAGCTGTTCAGCTTCAGCACTTGTGTTCTTCAGCTGTTGAACTTTAGCACTTTGGTTCTTCAGCTGTTGAAGTCTTCAGCACTTGATCTTCAGCTGTTGGAGTTTTCAGTACTTGTCAAACTACTGATGAAGCTTTCAGCAGTTGTTGTGATATGATGTGGGACTTAGAGGTTTTCTGATCTTGGCTCATTGGTTCTTTTGGTCCAACAAACTCCCCCTGAACCAATGAAGCCAAAACCTCTAATTTATTTATTTTCCCACTTATTGTTGGCAAAAAAGGTTGGTCTTTTTCCTTCTTGAATAGTAGAGAAGATGACCCATATAAGCTCCGGCCTGGGAAGAAGTCTCAGATGTTTGTTTGGCAAGATATGAATGGGAACTCTGTTTTGGGGATCTGGACACAGAGTTGTTATCCCATTCATGAGATCTACTTCCCGTGTATAAGCCTATAGGATTCTCTGGTGTATGCCCTGAGAAACGTGATTTGTTCTTCCATGGTCAGGTTCTTGGCTTCACCATCAAACAATCCTTCTCACCCATACAGCTCTGAGATGTACTTGGCCTGTTTGCCACTTTTGAGCTCAACTATCGTAATCTGTCTGTATGCAAACTCATCAGGATGAGTTCCTTCAAGTAACAGACTGAGCTCATTTTGTTTGAAGTTCTCAAGCCTCTTGTAGACTAACCCCTTTTTAATAATTCTGTTATCTAGCATCTTCTGGGGTGGTTGTTTAGTCTCGTAGGCCTTCTTGAAATCTCCGATAATCTCCTAGGGTGATACTACAAGGGCCACTGTGATCTCTTCATCTACGATCCTCTTGACTTGACCCTTGTATCTCGAAGGAATGTCTTTCTTTACAATCCTGTGAGCCACCCTAGGATCAGGCCATACTCTCACCCTTTCCTTCTGATATTGAAATGTGTTGGCGAGAGTGTACAACCTCAGAGCTTCTTTCTTCATACTAATAATTGATGACGAAGCAGCATAATTTTGTCAATGCTTTTCAGCATTCATCATCATGAAGCTTTTGCTGCTCCTCTTCTTCAATCTTACTCTCACAGCATCCATCTGTGAGGTGGGAGTGATGGGCATAGGTTTGGCTTTCGCCAATGTTAGAACTGCAGACAGAGGCAGCCTATCTTCTTCCACATCATCCTCTTCTTCTTCTTCTTCTAGCCTCAACACCCTTCTCTTCTTCTTCTTAGGTGCATCATCGGCTGTTGGTTTAGATGGTAAGGGAGTTGGTTTTGAGGGTTGAGGAAGTTTGGATTTGGGCTTTGAGATTGGTTTGGTGATTTGAGGGGTAGGCTGTTTTTGAGTGGGTGGAAGGGAAGGTTGTTCCAGCATTTTTGTTGTGAGTTTAGCCTTTGTAAGTCTTGCCATTTCAAACCTTTTTCCAGCCCCAGCCTCATCAAGGGCTTCAATGATAATCCCCTTATCGAATTGCTCAGACAGACAGATTCTGGTGGCTATAGCCAGAATACTGTCTCTGGTCCATGCGCGAATCTCCATCAAAGATCTTCCTAAGTATTTGGCAATGAAATGGATCATGATCTCCAATCTCTCCTTTTCCAGTACATCATACCCAGCCCATCGGGTTTGAATCTCCTCCACTTCCAACTTCCTGATCTCACTATCTAATGTGGCTGTATCAAAACCTTGCTTGAAGAGTTGCTCAATGATTTTATCCATGGATCGGCTATGTGTGGCATCTGCATCTTTTACCAGCTCTTCCAAGGATTTTTCTTCAGCAGTAGGTTGATCACTAGCATTTTTCTTTCTTTTGTAAGTGATCAGTTGTTGTTGCTTTTGTTTTTCCAACTCCTGGGCTTTCTCTTGTGCCTTCTCATCCTCTGTTCTTTTCCTCTTCTTTTCTTTCACTGTGGTACTCTCCCCCTTTTTGGATGCATTGGTGATAGGGGTTTGTACCGCAGAAAGTGTCTTTTGTACAGCATTATCAATCAGTGGTTGTAGAGTTGATCCTTTGTGTTGAGAATAAAACAGGGACACCCAAATGCTTTGAAAAATGAAATTAGAGGAGCCAAGTGATGGAGAACTTCATATGGAATCTTCATCAACTTTGATTTACTAAGACTCTATTCTGCACATAGCAAGCTGTGTTAACAGCTTCAGCCCAAAAGGTCAATGGCAAACCAGAGTCAGCCAGCATGGACCTTGCAGCTTCAATTAGGGTCCTGTTCTTTCTCTCCACTACTCCATTTTGTTCTGGAGTCCTTGGGATGCTAAACTACCTTTTGATTCCCTTTGAAAAATAGAAGTCATCAAGTGTATGAGTTCTGAATTCAGTTCCATTGTCACTTCTAATACACTTGACTGGAAGGGAATACTGCTTCTCAACATACAACACAAAGTGAATAATCTTCTGAGCAACCTCATCCGTTGAATGTAGAAAGAAAGTCCATACAAATCTGGAGTAATCATCCACGATTACCAGATAGTATTTCTTCTTTGCCATGCTCATTACTCTCACAGGACCAAATAGATCCATATGTAGTAATTGCAAGCAGGCAGTGGACTTAGGCTCTTCAATAGGAGGGAATGAGACTTTGTGTTGTTTTCCTTTTAAACAAGCAGTGCAGGTTTCATCACAGTGGAACTCCTTTATTGGTAAGCCTCTAACTAAACTATTGTGGATAAGCTCATTCATGTTTTGAAATTAACATGACCCAGCCTTCTGTGCCACAGTTTAGATTCTTGAGAAGAGGCTTTGGAAAATAGGCAAGGATTGCCTTTGAGATCTATTTTCTTGGAAAGATCTAAGGCATACACTCTTCCAGTCCTGTTGGCTCTCAGGAGAGTGTGATCATCCAACACCTTATCAATCAAATGCAGAACTTTGGATGACAGAATCCTACAGTTCTGACTGGTGAAAAGAGCAACATGGCCTTTATCACACATTTGACTGACACTCAAGAGATTGTACTTGAGATTTTCCACATGATTAACATCATCAAACTTGATTTCTCCATTGGAGACAAAGCCATTTCCAATGATGTAACCCCTAGCATCATTGCCAAAAGAAACAAACCCCTTCTTTCCTTGAGAGTAGTCATGAAGAAGAGAGCTGTTCCCAGTCATGTGCATAGATCCCCCACTGTCTACATACCAGATGCTACTTTGGCATGTTGGAGAACCCTACAATAATAAACAATCAGTTAGTTTTGGAGACCCAAACCATTTTGGTTTTGGGCCTGGTCTAATCAACAGATGGTAAACTAACAGGTTTATTGGAAACAACAGCCTAAGAGGAAGAAGATGGTGAAGAAGAGGAATCCTTTGGCTTGGACCTCCTTCTCTGTGGTTTCAACATAGGAGCATCTAATTGGTTAACTCTACCCAATAGATGTTGAACCATCATAACCAGCTGTGTCTGATTTTGTGATAAAGCTTTCAGCTCATCAGACACATTGCCAGTGGAGTTTGATAAGTTCCTATGTTGCACCTTCTTCTTCTGAGCACTCTCAGCTGTCACCTGTTTAACCCCTTCCTTTTAGGATTTCTTTGAGGACTTAAGGGTTACAGGATTTGATGTTGCTGATACAAATGTGGTCTCAAACTCAGTTTTCATTTTTACCATTTTCTCTTTAATTTCTTCTTTATGTTTGAGTTTGGAACCTCTTTTGTACCAGCAATCATCTGTAAGATGATTGAAC
The DNA here is from genome assembly GCA_025506515.1 of Flaveria trinervia. Taxonomy (NCBI): domain Eukaryota; kingdom Viridiplantae; phylum Streptophyta; class Magnoliopsida; order Asterales; family Asteraceae; genus Flaveria; species Flaveria trinervia. Next base: position 30,343,691 of record CM046458.1, on the reverse strand, counting down.
AAATCACATACTTCACATGGTTTCTTCTTCATCTTAGGTTGATCATCAACTAAAGAGGGTGAAGCAACTGAAGACTTGCTCTTCAGTGCTTTGGAAGCATTGTTTGCTTTCTTGACTTCCTCTTTAGTAGTCCTCAAACTCTTTCTACTGACAGTTTTCTTCTTTTCAGTACTGGCAGTAGTTGGAGTTTGAACTTCAGGTGTTAAATCCTGCTCTCTAGTCCTTTCAGGACTTTCAGAATTAACTCGTGAGTTGATCAACTCATGGATCATGTGAGTGTTAGCAGTGGAACCATCAACATCAGCTGATAGGTTCTGAGAGGGCTTGATGCTGACTTCTACTTCTGATTGTGCTGTATCAGAAAGTAGATCACATGATGAGATGGATTGGTTATTACTCTCACCATCAGATTCTACCTCTGCTCTGGGAGTAAAATTTGTAGGTGGAGCAGTGTGATTGTAACCAATGCCAAACTTCACATTGGAAGCAGATTGCTTACTAAGAAGCATTTCAAAACCTTTGCATGATTGTACCCATCTATCACACTCTACCTGGGTAACTGCAAGGGTTTCTTTGAGATCTTTATACTTCTCTAGAAGTATCTCTTCCCTAGCATTATCATCAGTTATTTGGCATTTAAGTTTATAAATCTCATCATTCTTATCATTAAGCACAGACTCAAATTCAGCTTTGTTTTTGGAAACTATTTGTTCTAGCTCAATGTTCTTGTTGATTAAAGCTACATTTGCTTCTCTAATAGATGCAAATGCTGCTATGCATGTTTCAGAACATAATTTGGCTTTTGCCTTAGAGGATACCTGTGATACCTTTGGTGTAGAGGCATTAGTGGATGAAGTATCAGCAGAATCCAAAGCCATAAGAGCTAGATTTCCAAGGGACTTTCACCACCATGTTGACCAGCACCTGAGAACAATTGTTCATGACCAGACAAGTCATCTGGTAAACTGCTCCAGTCAACAACTCCTGGGGTGAAGAAGCTGTGTTGTTGAGGTTGAGTTTGTTGATGAGATTGGGAAGGTTGTGGTTCAGGCAATGCTTGTGGTTGTTGTGCAATTGGAGCTTGAACAGGATTTGGTTGAGGCATATAATAGCAGGGATAAGGATATGACATTTGACCCTGGGGAACAAAGTATGCAGGAGATCTAGGATGTTAATGATGACCAGAACCAACAGGATGTTGCCCTCTGTTTTGTTGACTAGTACTAGGAAAAGTCACAAAGGGTGCAGAAGAGTTAGATCCAGTTGATCTACACTCCCTTGCAAAGTGTCCTAGCCTTTGGCATTTATGACACCTCAACTTACTCTTGTCAAAACCAACTTTGGTTTTGCCAGAGAGTCCAGGAAATTTCCTGCCAGTTCTCTTATAAAACTTCTGAGATCTGATATTAATCAGTGCCATTTGGCTCAGAATATCCATCTCTTCTAGATCATCATCAGCTATTCCTTTCAGATCATCCATAATGAAGCATAGATTGTCACTATTACTGCCAGAATGACTCTCAATACCAACAAATGCATGATCAGAACTATTTGAAGAGAAATCAATATGCTAATCATAATTGCTTTCAGATGCAGCATATTCTGACTCATGACCAACCAAGGCAGTATTCCCTGGTACAAAGTCATCAGTGAGCTTTCCTGATGAGGACAGTTTCCTCTTCTGCTCTATCTCTCTTTCAAATGTAAGCAGTTTCCCATGAAGTTGGGTGAGAGATAGGCTATCCAGATTTGCACTGGAGCGTAGGACAATAGTGTATGTGTCCCATCTCTCAGGCAGTGATCTGAGGAATCTGTTGTTCATCTGGCTATTGGTGTATTCCTGTTTCACCATTTTCAGCTCAGATATCAAGCAGGAAAAGCGCTCAAACTGTTGAGTCAATGTCTCACCCTTTCTATGAGAGAATGTCTCATATTGTTGGGCAAGGATTTCTCTATTGTTTGCTAAGACCTCATTTGTGCCACCGAATTGTTCGTTCAGGGCATTCCAGAGATCATGAGCAATTTCATGATGCATAAGCCCTGAATAGATTTCATTAGGCAGTGCCATGGCCAGAATTCCATGGGCTTTAGCATCAATCTCAAATAGTTTCCGATCTTCATCAGAGTATTGTTCCTTTTTCTCGGAACCATTTGATTGGTTTCCGGATTGTTCACCATAGGCTTATGTGGTCCATGTACCACAGATGTCCAACAACCTGAACTGTTAACACATAGGTGATCAAGCATTCTTCGTTGCCATATATTATACTCGTCCTAACCAGCATCGGAGGCTTGGTTGAGGAACCGGTATTGTGAGGATCATTAGAAGGAGTAGTCATCTCAGATTCAATCAAATTCAATTAAGCTATAACAAATTTAGAACAAAACACAACAACCAATTGAACAAAGAGAGATCTCAAAGTAAATGAACGAAAGCGACAGAAATTCAATAATCTATAACCAGTTCTTGCGAATACGCTAATTCAATCAAACACAGATATCAATTAAAAGTTTCAATGATCAATTGTTAGATCGATTAATGATTAACCTGCTCTGATACCACTTGTTAGGATCAGTGATCTATGTTTGATTGATTAGAGAGTATAGCAGCGGAATTCTAACAATGAATTAGCCGATTCACAAGAACGAAACGATATTCAATGAAGAACAAAGACGGTTATAGAGAGAGAATTCTGCAAATATATTTCATTCAATATTCGCTTTCGTGGTAACGAAATGTCACACTTACAATTAGGTCGACACCTCTTATATATAAGAGATGTGACGTCTGCTGATGTCACTTGATAGTGACATCTAACAGAATTATTCCAACTGAAACACAACTACTAAAGATGTCAAAATAGCTGACATCTCCTTACAAAATGCTAAGTGTTATCAGTTGTTATAACTACTGAAAAACATAAAACTACTGAAACTACAACGACTGAAGAACAAGCTCTTCAGTCGTTTTACAAAACTACTGAAAGTAAAAACATAAAACTACTGATATCACAACTACTGAAGAAGTACTCTTCAGCTGTTGTGACAAACTACTAAAACTTCAGTACTTGATCTTCAGACTGGAACTTCAGGACGTTTCATCAGCTGATGACTTCAGTAGATATCATCAGCTGTTGTACTTCAGTACTTTGGTCTTTAGCTTCAGCACTTGCGTTCTTCAGCTGTTCAGCTTCAGCACTTGTGTTCTTCAGCTGTTCAGCTTCAGCACTTGTGTTCTTCAGCTGTTGAACTTCAGCACTTTGGTTCTTCAGCTGTAAGCACTTGATCTTCAGCTGTTGGAGTTTTCAGTACTTGTCAAACTGCTGATGAAGCTTTCAGCAGTTGTTGTGATATCATGTGGGACTTAGAGGTTTTCTGATCTTGGCTCATTGGTTCTTTTGGTCCAACATAAACAATCCTTAGCAAAGTGAGAGGTACTCCCACACCTAACACAGTCCATTTTCTTCCATCTAGGAGTCTTCTTTTGAGAACAAGGCTGAACTTGATCACTTTCACTCTCCATCTTCATCATTTTAGATGATGTGGCAATTCTTGTGGGGTTAGAACTACCTTTGGAGCTTTATGGTTCATGTTGTACATCAGTAGTGCACAACTTATCAGCCTTCATCTTGATGATGGGGTGATTTGGACATGAGCTAGAACTTTTGTTGTGGGATTTGAAGTTTGTGTCCACAGCTTTAACCACTTCAAATCCTGTAGAAACAAAGACTTGTTTCTGTGCAGTGCTAAAGGTGGCCTTGATCTCTTGAGCCTTCTTTGCCTTTCTCTTGCTTTTTCTAATCAAGTTCTTTCTCTTGGACTTGGTCATCCTAAAAGTTTTACTCTCCTTAGAGGGATGATGACCTTTCTTAGAATGCTCTTCTTCACTCTTCTCAGAGACATTCTTCATCATCTCCTCTTCAGTCAAAGGGTCTATGAGGGGAAGCTCATCTTCACAAGTTTCACACCTAGGAGATCTTGTAGACAAGATTGTGTGAGGAGGAGCTATCTCACAAGATCCCTGTCCCTGCTTATTTTGATAACAAACTTTTTCATGCAAGGATGAGGATATCATGTTCTGAAGGTCTCTTCTTCAAAGAACACATTTTTCTGCCCTAGCTTTGCTGATCACAAGCTTAGCCTCGCATTCAATCAACTTGTTTATAAGATCTTTATTTGAGTCCTATAATTGGTGTAAGGCCATGTTCCCAGGACGCTCACAGCCGGTCAATCATCTCACATAAAACATATATTTTCATTAACTTAAAGAAATCATTACAGCGGAAACATATAAAACATCCAATTCATTATGATCACTTTTGGCAAAAGAACACATTGTTGACTGGTTACAAAAACATCATCAGTTGTATTACATTACAAAAACTTCATATTTCCATCAAATGGATGCCATCCAAAAATGCCAAGTAACTGTCCCGCGCCATCCTCAGCAATGCTCACTTGCCAACTGGAAGATGCATAAAAAGTCAGCGTTGCCGAGTGAGTTCTAGTTTTAACATAAAACATACTTTACATTCATTAAAACCGTACTTTACTTTGCATGTGATCACACATCATACGTACACATAGGTCATATCATTATTATCTTCATCGTTCATCCTTTAACTTCCATTCGTTCATACATTCTTACTTTCATTCGTTCGTTCATCATTACATCTTTTCTTTTCATCAACACCATGAACTTTACCCTTCATACTCATGGTACTGGGCCTAAGCCTATTGTAGACCTTCATTCACGGTGCCTAACACCTCTGGCCACAGTACCTAAGATAAAGTTTAGGTATACCATTGTCATGTGCTATGCCCTTCATGCTCATGGTACTGGACCTAAGCCTATCATAGACCTTCATTCACGGTGCCCAGCACCTCTGGTCATAATACCTAAGGCAAGCAACAATGGTTCCATACAAATGATCAATCAAAAAGAAAGACCCCGATGTGCATCCTCCCAGGGTAGCGAACCCACACACCGTTGGGCTAACACCTTACAAAGGGGCGTATCCCGACATACAAGGCTTGCAAGACTTTCGTTACGTTTCATCGTTCATTAATGCATGCATACTATCGTTATGTTCCTCTTTTCATTACTTTCCACTTTACGTTATATAATACTTTTAGTTTCATTCATTAACCATGAACGCAAAGACACGGAAAAATACATACGTATACACGAACACCAATAAGATCATACCAATCATCATACGTACCAGCATGCATACATAATATTAATCATGCCCATCCCATCATCAACAATCATGCATCAAATAAACCATCACACATCCTCCTCATGCATCATACACTCACATACATAAACATATGCACAATAAGCATAAGTCATCATAAAACATAGCTGACCCACTACGGGACAGCAGGGGTTTGGGGGTGGCAGCCCCTGACAGCGGCGTCCTAGGGCCAGCAGCCCCTATTGGGGTACAAGGGGCAACGCCCCTGGCTGGGGCCGTGCTGTGACCAGAGTTAAAACCTCTTAAAATGTTGGTCATTTAAATCTATATTTAGTATGCATTTCCAGCCCGAACTAGTTCAAAACCTTTAAAATAGGGGATCTAGAACTCACCTGGACTCGATGAGTAGCTTCTCAATCAAGCTTTCAAAGTTGGGGTTGCACTACGCAGCTTGCAGATAAGTTAACACTCAAAGGAGTTAATTTCTCCCTAATTTCGCTAGGAGTTTTGCTAGCAGTTTTGCTACTAGTTTTGTTGGCATCTTCGCTGCCAGTTTTGCTGCCAGTTTCGCCCAACTTTCGTAGGAAAACCATGTCTGCAAAACTACCTGTGAAACTATATTTTCGTAGGAAGATCCACAGTTTCACTGGACGAACAACTAATTTCACTAGATGAACATCCAGTTTTGTAGAACGGGCTGAAAAATACGAACCAACCCATTTTTGACACAAAACTTCAATCTTTTACATCCAAAACCTTGGTTTATCACCCAATAAGCCATATCTAAGCTTCTTATATGTTTTCTTACACAAAAACATGAGTTTTGGGTGAATCTTTGCCACTTTCAAAAACCCCAAACCTAAAATCCGGGTTTACATCCAAAGCAATAATTAAATGATGTTTCTTACCAAGATTCTTGGTGTTTTCTTTTGGTTTGGATGCCCACGAACACCAATCTTCAATCCCGAGATCAACCAAGCCTTGAATATTCAATTCTCTCTACTTTCTCTCTCTACTCTCTCTATAACTAGAGTGTTGAGTTTGCAAATGAGAGACGCTCAAGCTGATCCGTTTATATATACCGGGCGTTCCTGGGACCTTAAACGCGCCAAACACGTAACCTGAAGAGTTAACTCAGTCTATAACCCATACCCATCTTATTTTTATTAAATGATCTCGTCTAAGCCCATTATTATTATTTGGCTTGCTTAGGCATTATTCTAGGCATTACAATTGGTGTGTTCATGTTTAAGAACTGAAATGGTTTTCTCTAAGTCCTTTATCTTTAACTTATAACCATTTTCAGCCTTTTTGAAATTATATTTTAAGATATTCAAGGACTTAAGACTAGATCTCATCTCTAAGTTGTAGGACCTATATCTATTAACTTTAGCAATACATTCAGGAGTGCAAAGATGTTCCAATACCTTGGCTTCATCGTGGTCAGCCATGAGTGCTTGATTTGGAGATGCATCTTCCACCTGAAAGCTCCAGTCAAAGCCTCCTTCTTCAACAGCAACTACAGCTTGCTGCTTTGGCTTTTCATTTTGGTGAGCTCTCTCAATGTAGTTTGGTTTGGCTTTAGCCTGATCACCATTTGTTCTTGGTGGCTTGCATTCTATAGCAAAGTGTCCCATCTAGTTACAGTTGTAACACTTTACCTTTCTCTAATCCAGACCAAACATTCCACTAGCTTCACTACTAGGAAACTTCCTCCTTGTCCTCTTATAGAACTTCTTGGCTCTATGAGTGAGAAGAGCCATCTTCTGAACTATCGCCACATGCTCCAGATCATCTGGATGGATACAATCCAAATCTTCAATGTTGATGAGAAAGTTGTTTGTAGATTCATTAGCAGAAAGAAAGGCATGAGAAGAACTTGTCTCTTGGAAGGGACTTCTTTGAGTGTAGCTTTCTCTTGGAGTCTGTAGGAAGGTGATGAATGGACCCCTTTGTGATTTGTTAGGGTAGCATATGATATGATGTTGAGGTTCTATTCTATCCCTTTTAGTCACATGAAGGGCTTAACTCATTTGATTGCTAGAGTTACCAGATGAGTTTTGCATGTTCATTTCCATCTGGTATCCACTAAGAATAGCATACAACTCAATAAGAGTAAGAGTCTTAAAGTTCTCAATCCTCTTGATAACAACATAGTTATGTGTCCATTGTCTAGGAAGAGAGGACATAAACTTCCTCATAATGTCTCTGTTCTTAAGAGTTACTCCAACATCCATTAGAGTATCCATAATCTCAACATACCTGAAGTATTATTGAGTCATGGTCTCACTTGTTTTAATGGTGAAGTTTTCAAACATCTACTTTAGGAGATCCTTCTTGTTCTCCTTGGCTTTAGTAGAACCCTTATACATAAGTTTCAGTGTTTCCCATAGTTGCTTGGTAGTCTTGCACTTCTTGAAGCCTCTATAGATGGAATTGGAAGAGTAGTTTGAAGGGCTGTCATAGCTTTTTGATCAATCTCTATTCTCTTCCTGTCTTCATCAGAAAAATTAGCCATAACCATTGGAATCATACCACCACCAGCAGCAAATGAGGTGCTTGGTATGTAAGGTCCTTCAACAACAGAGTACCACATCCTTGAGTCTTGAGACTTGATAAAGCCTTCTATCCTTTGACACCAAGTATCAAAGTCTTCAGGAGTGATTAGTAAAGACTTTGTCATAGTTCTAGTTTCCATATGAGCCTTACTAATAGCTGCCATTTGAGTTTTAAACTGTTTTGTGTGTCTGAGGGATCTTAAGATGGTGAGATCTTATATAAAAAGCTTTTCAGGCTCTGATACCAAATGTAGGACAGTTAGAAGGGGCGATGCACCTTTACAACATAACAACACAATTGAGAAGAGTTCTTTAGAACACTTAACACATCAAATAGGGAACTGGTTAACTAATGTAAGAGATGCTAAGAACATAAGTAAATGTGAGACAGAACAAGATAGCACCCAACACAAGGATTTGGTTTTCAAGAATGCTGTATATTGCTTCTCAAGTTCTATTACAAAGTGTTACAAAGCATAATGGAAAGCTACAAGTACTTGAGATACGTGTACTACATCCTACAACTGGCCATACTTTGTAAGGCAGCTAGATACATAAGACTAGACAACAAAATCAAATGTAGAGTCAAAAGGCAGATTGCCTTTTGACTTGTGACTATAACATGCCATAGCTCACAACCTAATATATTACAAAAAGTATAAAGTATATAAAGTAGAAAGCTCAGACTCAAGACCTCAATATACTGTTTACCAAAAGCATGGACCTTTTCACCAACTAGTGAAAGTTGGTGAGTCGATAAGAGTTGTAGTGGAAAGGTGGTCCAATTTTATGGAAAAGTACATCAGATAATAGCATGTACATAAAAGTCTTCGAAAGAATTTGTCTTCATAAACTGGCTTCGGAAGACTTTGTCTTTAAAGCATCGGAAGACTTCATATTTGGCTTTAGAAGATATTGGTCATGGCTTGGAAAGATTTTACACTTAGAATATTTCTCATGTAAGATGTAAAACTTCCAAAGCATTTCTACTTTAGTACTTTAGTGCATGCATGTAGAGAGACTTTGGATGTTTTAAATGTTTTGACTGCATCAGACTTATTAGAAGCCTTACAGCATAGAATTCCAAATGTTTGGATTCATAAAATAATAAATGAAAAAATGGACCGGGTTACAAATATGGATAGATACCGGGGGTCACACTAGAGATCATCAAAAGTATTATCCGTAATTCAATATCAGTGATCTTGTACTTTATAATGTATCACCTTGGAATTGAGTGTTTTCCTTTGGAATGAAAGTGAAATTAGTACCACATTATGTGGGTTCATTGAATGTGCTTGGACATATTATGAAAGTAGCTTAAAAGCTTGAACTACCCCATGAACTTAACAATGTTTATCCAACGTTTCGTGTTTCAAATCCCAAGAGATGTCTTGCCCATGAAAATCTCCGCATCCTACTCGATGAAGTCCAAATGATGATTATCTTGTTGATGGAAATCTCCACATCCCACTTGAGGAAGTCCAAATTGATGATTTTATGCACTTTGTCGAGAAACCCATGGAAATCATAGATAGAGATGTCAAGTAACTCAAGCGCAGTCCAGTATTTATAGTTAAAGTTCCTTGGAGTCTAAACACGGGCCAGATTTCACTTGGAAATGTGAAGAACAAATGAAATACGAGTATCCCCATCTTTTTGCATCTACCTTCTCATGATCAAATTTTGGGATGATATTTTACCAAGTAGGGGAGACTATAAAATTAAACCTAATTTATTATTAACACCAACATGTTTGGGTAATTCATATCATGTATTATATAATCAATATTGTAAATTATATTATTCAAAATTTTTCATAATATCATTTTTTTAATTTTATAATAACTTTATAAAATAATATTTTTAAATTAAAAAGTTTTATTACGAATAATGAGATTTTATTTATTAAAGTAAAATAAACAATCAAATTGTAAACTTTTGTAAGATTTATAAAGTTTAGAAAGATTTTTTAAAAATAATTTGATTAAACTATAAATTATGGTTTATTATGTTTAGGTTGTAGAATTAATTCTTGAAACTTATATTAAAACTTTTTAACATAAAATGATAACTTTTAAAAATACTTGGAGTAAACATGTAAAATCCTTTTATGCCCAAACCAACCCTCCCAATTGACTCCCCATCATCTCTGGCCACCCTCAACCATACTCTAGTGATGGTCAACCCACCAAATTACTCTATATCAATGAAAATAAATTATATCCCTCCTTTGCACTTATGTTTCGAACCCATCAACAGTTATATTTTGATTAATGTTAATTGTTTTGCCTTGAAAAATCAAAACCGAAACTTAGTCAAGATTTGATATTTTCTACTTCTAATCTGTAACCCCCGGTTATTTATTTTCTTTAAAGCCGACGAAAGAAGAAAAAGAAATAAAGTCCAAAGTTGTGGGATCAAACTCCCAAACGAGAGAAAGTTGGGTGAGTGGAAGTATTTAAAGGGAGAGGGTAGCCCTCACCCTTTCCCCACACTTGTAAAAATCAGCCAAAGAGAGGAGAGGAGAAGAAAAGGGAGAAAAAGCTTGGTTCGAGTGGATTCAAGCGTGCAAAATCGGTCTAATCGAAGCTCTTCTCGTTGTGGTCGTGTGTGTGAGTTCTAGGACCCCTCTTTTACACATTTTTGAATGATTTTGGGGCTCGAACACATCTAAAAATCATTTTGAACTTTGTGTGTTTGACATGTGTGTATGTGTTTGTGTATGATGCGAGTGATGTATGATTTTGGGCTTGTGTGTGCTTGTATGGTGTTGTGGTATGTTTTCCTAAGGTTTAGGATGGTTGATTTGGGCTTAGAAGAGGCTTGGATGAGCTTGGAGGTCGAAAATGCTAGATTGGGTTCGGTATGAACTGCATTATGCATCAGCTAGGACTAGGCGACCGAATGGAGGCCATACAGCCAAATAAGGTGCGATTGAGGTTAATTCGCATGATTGAGGTTCATTCGCATGATTAGGGGCCAGTCGCATGGGGAGTCATGCGACTAAGAGCCAATTCGCGTAAGTGCTCATCCACGTTAGTTCCATTCGCATGGGTGTTCATTCTCATTAGCTCCATTCGCATGGGTGTTCATTCTCATTAGCTCCATTCGCATGGTGTTCATTCGTATAGGTGTTCATCCGTATTGGTCCATTCGCATGATGTTCAGTCGCCTGAAGGCCATGCGACTAAAGGGTGCCGATACGCCCAAGTAGGGCTGGTGTACCTGAGGAAAACGTAGTTTACGTACTGACTTTCGGGGGAAAGTGCAGATGTAAGTTTTGACGTGGAAGATTCCCGTAAGTTCATGTAAGATGACTTTCGTGGCCTTAGATGTTATGTTGGGCACGATATTGATGTTGATGATGTATGATGTTGTATGTTTGTGCATGATGTAGTTATGTATGATCATGCCCTGTATGATGATGATGATTGTGTATGTTATGTTCCTTGTCATGATGTATGTTTATCTTTCCCGTGACTTTACGTTGAATGTTAATGAATGAAATGAAAGTATTATGTAACGTAAAGTGAAAGATAATTAAAAGAGGAACATGATGAGTGAATGCATGCACTAATGAATGATGAAAGTAATGAAATTCTTGCAAGCCTTGTATGTTAGGACACGCCCCTTTGTAAGGTGTTAGCCCAATGGTATGCGGGTTCGCTACCCCAGGAGGATGCATATGGGGATATTTCTTTGTGATTGACCATTTGTGTGGAACCATTGTTTCTTGCCTTAGGTACTGTGGCCAGGAGGTGTTGTGCACCGTAATGGAAGGTCTATGATAGGCTTAGGCCTAGTACCATAAGGAATGAAGGGCATAGCACAAGACAATGGTAGACCTGAACTTTATCCTAGGTACTATGGCTAGGAGGTGCTGTGCACCGTAATGGAAGGTCTATGATAGGCTTAAGCCCAGTTCCAGGAGACTGAAGGGTAAAGTTCATGGTTGATGGAAAGAAAAGTTGTAATAATGAATGAACGAATGAATAAAACTAAGAATGTATGAATGAATGGAAGATAACGAATGAATGATGAAGATAATAATATTATCTATGTGTACATATGATGTATGATCGCATGAGATTAAAGAATGGGTTAAACGAAAGATAAAGTATGTTTTATTATAAAACTAGAACTCACTCAGCAACACTGACTTTTATGTATTTCTAGTTGGGAGGTAATGATTGCTGAGGATGGCACGAGGTGGCTACTCAGCTCTTTTGGGATGGCATTCGTTTTATAAGGCTTTTGTGTTGTAATGCAACATATATTTTTGTAACTCGATAACGATGTATTGTTTTGCAAAAGCCTTTATAATGAAATGAAATGTCAGTTTTGAATTTTTCCGCTGCAATACTTTATTGAAGTCAATGTAATGATGTGTTTTATGCGCAGTGATTTACCAGCTGTAAGCGTCCCGAGAACGGGGTGTTACAAGTTGGTATCATAGCCAAAGTTTAAATGAAATGGGTATATTTTTGAAATAAACCTTAACTTAATCTGAGAATGGTACGGAAAGGGAAGGGATGCCAATCTGAGTAGCTGCGTGCCATCAGGTATTTTCATAATGATAACCAGTATTACGTGTCCATGTTATATGGTTATGTGTTGCTGGTATATTTAGATACTGATGTAGTCAGGATAGGTAATGCTTGGTGTATGAAAAGTAAAGTAAGTGGTTAATCACAACTGGCCACTATAATTAGGGACTTACTATACTTGACATAAATTGAGCTGTTTCCTTGAATGACCATGTTGGTGTTTGAATCTTTCAATGTGCATGTGAATGGCAGGTGGTTGATCTTCAAAAGCCTCTCGTGGTGGTGGTCGTGATGGGCTTGGTGCTGAACCACGACCTAAGAGAGGAAGACCATAATGGAAAAGGTGGTTCATGAAGAACCAGAGACCCCTCATTCGAAGGGTGGCGCCGAGAGCGCCAATCTGAGAGCCTCAGTAAGGAGGCAGTTGTAGAAGAAGTTCATCAGGTCATGCAGACGATCTTACCATCTGTAATGACTGAAGTTATCAAGGCGGTACGGGAAGGGGAGAGACAAGAGAGGAATAGGTCCTCGGGAGGACGGGATAAACCAGAGGCTGAAACGGTTCTCTGTGATGATGAGGAGGAAGAAGAAGAGCCCGTGCAGGAGGTGACACGAGGCTATAATTATAGGGCGTTTCCCCTTACTTTTTATGGTAACGACACTGATGTTGCTGCTCACTGGTGGGTAAGAGAAATGGAAGCCGTCTTAAATATCAGCGAGTGCCAGGGAGACCAGAAAGTAAAGTTTGTTGCCCATTCTTTTGTGGACTCGGCTATGTGCTGGTGGGACAATATAGTCGAAGCCGAGGGTAGTAGGACCATTGGGAGAATGAGATGGTCTGAACAGAAGAAGTTGGTGATCGAGGAGTTCTGTCCTCATGGAAAAATGGATAAAGTTGAGAGAGAGTTCCTGCAACAGGAGGCACGTTTGGTGCCGGATCAGGTGACACCTCTATCTCGAAAGATCAAAAGGTATATTCGAGGTTTGCCAGCGGATATTCACAGGCACATGATTGCTGCCCGACCGAGCACGTTTAGGTCGGCGGTGGATTTGGCGGGGAGACTATATGATGAGAGAACGGTGGTGGTGACTGAAGGTAGCAATATGGGTGGTAGTGATCGAAACTGGCATGGGAAGAGGTTTAGTCGGGGTGATGCCTCGACGGGTGATAAGAAGGCACGGGTGGACGACTAGCGTGTGGTTGCATCGGGTGCGGGTTTGAAGAAGTGTGGTAGGTATGGAAAAGAGCATAGTGGGGAGTGCAGGTTGGGGTTGAACTTGTGCTTCAAATTTGGGAAGGTGGGGTACATGGCAAGGGACTGTCGTACTGCCGGTGCTTTAACATTGGCGTGGAGAGCCACATAAGTAGGGATTGCAAGAAGCCGAGAGCTGAGGGTCCTGGGCGAAGAAGACGGGGAGTGCAGGACCAAGGGCAAGCTCCAGGGCATTCACTATAACACAGGATGAAGCTAGGACAGACCCTGATGTTGTGTCTGGTACGTTTCTAGTGAACCAAACTTTAGCTTTTGTGATTTGGGTGCCAGTAAAAGTTTTATTTCTGCTGCTCTCTATGCTAAGCTAACTGTTAGTAGTAGATGTGTTGATGCCCATTTTGGTGTAGAAACTGCCATAGGTAAGTCAACCAGGATTTCCGAGATGATGAGGGTTATGACGTGGATCTTGAGGGTCATAAGTTTCCTGTTAGACCGTTCGTGATGAACTTAGGTGGTTTCAATTTGGTTCTTGGGATGGATTGGTTAGCGGAATTCAAGGTGAACATTGTGTGTCGCAAGAATATGATTCATTTGATAGCGCCTGACGGGAGTTCGGTAACTGCTTATGGGGATCGGGTCACGACGATTCCGAAGGTGATTTCAATGGCGGTGTCGGGAAATTGTATGAGGCGTGGATGAAGCGCCTACTTGGCTTATGTAAAGGATGTGGATACGCCAACACCACAACTATCCGATGTACTGGTTGTGTGTGACTTTCTGGACGTGTTCCCAGAAGATTTTCCAAGAGTGCCACCTGACAGAGAGATCAAGTTTCAGATTGATCTGATACCGGGTGCCCAACCTATTGCCAAGGCACTGTATCGGTTGGCTCCGATGGAAATGAAAGAGTTGACGGAGAAGTTTCAAGAGCTTCTTGATAAGGGGTTCATTAGACCGAGTATCTCTCCTTGGGGTGCTCCGGTCCTCTTTGTGAAGAAGAACACGGTAGTATGAAGATATGTATTGACTACCATGAGCTGAACAAGTTGACGGTGAAGAATTGATACCCCTTACCGAGAATAGATAATTTGTTCGATTAGCTTCAAGGTGCCAATTGGTTTTCAGGGATAGACCTTCGATCAGGCTACCATCAGTTGAAGGTGAAGGAGCAGGACATCCCAAAAACAGCTTTTCGCACGCGTTATGGTCACTACGAGTTTCTTGTCATGTCTTTTGGTTTGACCACCGCGCCAGCTGCTTTTATGGATTTGATGAATCGAGTGTGTCGGCCGATGTTGGATAAATTAGTGATTGTGTTTATTATTGATATCCTGATTTATTCGAAGAGCGAGATAGAGCATGCTGGTCACATTCGGGAGGTTCTGGAGACGCTGAGAAAGGAGAAGCTTTACGCTAAGTTCTCTAAGTGCGTGTTCTAGTTGAGCAAAGTTCAATTCTTGGGTCATGTGGTGAATCTCGACGGGATTATGGTTGACCCGACTAAGTTGGAGGCGGTGATGCAATGGTAGTCTCCAAATACGCCATCCGAGATTTGTAGTTTCTTGGGTTTGGCGGGCTACTACAGAAGATTCATTCAAGACTTCTCTAAGATTGCATCTCCACTAACCAAGTTGACTCGAAAATATATGAAGTTTGTATGGGGTCAAGCTCAAGAGAAGGCGTTCGAAGAATGAAGGCGAAATTGACTCAAGCTCCTATTCTGTCGCTACCCGATGGGAGTGAAGATTTGGTGGTTTATTCTGATGCTTCCTTCTAGGGGTTGGGGTGTGTGTTAATGCAGAGAGGGAAGGTTATAGCCTATGCATCCCGACAGTTGAAGGTTCCTGAGGTCAATTACCCTACTTATGACTTGGAGTTAGCAGCCATGGTCTTTGCGCTAAAGATTTGAAGGCACTACCTGTATGAAACGAAGTGCACCATATTCACTAACCACAAGAGCTTGAAGTACTTCTTTGAGCAGAAGGACCTGAAAGGAGACAGAGACGATGATTGGAGCTCATAAAAGATTATGACTACGAGATCCATTACCATCCGGGCAAAGGAAACGTGGTGGCGGATGCCCTTAGTCGAAAAGAGAGACCCGAACCAATTCGGGTGAAAGCGTATCATCTAATCATGGCCTCTGATGTGATGAAGCAAGTTAAAGAGTTTCAAGATGAGACATTGAAGGAAGATTATCTTAACTCGGAAAGAATGACAGGTCTGGTTGTGGATTTGGGTGAAAACACACTTGGTGTTAAAACCCGATTTGGACGAATGTGGATTCCTCGTTTTCAGGATCTACGGGTGAAGATTTTGGATAAAGCTCACAAAACTCGATACTCCATTCATCCAGGTGCCACAAAGATGTATCAAGACATGAAGAAGGTTTATTGGTGGCCGGGTATGAAACATGATGTGGTGGAGTATGTGAGTAAATGTCTTACTTGTCTACAGGTGAAGGCCGAGCATGAAAAGCCATATGGGAAGATCCAACCTTTGGATATACCGGAATGGAAGTGGGAGCACATCACCATGGATTTCATTAGGAAGCTGGTGCGTACTCCGAAAGGGTATAATGATATATGGGTGATTGTTGACCGTTTGACGAAGAGTGCTCACTTCCTACCGATCCGCGAGACATATTCATCTCAGTGGTTAACGGATCTTTTCATCAAAGAGATTGTAACTCGTCATGGTGTGCCGGTGTCTATTGTGTCTGATCATGACACCCGGTGTCAGTCAAATGTGTGATAAAGGCCACGTTGCTCTTTTCACCAGTCAGAACTGCAGGATTCTGTCATCCAAAGTTCTGAGTTTGATTGATAAGGTGTTGGATGATCATACTCTTCTGAGGGCCAACAGGATAGGAAGAGTGTATGCCTTAGATCTTTCCAAGAAAATAGATCTCAAAGGCCATCCTTGCCTATTTTCCAAGGCTTCTCCTCAAGAATCTATTCTATGGCATAGAAGGTTGGGTCATGTGAATCTTCAAAACTTGAATCAGCTGATACATCATGGTTTAGTATGGGGATTGCCTATGAAGGAGTTCAGATGTGAAGACAACTGCACTGCTTGTTTGAAAGGAAAACAACACAAAGTCTCATTCCCTCCTATTGAAGAACCTACGTCCATTGCCTGCTTGCAATTACTACACATGGATATTATTGGTCCTGTGAGTGTAATGAGTATGGCAAAGAAGAAATACTGTCTGGTAATTGTGGATGATTACTCCAGATTTGTATGGACTTTCTTCTTGCATTCAAAGGATGAGGCTGCTCAGACCATTATAAACTTTGTGTTGTATGATGAGAAGCAGTATTCCCTATCTGTCAAGTGTATTAGAAGTGATAATGGAACAGAATTCAGAAACCATACACTTGATGAGTTTTATCTCTCAAAGGGAATCAAGAGGCAGTTTAGCATCCCAAGGACTCCAGAACAAAATAAAGTAGTAGAGAGAAAGAACATGACCCTAATTGAAGCTGCAAGGTCTATCTTGGCTGACTCTGGTTTGCCACTGACCTTTTGGGCTGAAGCTGTTAACACAACTTGCTATGTGCAGAATAGAGCCTTAGTAAATCAGAGATTGATGAAGACTTCATATGAAGTTCTACATCATTTGGCTCCCCTAATTTCATTTTTAGAGCCTTTGGGTGTCCTTGTTTCATTCTCAACACAAAGGATCAACTCCACAAATTTGATCCTAAGGTGGAGCAGGGTATTATGTTGGTTATTCCTCTACTTGCAAGGCGTACAGAGTCTTCAACTGCAGAACAAAGATAGTTGAAGAGACTCTGCATGTGAAGTTTAATGAATCTCCAAAGAACAAGATTCCACAAAACCCTGTGGAGTTATTTGATTTAGACATACTGCAATATGTTCCTTATCAGGCTTCAGCTGTTGCTCCTGTCATCAGTTCTCCACCTGGTGGTATTGATGATGATGATAATATCAATACTCACCTATTCAAGTTTAGTAATCATCTGCCTGAGTCCACTAAACTTGATGTTCCTGTAGCTTCAGCAGTTCCATCCACAACAAATGCTGATGAGATCTCTTATTCCTCTACATCTTTTGATTTGCCATCTCATTCTTGGTTTCAAGAGTCTGCATCACCATTTGCTGCTACTGAAGGTCCTACAAACACTTGCACAGATCTCATTGTTTATCAAGAGCTGAAGAATCACCCAATATCTCAAATCATCGGTGATATCAATGCTGGAGTTTCAACAAGAAGTCAATTGTCCAATTCTACTTTTATGCTCTCTTTATTATTCAGTAAGAGCCAAAGAACTATCACATTGCTTTAAGGGACAATGGATGGGTTGAAGCCATGCAGCTTGAGCTACTTCAGTTCAACAAGTAGCAAGTGTGGGAACTGGTTCCTCTACCCCCAGGTAAGAGTGCAATAGGCACTAAGTGGGTGTTTAGGAATAAAACTGATGTAAATAGGCTTATTGTCAAGAACAAGGCTAGACTGGTTGTACAGGGGTTTTCACAAGAAGAAGGTATTAGTTATGATGAAACCTTTGCCCCTGTAGCCAGACTAGAGGCAATTAGATTGTTCTTAGCCTATGCCGCATTCCACAATCTTAAAGTTTTTCAAATGGATGTCAAAAGTGCATTTTTATATGGTAAAATAAAAGAAGTTTATGTGTGTTAACCACCAGGTTTTGAGGATAATAAACATCCAGATTGGGTATACAAGCTTGATAAGGCTCTTTATGGGTTGAAACAAGATCCTAGAGTCTGGTATGAGACATTATCAAATTTTCTTCTCCAAAATAATTTCACTAGAGGCTCCATAGATAAAACTTTGTTCATTAAGAAGGTGGATCAGCATAAGCTACTTGTTCAAATTTATGTTGATGATATTATTTTTGCATCCTCTGATCCCCAGATGTATGATGATTTTACCAATTTAATGCAAAAGAAGTTTGAAATGAGTGCAATGGGAGAATTACAGTTCTTTCTAGGATTGCAAATCAAACAAAAGGCTGATGGGACTTTCATTCATCAGTCTAAATATACAAAAGATCTTTTGAATAAGTTTGATTTACAAAACTCTAAGCCCTGTTCTACTCCCATGTGCCACTCCACTCAACTGGATGCAGATCAGAAAGGTAAAGCTGTTGATAAAACACTTTACAGATGTATGATTGGGTCCTTGATGTACTTAACAGCTTTTAGACCAGATATCATGTTTGCAACTTGTGTTTGTGCTAGATTTAAGGTTGCTCCTAAAGAGTCTCATTTGATTGCAGTCAAGAGTATCTTTAGATATCTGCAAGGTACATAATCTCTAGGTTTATGGTATTCCACAGGACACTCTTGTAAATTAGTTGCTTTTTCTGATAGTGACTATGCAGTGTGTAAGTTAACCAGAAAGTCAACTTTTGGTGGATGTCAATTTCTAGGCAACTGTTTGATTTCTTGGCAGAGTAAGAAACAAACATCTGTTGCTACATCCACTGCTGAAGCAGAGTACATTGTTGCTGCAAGTTGTACATCTCAGGTACCCTGGCTTCAGAACCAATGTTGGATTATGGCATTATAGAGACTAAGACTCCACTATTAATGGATAGTGCTTCAGCTCTTTGCATTGTCAAGAATCCTGTCCAGCATTCTAGGACCAAACATATAGAGATCAGACACCATTTTATTAGGGTCTGTTTTGCAAAAGGTCTGATTGATCCAAAGTTTGTGCCTAGTGCTGATGAGCTTGCAGACCTTTTTACTAAGCCTTTGGATAGTTCAACTTTCCAAAACCTAGTGTTAAGGCTTGGTACGCTGCAGCTAGAATAAGTGACAACTACTGATGATCTCAGTAAACAAGTACTGATGATCATTAGTAAACATGTCACAAATAAGTACTGATTCTGTTACAAACTACTGATGTTAGTAAAAACAGACAAGTACCAATGTCCTATGAAATACTGAAAACAGCTAAAGCGTCTGATGAGTAAGTGTTGAGGACAATATGAAATAGATGAAAAGCTAAGAATTGACGAAAACTACTCATTGGAATTTTCTCTTCGGTGGTTTTACAACTGCTGTTTCATCTTAAACAACTGAAGCAAAACCATGTCTTTAGTAGTTTCACAACTACTGATGACTAACACCAAGTCTTCAGTCGTTTACAACAACTGATGACAAAACCAATGTCTTCAGTAGTTTCACAACTACCGATGACTAACACCAAGTCCTAAGTTGTTTCCAACATCTGAAGCCAAAACCATGGTTTTCAGTAGTTTTGTAACTGCTGATGCCTAAAACCAAGACTTCAGTTGTTTCAGTCTCTGAAGGTTAATACCACGTCATCAGTCGTTTAAAACTACTGATGATTAACACCAAACCCTTCAGTTGTTTTATAACCCATACCCTATAAATACGTAATCCTACAGAACTTTATTATCTCAAACCTAACGTTCAAAAACTCCGAACCTTCTCTCACATTAATGGCGACCATGCAGCTTAAACCAAGACACAACTGTGTTGCCTACCTTACCAAATTACCTTTCTGGACGAAGTTTGATACTGCCATTGATCTAATGGTCCATTCTCCATACAAAACGGCCTTCCTTATCAATCCTAGCATTTATGCCGAATCACTAAATCAGTTCTGGACGAACGTCACCCTTACCACTGGGGAGAATGACACTGAGTCTCTCCAGTCGTTCGTCAACTCCCGTAAGGTGGTCATCACTCCGGCAATCCTTCGCCAAACCCTACAACTGGATGATGCCACCTTCCCTGCTGGATATTCAAAGGGCACCACTGATCTATCCTTTGCCCAACATGGATACCAGGGTAACCTCAGCGCTTCTACCATCCTAAAGAAGCATTTCCATGATGCTAAAGGCCTTATTTTTCATATGGTGAATGTCTGCCTAGCCCCTAAGACTTCTTCTTGGGATCAAATGTCAACTAGGTGGCAGCAGGTATTCTTCTCTATCCTTGAGCAACAAAACTTAAATTTTTCTGAAATAATATTTCTTGAACTTAAGGATATGGCCTCAAAACCTATTGCTAACCGATGGATATTATATCCACGGTTCATAATGGCCATTATAGAGAACCAGCTAAAAGCTGAGGGACTTGTTGGCCTTGGAGTCCCTGCCATGGCCGTATTGCCTGAGGTATACTCCACGCATAACTCAGACTAGTCACTCAAATAGGCTGCTAAGCTGCAAAAACCCACACAGCTGGAACCCACAGCCACCACCTCCAAATCCAAAGTCCCCACCAAACCCAACCACAAGAAACCCAAAAAGGCTGCTCAGGGAGATGAGTCCCCTGAGGATGCCCCTGTACCACAAACACAGGAAATACATACTGGTTATAACCCCCCAGTTATGTTCATGACTCAACCTGCTACAACCGCTTAGGCTTCCTCTCAACAGGAGCCTGCAGCAACCACATTCGGCGCACCTATACATCTGGACCCTTCCTCATTTGAGGACGTTGCCATTGAAACGCACCACTCTCCCCGGGTGCATACTGCTTCTACACCATCTCCCATTGCAACCGCCCCCCAAAGTCCTACTATAATAGTTGCAAAAGTGCTGACTCAGTTGCATTCCTCACCTCTCCCCAGGTACCAATCAAAACTAGGATAACCTCAACAATTGAGGGGGAGGATCCAAATGCTTCTGATAACCCACAACACCGGGGTTACACTGTTCCATCTCCAAGTGTAGAAACGGAGATTCGAACATCTGGTGAGGCTGCCACTTCTCCTGCTTCAGCATATGATCAGGATGCAGTTGGTACCATCCATAAGACCTCACCAGAGGCAACTGCCAATGAAGGACATAGTCCTGCAGCAGGAAGTCCCCAATACCAAGAACAAGGGGCACAAGCTGCTACTGATCTACACTCAGAGCATGTACATCCTGATTCTATCAGGAGGTCAGGTGATCCAGCAAACACTGATGATGACCTGGGCTTCTTCTATGATGTTTTAGCCCAAAATACCATCCTAGAGAATAAGGTAAGCAGACTCAACGAGCTGATTGCCAAAATGTCTCAGGATCTAAGTCCATCTGCCCCCATACACCAACAGATGGCACCTTCCTCTGAAGGTCTCTTATACACAGAGCCACGCCAAAACACTCAGCCACCTGCCTCTACTTCTGGCACTATCTCTCAGGGACAGAACCCCCTTGAGCAAATTGCTGCTATCCTTCAAAATTCCTTACCTCTCATCACACCAATTATCACTGATACAGTGATTAAAACCCTTGATGAGAGGCTTCTCTCTGTTATCCAACCCTTGCTGGAGGAAGTTGTGAGCAAAAGGCTTTCTGACAATCAAACCCTTACAACCAATGCAACCAAAAAGGGGGAGATTCAGTCAGTGACAGCAAAACAAAAGAGGATTGAAGATGAGAAAGAGAAAGAAAAAGAGATAGAGGTGGAAAATGAGAAGGAGTTGGGTATAGAGACTGAGAAGGAGAAGGAGAAGGAAGCTGAAACGAAAAAGTGACTGAAAGTACTAAAGACTTTCATGTCACATACAAGAAAAGGAAGAGTGGAAATAAGGAGAAGGAGTTGGAGGAAATGGTGAAGGAGGCTGATGCCCAACACAGCCGATCAATGGATAACATCATTGATCAGCTATTTAGGAAAGGTCATGACACTAAAAAACTTGACTCAGAAATTAGAAGATTGGAGATTGAAGAAATCCAAGCAAGATGGGCAAGTTACAGTGTGTTGGAAAGGGAAAGGCTGGAAATCATGATCAGGTTCATAGCTAAGTATCTTGGAAGATCATTGATTGAAATCAAGTCATCGTCCACGGACAGCATCTTGGCAATAACCACCAAGATCTGTTCGTCTGAAGTATATACCAAAGGGCTGGTCATTGAAGCCTTGAATGAAGTTGGTGCTGGAAGCAGGACTAAACTGGTCAAACAATCCAAAGCCTTACTTACATCCAAAATGCTAGAAAATCCTGTCAAAATTCCGACACCAAAGCCACCCCAACCACAACCTACTAAACCAATTCCCTTACCCACAAAACCAATAGCCGATGATGTACCCCAGAAGAGGAAGAGAAGGGTACTGAGCCTAGAAGAGGAAGAAGAAGATAATGATGAAGATGAAGATAGCTGCCAATCTCGGCGTTATACACTTGCCTAAGGCCATAAGTCACCCTCGAACAATTACTCCTGAATCTCAAAGGCAGATTGTGAAAGTGAAGTTAGAAGAAGAAGAGCTTCACAAACAACATGATGAGGAATTGTTGAGAAGAGTCGACAAAGCATACACTACCACATCTTCAATCATCAATATGAAGAAACATGCTCAGAGATTATACACTCTCAGACATACCTTTTTAATATCAAAAAGAGAGAGTGAGGATTTGGCCTGATCCCAGGGTGTCTCATAGGATTCGAAAGAAAAATATTCCACAAAGATACATTGGCCAAGTCAAGAAGATTGTAGATGAAGTGATCTCACTGGCCTTTCTAGTATCACCTTGGGAGATCCTAGATATGTTCAAGAAAGCCTATAAAGCTAAACTGACCCCACAAAAGATGCTGGAGAATAAAGGGGTGAAAAAGGGGTTAGTGTATAGGAGGCTTGAGGAAGTTAGATAGAATATTCACCCAGATGAATTCGCATATATAGTCATAACAACTGTGGAGCTAAAAAATGGGAAGCAGGTCAAATACCTCTCTGAGTACTATGGGCCAGAGTCACTCTTTGAAGGAGAAGCAGAAGAGCTTACCATGGAGGAACAAATAACCTTCCTTGAGGCCTATACAAGGGAGTCTTACAGACTCATTATTGGGAAGTAGATCTCATGGATGGGGTAACAACTTTGTGTCCAGTTCCCCAAGACAGAGTTCCCATCCATCCTTTGCCAAATATATCATTGAGACTTCTTCCCAGGCCTATGCTTACAAGGGTCACTTCTGAGCTGATCTAGAAGACAAAAAGACCAATCTTTCTGCCATAATAAGTGGGACATCTTCAATAAGCTTAAAGGTTTTGGCTGCATTGGTTCAGGGGGAGTTTGTTGGACCAAAAGAACCAATGAGCCAGATCAGAAAAACCTTTAAGTCCCACAAGACATCACAGCAGCTATTTGACGAAGTCTGAAGATCAACAGCTGAAGACTAAAGTACTGAAGACTTCAACAGCTGAAGACCAAAGTCTGAAGATCAACAGCTGAAGACTAAAGTACTGAAGACTTTAATAGCTGAAGACCAAAGTCTGAAGATCAACAGCTGGAGTACAAAGACTGAAGATATCAGCTGAAGACATCAGCTGAAGACATCAGCTGATGACAACAACTGAAGTTCAAGAAGTCCAAGTACTGAAGCCTTCAGAGTTTGTCATAACAGCTGAAGAAGCATTCTTCAGTTGTTGTTATGGTTTCCTTTCAGTAGTTTTATTTTCTATTTCAGTACTTGTAAAACGACTGAAGAGCATGTTCTTCAGTCGTTTTTGTTTCAGTAGTTTCTTTTCAGTAGTTGTAGTGATAGTTAACACTTGGTATTTTTGTAAGAAGGTGTCAGCTGTTTGATATATTCAGTAGTTGTGTTAACTTTCAGTAGTTAAATAACAGTTAGATGTCACTGTCAAGTGACATCAGCTAACATCAGCTTCCCTTATAAAAGGAAAGATGACCTCATTGTAACTGTGCGCGAAAGCCAGCCGAAGCGTGTATTGAATGAATATATTCCTTTTGCCAGAAATTCTCTCTCTATAACAAACACTGTTTCATTGATAAATTTCGTGTGTTCTTGTTTAAATTTGTTAATTCGTGAGCTCATTCTGCTGCAAATTCAATCTAATTGATCAAACTAGATGCCGAGATCCTAACAGTTTTCGGGCTTGTGTGTGCTTGAATGGTGTTGTGGTCTGTGTTCCTAAGGTTTATGATGGTTGATTTGGTCTTAGAACAGATTTGAGAGGGTTTGGAGGCCAAAAAGTGCAGATTGGGTTCGGGATGAACTGGATTCTGCATCAGCTAGGGCTATGCGACCAAATGGCATGCAACTGAGGTTCATTAGCATGCGAGTCGTGCGATTGGAGTCCATACGCTTATGAGTCGTGCGACTGAGGGTCATTCGCATGGGGTCACGTGACTGAGGTCCCTACGCCTAGGTCCATCTGCATTAGGTCCATTCGCATAGGATCCATCCGCATTAGGTCCATTCACATGGGATCCATCCGCATGAGGTCCATTCGGATAGTATCTGTCCGTATTGTGTCCATCCACATTGGGTCCATTCGCATAGGGCCCAATCACCTGGTGTTCATCCATATTGTGTTCAATCGCCTGGGAGGCCATGCGACTGAAGGGTGCCCATACGCCCAAGTAGGGCTTGTGTGCCTGAAAGAGTATAGTTTAACTTTCTGACTTTCGGGAGATGCGTAGACGTAGGCTTTGAGTTTTAAGGTTCCCGGGGGTTCATGTAAGATGACTTTTGAGGCCATAGATGTTATGTTGGGCATGATGATGATGTATGATGTTATATGTTTATTCGTGATGGTATGTATGATGCATGTTATATCTGTGTGATGCCCGATATGATGATGTTGACTATGTATGTTATGTTCCTTATTATGTATGATTATTTTCCCTGGGCTTTGCGTTGAATGTTAATGAACGAAATGAAAAGTATTATGTAACGTAAAGTGGAAGATAATGAAAAGAGGAACTAAATGAAGAATGCATGCATTAATGAACGAACGAACGTAAGAAAGTCTTGCAAGCAAATGTATGGAGGTTCACACTCAATGAGGAGTGTTAGCTCAACCGTGTGAAGGTTAGCTACCCCATGAGGATGCACACTGGGGCTAGATCCGTGTGATCAAGCATATGTATGGAGGTTCACACCCAATGAGGGGTTGTCAGCTCAACTGTGTACGGGTTAAATACGCCATGAGGATGCACACAAGGGTTAAATCTTTGTGATTGACCAGATGTATAGGGTCCATGTCGCTTGACCCTAGATGAATTGCTTGGTGCTCTAGAGAGAGGTTAAGCACATGACAGGACCTAGATGAAAATGAAAGATAATAAACATATGAAATGAATAATGATGAAGATAATAAATATTATCTATGTGTATGTACGATGTGTGATCACGTTTTAAGACTGTTATGATTTGAAGGAAAGTAAATGACGGTTTTAATGAAAGAAAAGTATGTTTTATTATAAAACTAGAACTCACTCAGTAATGCTCACTTTTATGTGTTTCTAGTTGGCAGGTAATGTTGCTGAGGATGCCATGGGGCGGCTACTCATCTCTTTTGGATGGCATTCTTTTGTTTAAATGTTTTTGCATTGTAATGCGAATGAAAGATGTTTTGAAATGAATGACTGTATTAACTTGCAAAAGCATATATAATGTAATGAAAAGTTATTTTAATGTTTCGCTGCAATGTTTTGTGAAGGGTAAATGTAAAGTTATATGTTTTATGTGCAATGATTTCCCAGCTGTAAGTGTCCCGGGAATAGGGCCTTACAAGTTGGTATCAGAGCCTGTTGATACACATGTACCTAGTTTAGGAGCTTAACATAAAATGTCTATCATGTCTTACATATATGTAATTGAATGGGTATGAATGAAATACAATGTGTGGTTGATGCTTATAATGTTTAATATTTCATTGTTTATTGTGTGATAACTTATAATGAACTAAATATATAAGTTTGTGGTTGTTGAACATAATTCTTAGTCAATAATGATTGAGAAACATGTTCAAACTAAATCGTGTGAAGTTCTCATGCGAATGGACCATGCAATTGGACCATACGCATGAAGACTTTATGCTAATGGACCAGTCGCACGACTGAACCAGGAGACTGGATCAGTTGCCCAATTAAGACATAAGATTGACTCAGTCGCACGACTGGACCTTCAGTCGTGCGGATGGATCAATTGCATGATTCAGTCGCATGACTGAACCATGCTAAAGGATCAGTTGTACGATTGGAAGACCCTAACCTATAAATACCACCTAATTCATGTAAAAATGTAACAATTCAAATACCTACGCATATAAGCGTACCCTAGCTGTCCAGAGACTCAAAAAAACCTGTTCCAAGTTCATAGATCGTAGTTGATCATTCTCTAATCATTCTTAATGTTTCATTAATCGTTAGATTGATCTGAACTGTGTTCTCGCTGATTGGATCGCCAATCAAATAGGATTCCACACCATTTGAGTTGGTATACATGCAGAATCAGTTAGTACTTTGTACGTACACGGTCCTAACAAGTGGTATTAGAGCTTTGGGTCTTGATTTTGCGTGTAATTCAATCGTTTGGTGTAAAATCACGTTTTTTTCATTCAAAAACACCATCTTTTTGAGTAAAACAGTGTTTTAACGTCTCCAGATCTAAAAGTTCACGTTTTTCAGCTTACGACAAATTAGGGTTAGAGAAAAATCGTATTTTTGTGTCAAAGTACCAAAAACCCTTGAATTTTCAAAACCATCAACCTTCAGTCACACGATTGACTCAATCGCCCGACTGAACTCACTCGCACCTTCCATACACACGATTGAACTCAGTCACCCATTGATTCGTACGACTAAGCAATTCTATTCGCATTGTTCTTCCACATCTGCCCAATCTCACGATTGTTCATCCGCATTTGTTCAATCGCATGATTGATTCATTCAGACCTCTCCTTTCGCATGAGTGAATGAGTTTCATTTTGAAGTTCAAAGTTAATAACAATGGAAGATCAGTACTAAGCGTTTACTGCCGACAGGGATTGACGGATTCAGAATCTATTGCTTCTGGAGAATGAAATTAGGAATCATAATAAGCCCCCTAAGCTCATAACGTTAGATGATTACCCACAATGGAAGCAAAGGTTTGAGATATACCTAAATGGAGTTGATACCAATCTGTGGGAATCAATCGAGACAGGTTATAGCATGCCGGTTGGTGCTGATTGAGTTAAACATACCTTGGGTAGCATGACTGATAGCCAGAAGGTGAAGTACAATGCAGAGAAGAAGGTGTATGCTTTGTTGAATTAGTCAACTCCTATAGATATATTCCATCAGTTGTTGGAGAACAAATAAGGCAAGAAGTTATGGGAGGCTCTGGAAAAACGGTATGACGGAAATGCGACCGTTTGATAAGTTCTCTTCGATAGGAAAATAGGGCCTGGATGACATCATCGACCGTTTCTACCACTTGATGAGTGAGCTGCACACTCACAGGGGAACCACTTCCATGGAAGACAAGGTGTCGAGTTTTGCAGATGGCTTTCCTGAGAAGTGGGTTTCGTTTGTGTCAAATCTAAGATCGAATGATATGCTAGCAAAGTTGGATATTAACGATTTCATTCTGAAGCTGAGAGAGGAAGATTTAAGGATGAAGTAAAGGTCTCAGAAAGGATCATACGATCAAAACCCGTCACTTTATAACTCATATCCCACTCCAACAAGTTCAGTAGCACCACTTCAAACGGCATTCATGTCTAGTTCAGCCGCTCCTTCCCAACTCACTACTTCAGGATCTGACACCACAGGGTCATGTTGCACCCAATATATAGCACCTGAAGCAAATACTACGAAGTTGAAGACCGAGAATCTCGGTAATGTTACTGTAGAGATGGGAAAGGAGCATATGGATCTCCGAGCAGTGCTAGTTCACTCCTATGATGGTTTCGTTGCGGGGAAGATTGGAAACTGCCATCTCGCCAATGAAGACTACGAGTAGGTAGATGTAACTGAACTCGAAAGAATGGATATAATGTGGGCGTTGGCTAGTGCTGTCTGGAGGGCGAAGAAGTTTGTGAAAAAGACCGGACAGAACTTGATAGCCACAAAAGACACTACCTTTGGTTTTGATAAAACCAAAGTTCCCTGTTTTAATGTGGAGACAAGGGGCATTTCAAACGTGAATGTCTTAAGCCAAGAAGACAGGTAATGATAATCCATTGTCAACCTTCAATCGCCAAGACAAACCTACAAGTAGTGCTACCTTGTCAAGCAAGGACACTAAGGCCTTGACTGCACAAGATGACGAAGGGCAAGATTGGACCTTTCGTTTTGTATCTCCGGGAGTATCCAACATTGCCTGCGTTGAGGGTTTGGATGACGACTCTACAAACGAAGGTGAAATCGCAGTGGGACTAGTGATGTCAAATAATGAAGATGATGCGAATGTGGTCAATCACCAGAGTGAAGAAGGTCTCAGAACAACTTGTTCAGAATCACTAGAACCCGAATAGTTAAACTTTGCTATCATGGCTGATTCAACCGAATGTTGTGAGGTAAGTACCAAAGACAAACCTTTTGATAGTCATGCTTGTAATAAATGTAATAAATTTAGAGAAAGCATAGACTCAAAATTTGCTAGGTTATTTGATCACAATGATAGCTTAGTAAATGACTTACAACTGTGCATAGAAGCAAACCGGATTTTAAAACAAAATGAGCACAATTATAAAGAGAAAATAGAACTGTTAAATAAACACCTAAGGGAAATCGAAGTTGTTGCTTTTAACCAAACAAATGACATAAAGTTCTATTAAAACTCCATAGAAGAAACTAAGAAAGAAAAAGCAGTTTTGAAAGTCGAAGTAAATTCATTAAAACAAAAACTGCATTGTTGGACCAGTTCTTCTCACATAGTCCAGCACTTAGTGAAAGAACGTAACAACGGGGAGGGTTTGGGTTACAAAGTGGTTCCACCACCACATGAGACCTTGTTGAATGTTAAATGTAGACCAATAAATAACA
The DNA here is from genome assembly GCA_025506515.1 of Flaveria trinervia. NCBI lineage: Eukaryota > Viridiplantae > Streptophyta > Magnoliopsida > Asterales > Asteraceae > Flaveria > Flaveria trinervia. The sequence goes on along the minus strand of CM046458.1, from coordinate 30,314,435 downwards.
ATCCAATCAAGGATCATGTGGTGTCCACTCCCCTAGTTAGTGATTCACATTCCACAAGTAAATCGGTGGAATCTGCCGCTAAACAGGAGGCCACTTTAAAATCTAAAGGTAAGATGCCTATTGTTAATTTGGATGAACAATTTGAAAAGGTTAAGGTAAAGTTAGGTTCTAACATGTCTAAATTCTGAACCCAAAAATACCAAACATGTTAACCAACCACGTACACGTTCCTAACAAGTGGTATCATAGCTTTGGCTCTGATTTTGCGTGTGATTCGATTGTTTTGGTGTAAAAATCATTTTTTTCATTCAAAAACACCATATTTTTGAGTAAAACAGTGTTTTCGATGTCTCTAGATCCAAAAGTTTATATTTTTCAGCTTACGGTAGATTAGGGTTCGTGAAAAATCGTATTTTTCTGTCAAAGTACCAAAAACCCTCAAATTTTCAAAACCAATAGCCTTCAGTCGCACAATTCACTCCATCAGACGAGTTAACTCACTCGCACCTTCCATAAACACGATTGAACTCAGTCGCCCATCCATTCATATGACTGAGAAATCCCACTTGCATTGTTCATCCGCATCTGCCCAATTGCACGACTGTTCATCCGCATTTGTCCAATCGCATGATTGGGTCATCCGCATTTGTTCAATCTCATGATTGACTCATTCAGACCTCTCCATTCGCACAAGTGAATAAGTTTCATTTTGAAATTCAAAGTTAATAAAAATGGAAGAGCAGTACTCTGCGTTTATCATTGGTAGGGATTCACGGATTTAGAATCTATTGCTTTTGGAGAATGAAATTGGGAATCACAATAAGGCCCCTAAGCTCATAACATTAGATGATTACCTATAATGGAAGCAAGGTTAGAGATATACCTAAATGGAGTTGATCCCAATCTGTGGAAATCAATCGAGACAGGTTATAGCATGTCGGTTGGTGCTGATGGAGTTAAACTTACCTTGGGTGGCATGACTGATAGCCAGAAGGTGAAGTACAATGCAGAGAAGAAGATGTATGCTTTGTTGACTCAGTCAATTCCTAAGGATATATTCCATCAATTTTCTGAGAACAAACAAGCCAAGAAGTTATGGGAGGCTCTGGAAAAACTATATGATGGGAATGCGATGTTTGAGGCATTAAAGGCAAAGGGTTTGAAAAAGGAGTTTGATAACCTCACTTTGATAGGAATAAAGAGCCTCGATGACATCATCGACCGTTTCTACCACTTGATGAGTGAGCTGCACACTCATGGGGTAACCACGTCCATGGAAGACAAGGTGTCAAGTTTTGCACATGGCTTGCCTGAAAAGTGGGTTTCCTTTGTGTCAAATCTAAGACAGAATGATATGCTAGCAAAGTTGATAATTAATGATTACATTCTGGTGCTAAGAGAGGAATAATTAATGATGAAGTATAGATCTCAGAAATGATTATATGATCAAAACCCGTCACTTTATAACTCATCTCCCACTCCAACAAGTTCAGGACCCCATTTCAAATGGTATTCATGTATAGTTCAGCCACTTATTCCCAAGTCAATACTTTAGGAACTGACACGTCAGGGTCATCTTGCACCCAATATATAGCACCTGAAGCAAATACTACAAAGTTGAAGATCGAAAATCTCGGTAATATTACTATAGAGGTGGCAAAGGAGCATATGGCACTCCTAGCAGTGGTAGTTCACTCCTATGATGGTCTAGTTGCAGGGAAGATTGGAAACTGCCATCTTGCTAATGAAGACTACGAGCAGGTAGATGTAACTGAACTCGAAAGAATGGATATCATGTGGGTGTTGGCTAGTGTTGTCCAGAGGGCGATGAAGTTTGTGAAAAAGACTGGACAAAACTTGATAGCCACAAAAGACACTACCTTTGGTATTGATAAAACCAAAATTACATGTTTTAACTATGGAGAGAAGGGGCATTTCAAACGTGAATGTGTTAAGCCTAAGAAGACAGGTAATGGTAATCCATTCTCAACCTTCAATCGCCATGATAAACCCACAAGTCGTGCTACCTTGTCAAGCAAGGACACTAATGCCTTGAATGCCCAAGACGACGAAGGGCAAGATTGGACCTTTTGTTTTGTATCTCCGGGAGAATCCAACATTGCATGTGTTGAGGGTTTGGATGACAACTCTGCAAGAGAAGGTGAAATCACAGTGGAACTAGTGATGTCAAATAATGAAGATGCTGTGAATGTGGTCAATCACCCGAGTGAAGAAGGTCTCAGAACAACCTGTTCAGAATCGCCAGAACTCGAACAATCAAACTCTGCTATGATGGCTGATTCAACCGAATCTTCTCAAGTAAGTACCAAAGACCAACTTTTTGATAGTCATGCTTGTAATGAATGTTATAAATTTAGAGAAAGCATAGACTCAAATTTTTGCTAGGTTATTAGATCAAAATGATAGCTTAGTAAATGACTTACAACTGTGCAGAGAAGCAAACCAGATTTTAAAACAAGATGAGCACAATTATAAAACGAAAATAGAACTGTTAAATAAACAACTAAGGGAAACCGAAGTTGTTTTTTTAACCAAGCAAATTAAATAAAGTTCTATTTAAATTCCCTAGAAGAAACTAAGAAAGAAAAAGTAGTTTTGGAAGTCGAAGTAAATTTATTAAAACAAAAACTACATAGTTGGACTAGTTCTTCTTACATAGTCCAGAACTTAGTTAAAGAAGGTAACAACGGGGAGGGTTTGGGTTACAAAGTGGTTCCACCACCACATGAGACCTTGTTGAATGCTAAATATAGACCAATAAATAACAATCCAATCAAGGATCATGTGGTGTCCACTCCTCTAGTTAGTGATCCAAATTGCACAAGCAAATCGGTGAAATCTATCACTAAACAGAAGGAGGCCACTTTAAAATCTAAAGGTAAGATGCCTATTGTTATTTTGGATGAACAATTTGAAGAGGTTAAGGTAAAGTCAGGTTCTAACATGTCTAATTCTGAACCCAAAAGTACCAAACAAGTTAACCAACCATGTGTACCATGTCTCAGTCCAAATAAACAAAAGGGTAAAGATGTTAAAAGTGTTCAAAAAAGGAATTTTGTTAAAGATGCTAAAAGATATAAACAAGAAGTGTCAAAACCCAAATAGACTAAAGTCACACCTATGTCAGACACTTCCCCATAGAAACAGTTCCACCAGCATGTCGAAAGTAGATCATGCTACAATTATGGAAAGTATGGACACATTGCTTCTAACTGTCCTTATTATCAAACACCAAGAAAGAAAATTGAACTTCATGATACTAAAACAAGTTCTTCTAAAAGGAGTTCTATCACTCTATCAAAAGAATTAGTGAACATAAAGTTCAAACCGTAAGCTAGTCTTTTGTTTATCACAAACGGGCCTTACACAAAATTGGCCTATGGAAAGAAAAATCAAGTCTAGTGTCTGATAATGAGAACAAGAAGAAGAATGATCTGCCCTCACCCTCAAATGGACAATGGGTAGAGTTTATGATGTGTGATTCCTCCGAGTAACCCAAGCCAGTTAAGGCTTGGGTCCCTAACCTAACCTAATCATTTCCTTTGAATGTGCAGAGTGTCTGCTATAGTGCTACTACAAATACCTGGATTGTTGATAGTGGGGCATCAAGGCACATGACTGGAAACCTGTCTCTCTTGTCAAATGTCAAACAAATTAAAGGAGGACACGTTTCATTTGCTGGAAATAAAGGAGGTTATATCACTGCATAAGGAGATGTGGGAAACCAGAAAGTGAAGTTTGATAAGGTAAACTATGTTAAACAACTTCAAAATAATTTACTTTATGTCTCCAGATACGTGACAAAGAATTCAAGGTTGTATTTGACAACAAGAAGTGCTATGTTCTGAAAAAGGACTATGTCATCCCGGAGGACCAAGTTTTAATGTCAGCTTCATGATATAACGATATGTATGTCTTGGACCTATCAAAGGCCTCCACAACCAATCATAATGTAAAATTCTTCTTATCAAAGGCAACAAAGAAAGAATCCATCTCCTGGCATAGGAGAACGGGACACATTAATCAACGAAATATGAATCACTTGATCCAGAATGATCTAGTGCATGGAGTAAATGTTAAGAACTTCCAATTACCGGATTTTTGTGTCGCATGTAAGAAAGGGAAAAGAAGAAGAAGTCTCATAAGGCAAAGAAAGTTCACTCAATTGACCTGCCTCTTGAGCTTCTTCACATGGATCTGTTTGGCCCAGTTAGTACAAAGAGCATTGCCGATGATTTGAACTGCTATGTAGTTATGGATTATTACTCAAGATTTTCTTGGGTGATGTTTCTAAAATCCAAATAAGAGACATTTGAATCATTCAAAGAGCTGGTAACTACATTGGAGTAACTCAACAAGCATAAGGTAAAGCAAGTTCCCTCAGACAACGGTACGGAGTTCAAGAATCAGTGGATGGAGGCATTCCGCAAAGAAAAAAGAATTGTGCACCAGTTCAAATTTGCCTACACTCCTAAAATGAATGGAGTTGCTGAGAGAAAGAATCAAAGCTTGATAGAGACAGCCCGGACGATGCTAGCAGACTCGAAACTGCCTATCCAATTTTGGAACGAGGCAGTAGCTAACGCATGTTACACCCTCAACCGAGTCTTAGTGATCAAACGTTATGGGAAAACATGCTATGAGTTGCTCCAACAACGTAAACCAAATCTGGAGTACCTAGAACCATTTGGCGTACGATGTACACTGCTGAAGAAAACTCAGTCAGGAAAGTTCAGCGAGAAGGCCGAAGAAGGAATTTTCTTAGGATACAACATACCGAATAAGGGAGTTTATAACAACTCAATGGGTCAAGTTGAAGTGTGGTGCAACATTGATGTACAGAGACACACCACCCCCCTTTCTAGAAAAGGACCCTCATTCTTTTTCGACTATGATGGATTCTTTAAGTCCTTCAAAATGATGTACCATGTGTTAAATACACCATCACTAGACCCGACAACCTTAGTGTCACAAGGTGAGTCTCCTAGTTCTTCAGGGGAAGCACTTAAGGTAAGTGACTCCTCCTCTGATGATGAAGACGTGGTAAATGATCAGGTGGATCAGGGGGAACAGGTTCTTACTACTGCAAGTACACAAGCATCCAATGTTGATGCCTCTAACAATTTGGAACCTCACACTTCCACTACCTCAGATACTAAACCTGCTATTCACAATCTAGATAATGAGGTAGTTGTACCCACCACTCCTGGATCACGACTAAATGTGTATCATCCATTGGACAATGTCATTGGAGATGTTCGATCAGGAGCACAGACAAGAAATCAGCTATACTTAGTTGATTATGCCTCAGTGATGGAAAAGGGATATCTTCACGATGGTGCATACCGATGCTTTGTATTTAAATTGAGCCAAAATATGTTAGTGAAGCCCTAAATGACGAGGCATGGGTGAGTGCCATGCAAGAAGAACTTCTTTAATTCAAGAAGTTAGGAGTATGGACACTGGTGGATAGACGTAAATGAGGTAAGGTCATTGGAACAAATGGGTCTTGAAATGCAAGAAAGATGACCAAGGAGTCATAATAAGAAACAAGGCTCGACTTGTAGTTCAAGGATTTTGACAAGTCGATGGTATTGATTACGATGAAGTCTTTGCACCTGTGGCGAGAATGGAAACAATCTGTATCTTCCTAGCCTATGCATCTTACATGAAGATTAAAGTTTATCAACTACATGTAAAGAGTGCATTCCTTCATGGTGAAATCCGGGAGATAGTGTATGTCATTCAACCCAAACGATTCGAGGACCCATATCATCAGGATAGAGTTTACAAGCTGGATAAGGCTCTCTATGGGCTCCACCAAGCCCCAAGAGCATGGTATGAAAAACTCTCGACTCATCTTGTGAAACACGGCTTTCGCAGAGGAGCGATTGACTATACACTGTTCATCAAAGAAAATGATGGTGACTTATTGCTAGTTCAGATCTATGTTGATGACATAATCTTCAGTTCGAAAAATGAAGCATTATGCAAAGAATTTGAAGCAGTAATGAAAGCTGAATTTGAAATGAGTGCCATAGGAGAGATGAAGTTCTTTTTTGGATTACAGGTTGATCAGACACCAAAGGGGATATTTCTACATTAGACCAAGTATGTAGGTGATATTCTCAATCGGTTCTATATGGAGAATGCTTTAGCAGCTGGGACTCCACAGGTTACAAACCACGATGTGGCACCCAACAAAAATGGTGATCTGGTGGATGCCACCATGTACCGAGGAATGATCGGATCCCTCATGTACCTCACTGCCTCACGACCTGATATCTGGAGCAAAGACAGTGATGATGATTATATCTGGAGCAGCGAAACCGAAAGTCAACCGTCTCATAGGAGTCAAAATTATATTTCATTATCTGAAGGGTACTCCAACACTTAGGTTGTGGTATCCTCATGATGATGATTTTGAGCTTACAGCATATAGCGATTCGGATTATGGCTGCTACAAAATGAAGTGCAACTCAACTTCAGCCGGATGTCAATTCTTTAGGAGAAGATTAGTCACGTGACAATGTAAGAAGCAAACATCGGTTGCTCTGTCAACTTGGGAAGCTGAATACGCTGCGGCTGCAAGCTGCTGTTCACAAGTCATCTGTATTCAACAGCAAATGCGGGACTACAGTTTGAAATTCTCTAACACTCCTATATATGTTGATAATTCTGCTGCTATAGCCGTAACTAAAAATCCTATCCAACATCCTAAGACAAAACACATCGGAGTTGAATATCACTTTATACATGATTGTTTTGAAAAGAAATTTAATCGATGTTGTTAAAATTTTTACGGACTTTCAATGCGTTGACCTCTACATAAAATCTTTTGATAAACCAAGATTTTTATATCTGTTAGAGGTCAACGGTGTGAAAAAGAAATGTGAAGTGATTCCAGAAGATGATAGTACATAGTTCGATGACTAGCGTTGTTTTTTATTTTATTTTATTTTATTGTATTTCTTCGCCTATTATAATTCTAAACACAAAAACATTTTCGGTTTTAGAATTTTAGGGGGAGAATAGGTTAGCTTAGTATTAAGTTAGTAGTTTTTACTTAATTACTTAAAAAAAAAAAAAAGAGGGAGGAGGACAGCTTAGCTAAAAGGAAAGAAATCAAATCTCCGATATTGATTCGACGAATTTGGAAAATGATAGTACACAGGGAACAAATTATTGGGACTTTAAAAGGTTTAACTACGTATGATGCAAAATTCAAAGTTAAGTCTAAATAGTCAAATCAAAATAAAAGGAAAGATGATAGGTAAACTAGTGTGCTACTATGGTAGCATAGAGAAAGTAGACCTAAAGGTTTTTAGCTCATTAGATGATGTGTCGGTAGATACAACACATTAGATAAGTTGACCTCATGGTGATTTCAAGCTCAAGCTAAGTTGTTCAACTAGCTGTGGGTTCCCATCTTATCCCTAGTTAACACAATCAATGAAGTTCCAATAAGGGGTGACGAGCAAAATAAATGCCACAAATGTGTGCGAATGACCATAAAAATGAGCAAAGCACATGAAAAATGCAAAATGTAATCAAGCTAATAACCTATGTTGTTGGTGTGATATGTGCCAAAAGAAAATAATTGCTCAAACAAGAAGATAGGTTGTGTGCCTCTCTGCTGTGCGGTGGCACTAACCTGAGGATAAGCATAACCTAAATATTCTAGATTTCATTGTTGTTTGCACATCTCTGCTGTGCGGTGGCACTAACCTGAGGCTTAGCATCTCTTTGAAAGCTCTTAGAATAGTTTCTTCTTGTAAAATGCCCGTAGACCTCTCAAAAATCTCTTGAGGAACGTTGATTACCATATAACCGTGGGATCCACAAATGGTTGTTGAAATAATTAAACCTTAAATCATCACCAATGTGTGTCAAAAATCTGTGTATGGATTTAAAAGGACAAGTATACTGACAATCATCGTGAGCTGCAACTCTTGAAAGTCAAAATCATTGTGTGCATCTTGTAGCTCTAGTATGATTTCCTAAAATTACTATTGACTATCAGTGAAAACAAGGGTCAAGCATCAAAATTGTTTAATAAAGTGTCCCAAGTGAGACTGATATACCTATATGATTCGAAAATGAATTGTACCATAAATGATTAACTAGAATTGAAGCTGTGTTGTCTAGGAAGTAAAATCAATTAGAATTATTCTAATAGGTTGTATTTCATCTCTAATCAAAAATACAAAAATATGTCTTGTTATTGTTCTTAATTTCAAAGTTTTTCTGTTTAATTTTAGTAAAGTGTAATGTAAGAGTCGGCCTCAACAACTTGTCATAATCTATGAATCACTCACTCAAAAGGGTCACATCTGAGGTTACCAAAACATTCAAAATAAAATGAGTCACGTCTAAGGTGACAAATTCGTTTTACGTAAAAGGATCACGACTGAGGTGATCAACAGTGTTATTCACATTAAAAGAGTCATGTTTGAGATGATCATCACTGATAATGTTTTATCTATTGTTAAAAGGATAAGTTTTTGAAAGTGCATAAGGTCAAATGAACATGTCAGAGTCATTCACACGACTGGACCATAAGTATGGACCAGTCGCCCGAATGGAGCAATGAGATTGAACCAGTCGCACGATTGGATCATGAGTATGAGCCAATCGCACAAATGGTGGTGACCGACTGAGTCAGTCATCTGACTGAACCCCAGTCGCACGAATAAAGCTGACCGAATGAGTCAGTCACACGAATGAAGCTAACTGAATGAGTCAATCGCACGACTGAAACCTAGTCGCACAACTGATTGTGATCGACTGAGCAAGTTGCACGACTGAGCCCTAGTCACACGAATCAAGAGTGCAAATAGGTTCAGTTGCATGACTGAAGGAAACCCTAGTATAAATAGAGGGGGAGTCGGTTGCAGACACTCATCACCCCCAAATCGCCCCTAATACAACTCTACCCAAATTTCATATCAGTGATTTAGCACCTTGTTTGTGATATTAACTGATCACGCATCATTTCTATAGGTAATGCGAGACTAGATTCGATCAAAATGCTCAGATTAAGCAAGCCCTAATGTTCAAATTGGTTCAAAACAAAAACCAAGACAAAACCTTAAATAAACCACTAATATGTACTAAAATGTCAACTTATTTAGTACTAAGTGCTATTTTGAAGGATTGCAAGTAAAATGACACTAACCTTAATGTTTAACATCAAGGATTGACCAAAACTCAATTCTATAGTATGGAACAGAGACGTTATGTGAATGGACAGACTAATGAACTTCAATCTGATGATTGAAGTGGGCGAATGACTAAATCGCACGAATGAACCATGCATATGAACTCAGTCGCACGACTGATTCAACCGCATAGAACAGCATATGATTCAGTTGAGTCGCAGGTTTATTCGCACGACTGATCTCATTTGCATGACTAAGACTCAGTCGGATTGTTCATTCGCACGACTAAGACTCTGTCGGATTTTCCATTCGCACGACAGAACAGATTGATTCAAGCCTACTAAAATTCAAGTGTCATTCACTTACACAAACTCTAATGTTTATTTATCTTGTGTAACAGAAACATGGTGAGTCGATGGACTATGAGCACAAAGCATAACCTTTATGCACATTCGAACGTCGCCTCCCAGAATGCCACTGATTTTGCTGGGATCATCGCCTTCCTACGGAGATCGAGGATCTTCAAGGCTATGTCTATTTCGTGCACACCTTATAGCTCCATTCCGTTCTAGGAAAGCGATATAGTCGATAGGTCTGTTGAACCGCATTGGATTAGGAGTACCATATTTGGAAAAGTGATAGAGATTAGTGAGGAAGACCTGAGGAGGGTGTTAGAGTTAGGAGATTGTAGTGACTACCCTACCAGACTGCATCCATTGACTGTCCGAGGTTGCTTTCTTCGGGCTAAGTACTCGGGGGACGTAAACGTAGGTGTGCTCAACAAGAGCAACCTGTGCCCCCAACTCAAAGTACTTAGCCCATTTGCTGCTAAAGTACATTGCCTTGAGGAAGGGAGGATTTGATAAGCTATCTGATCAGATCCAGCATGCCTATGTCGCTCTGGTACTGAATCATCAAATTCAGGTTCTCACAGATGATCTTCAACTTCTGGGTCGAGAACCTAGAAGCCAAGGGCATGGAGGGATTCTGTATGTACTCGCGGTTCCTCCAGATGATCATTGACCAAAAGCTGCCCTCGCGGCCCAAGAGAGTGATGATGTAGTGACACTCGAGGTCATGGAAGACCCTACACTAGGGAGGATGAAGGTTTACCAGGGCAAGCAGGTGAAGCCCGAGGTAAGGAGGTTGTTTGGACATCTGGCCCGGGATGACTATGTGGCGCCAACAAGGAGGATGTGGCGCCACAATGATAGTGACTCGGATTTTGAGCAGATTGTCCTACCCTACGATGACTACGACAGTGATGACCATGATACTGATGAGGGAGGTGATGGTGAGGGTGGACCCGAGTCTGCTCCCATTCACCTAATTTACAGATGGAGGAGGAGGAGGAGTCTAATGAAGAGCCTCTGGTGTGAATGGTGGGGAGCCGGGTCGTAGCCACGGAGAGAGGTGTCAGGGCGGTTGGTGGACACCACGGGGAGTCGGGGATGCTGTTGTTGCTGATACAGATCCATGTTATACCCCAGACCCGCCCAGTAGCCAAGGGGGATCCACTGTGTGTAAGGGCTCGAGGAGGAGAGAATGGCTCACCCTTATGGTTAAAAGGGGAAGAGGCCAAGATTTACAGTGACCACATCTACTCCCACTGCCACTGCCACCACTACTGCCACAACCACCACCACATCCACCACAGCTACCACTACCACTACCATAACCCCTACCACCACTTCCACTCTCCCATACACCTCTACTACAGCCAACCCTTCATCATCCACTCATATGCCACCACCCATATTCACCACTGCCACCACTACCACCACCAGCCACCAAGCAGGACCATCATCCCACACCACATTCACCACAAGATCCATTTTACCGCCCATCGGGGTAGAGGAACAGCTTGCTGCACTTAACTGTATAGTGCTGAAGCTTCTGGCTGCTGACGAAGAAAAGGCTGCTTAACTCAATCAGCTTGTGGAGCTAAACGCTACCCAAGCACAGCAGATTGCTTAGCAAGCACAGAAGATCTCCTAACTCCAGGAGCGAAATGAGCAATCAGCAAAGAGAATAGAGGAGTTGGAGGCCTTTAACAAGACTATCATGCTCAAACTAAAGGAATCAAAAGATGAGCCACTAAAGATAATAGAGGGTGATGATGATGATGATGATGATAGTGATGATGATGAGACGAGTGAAGATGAAGCGATAAGGGGAAGGCAGGATGATGATAATGATGAAGAAGGAGATGTAGCTACATCTGCCTCAGCTCACGGTCAAGAGAGAAGAACAAAGAGAAATCAAGACCAAGGAGCATCATCCTCTGCCCCACCTGCTGAGAAGCCTGCCATTCAAGAGAAAAGTAATGCTTAGTCTATGTATTTGAAAAGCTTTGTACTTGAATCGTGTATTAAATTATGTAATTAATGGGTATGTATCTTTATCAAATGTTTGAATGTCTTGATTAATTACTAACAATTGCTGTGTTATTTAAATGTATAAATCAAGCAGATCAAACATCTCAGCAAGATGAGTATGATGTTGCTCCATTGTAGCAAATCAAGTCTCAACTCACAATGATTCTTGATTTGCAAGAGATAGTCAGAAGGTCAGTGAGCTATACTCTCGAAGAAGGAGAAATCATACATGACCTGATTGACGAGCAACTTGGTGAGATGTTTAGGCTAAACCCAGATGAGATTGTCAAGGATGCACCTACTTTTGAAGTGACAAGTGACGATGAGCTCAACGATGTAGACGAAATAGAGATTAAGGATGTCACCGCTGACCACTATCCAGAGTACACTGACCGAGAGGGCAATGTGGTCCCCAACTTGGGTGATACTCTCGGCAGTGATACATTTGACAAGCTGGATCAGATGGAGAAAGAGACTGAGAAGAATGAGAGTCAAGCCCAAACCTCAGATATTGTTTTTGACATCAAAAAGGCTGAATGGGTGGCCTATTTTGCTGAGATCTGAGCCCTGTGCACTACACAAAAGTCAAATGCCTACACCAAGCTATACAAAGTCAAGAAACACCTAAAGGTGTCTGGCAAGATCACTGCATGGGCAAAATTTGTGGATCTGAATGTGTATTCAGTTAAGAGAGAGAAGGACATAGAGTACTTTAGATTCCCACACGATCTAAAGACTCTCCCTGGTTTTGAGCTCAACCAGCTGGCATGCCTAAAGTTGTTGTATGCTAATTCGAGAAAAATGTCAGGCTGGTTTGAGGCTGCATTAAGGAAAGAATACCACACCAGGTGGGTAAACATTAGACCTCAACAACCGAAGAGGTACATCAAAAGGTCTTAAGTTGATCCAATTACCGGAAAGCCTAAGGTAGTGCTGAAGTGGAGTCCTTCGTGTACAATGTCCAAAATACCTCTAAAGGAAATGCCACGGGACTTCACTCCACACTTCAAGTGGTGGTATTACGATTGGATAACAGGTGAAGCAAATATAGTCTTACAAAAGGAGAGCCAAATGGATACTATCCGGGTGTTTGAACCTATGTGGCTGACTAAATTGTCTACTGACGATGTATATACCTTATACAAGTGGCCACTATTCTATGACTCGCAGGATATCGTACAAGCCCTCCAGTTTCAGAACATGATAAGACTCTGTTTTGCATTAGAGATACATGCCGAAGATACAAGAGAGGAAAAGTACAAGAAATTTGAAGAGCTACTAAAGAATTTTACACAATGATGTAAACTAGGTCCAAGGGGGAGTTTGTTGATACATATGTACCTAGTTTAGGAGCTTAATGTAAAATGTCTATCATGTCTTACATATATGTAATTGAATGGGTATGAATGAAATACAATGTGTGGTTGACGCTTATAATGTTTAATATTTCATTGTTTATTGTGTGGTAACTTAAAGTGACCTAAATATATAGGTTTGTGGTTGTTGTATATAATTCTTAGTCAATAATGATTGAGAAACATGTTCAAACTTAATCGTGTGAAGTTCTCATGCGAATGGGCCATGCTAATGGACCATACGCATGAATACTTCATGCTAATGGACCAGCCGCATGACTGAACCAGGAGACTGGATCAGTCGCCCGATTGAGAAATAAGATTGACTTAGTCGCATGACTGGATCTTCAGTCGTGTGGATGGATCAATCGCATGATTCAGTCACATGACTGAACCATGGTAATGGTTCAGTCATACGATTCGAAGATCCTAACCTATAAATACCACCTAATTCATGGAAAAACGTAATAATTCGAATACCTGCGCACATAATCGTACCCTAGTCGTCCAGAGACTCAAGAAAACCTGTTCCAAGTTCATAGATCGTGTTTGATCATTCCTTAACATTTTATTAATCGTTAGATTGATTTGAACTGTGTTCTCCCTGATTTGATCGCCAATCAAATATGATTCTGCACTATTTCAGTTGGTATACACTTAGAATTAGTTAGTACTCCATACGTACATGGTCCTAATAGAGCCAAAGTTTAATTGAGACGGGTAAAATTTCAAAATAAACCTAAACTTAAACTAAAAATGGGGCGGAAAGGGAAGGGATGCCATTTGAGTAGTTGCGTGCCATCAGGTATTTTCGTAATGTAAACCAGTATTACGTGCGCATGATATGTGGTTATGTGTTGTTTGTAGATTCAGATACTGATGTAGTCAGGATAGGTAATGCTTGGGGTATGAAGAGTAAAGTAAGTGGCTAATCACAACTGGCCACTATAATGTAACACCCGAATATTTATTATTTTGAAGCCGGTGAGGAAAGAAAAGAAAATAGAGTCCAAAATTCGAGGGACCAAACTCGCCAACAAAAGAAAGTTGGGTGAGGGGAAGTATATAAGGGAGAGGGCAGCCCTTACCCTCTGCCCCACACTCAAAAATCAGCCAAAGAAAGGGGAGAAGAGAGAAAGAAGAGAAAAAGAGGAAAAGTGCCGGTTCGGGTCGCCAAAATCATCGTGTAGCAACCCAAATCGAAGCCCTTAATGTTGTGCTCGTTTGTGTGAGTTCTAGAACCCCACTTTTACTTGTTTTCAAATGATTTTGGGGCTGGAAAGCATAAAAACCCATTTTTGTATGTGTATGTGCTCGTTTCGTGTATGTATCCGGGCGTGTGTGTGCTTGTATGGTGTTATGGGATGCATTCCTAAGGCTTAGGAGGGTCGATTTAGGTTTAAAATGGGTTTAGATGAGTTTGGAGACAGAAAACCCTCGGCTGCAGTCGGGATGAACTGCATTCTGCATCAGTTAGGGCTAGGCGACCGACTGGAGGCCGAATGGAGGCCATACGGCCAATTAGGGTGCGATTGGGGTCCATTCGCACGATTGAAAGTCCATTCGCACGATTGAAAGGCCAGTCGCATCGAGGTCGTGCGACTGAAGGTCCAGTCGCATAAGTGCTCATCCGTATTAATCCCATTCGCATGAGGTAAATCCGCATTGTCCATTCACACGAGTGGATGTTTATTCGCCTAAATGTTCATCCGCTTGAGTTCAATCGCATGATGTTCAGTAGCATGGAGGCCATGCGACTAAAGGGTGTCCATACGCCCGAATAGGGATGTTGTACCCGAGGAAGGTATAGATTGACTTCTGACTTTCGGGGGAAAGTGCAGATGTAAGTTTTGACGTAAAGGTCCTCATAAGAGCATGTAAGATGACGCTTGAGGCCTTAGAAAGCATGTTGGGCATGATGATGATAATGTTGCAAGTTTATGCACGTTATGTATGTATGGTGTTGCCCTGTATGATAATGATGACTGTGTGTGTTATGTTCCCTATTATGATGTATGTTTATCTTTCCATAACTTTACGTGTTATGATAAGGAATGAACGAAGTATTATGTAACGTAAAGTGAAAGATAACGAAAGAGGAACACGATGTTGAATGCATGCATTAATGAGCGAATGAAACGTCTTGCACGCATCGGATAACGGATCCTTCTTTGTGATTGACCCTTAATGTAGAACCTCTACCACTCACCCCTAGTACTGTGGCATACGTTTAGCTGTTCATTTATTGACTTCGGCCTAGTAGCTAAGACTGATGGTTACTCCTAGTACCGTCGCATACGTTTAGCTATTCATTTATTGACTTCGGCCAGGTAGCTACGACTAACCGGGGTGTAGCACATGGTATTGGTACGGATGATGTTCGATGCGCAAGTAAAGTCATAAAGAACGAATGAACGAATGAATGAATGAAGAAGATAATAATGATATTATCTATGTGTACGTACGATGTGTGATCATGTAAAAGTAACGAATGGTTTTATATGAAAGTAAAGTATGTTTTGTAATAAAACTAGAACTCACTCAGCAACGCTGACTTTTTATATGTTTTCCAGTTGGCAGGTAATGTTTGCTGAGGATGGCACACCGTGAAGCTACTCAGCTCTTTTGGGATGGCATTCTTTTGATTAATGTTTTTGCATTGTAATGCGAACAAGCTATTTTGTAATGAATGTTGTATTAACTTGCAAAAGCGTTACATGGAAATGAAAGATTGTTTTAGTTTTCCGCTGCGACTTATTAAATACAAATGCAATTATACGTTTTATGTGCGATGAGAACCCAACTGTAAGCATCCCGGGAACGGGGCCTTACAAGTTGGTATCAGAGCCAAAGTTTAAGTGAAATGGGTAAATTTTCAAAATAAACCTAATCTTAAACTGAGAATGGGACGAAAAGGGAATGGGATGCCAATCTGAGTAGCTGCGTGCCATCGGGTATTTTCGTAAAGTTAACCGGTTTTATGTGCGCATGGTATGTTGTTATGTGTTGTATGTAGATTTAAATACTGATGTAGTTAGGACAGGTAATACTTGGGGTATGAAGAGTAATGTAAGTGGCTAATCACAACTGGCCACTGTAATTAGGGACTTACTATACTTGACATAAACTGAGTTGTTTCCTTGAATGATCGTGTTGGTGTTTGAATATTTCAGTGTGCGTGTGATGGCCGGAGGTAGATCTTCGAAAGCTTCTAGGGGTGGAGGTCGCGGTGCTGAACCGCAACCCAAGAGAGGGAGACCTAGAGTTGAGAGGGTGGTTCATGAAGAACCAGAGACCCCCCATCCGGAGGGTGGCGATGAAAGCGCCAATCTGAGAGCCTCAGTAAAGGAGGCTGTTGTAGAAGAAGTCCATCAGGTCATGTAGACAATCTTACCGTCTGTGGTGACAGAAGTTATTAAGGCTGTACGAGAAGGGGAAAGAAAAGAAAGAAACAGATCCTCTGGAGCACAGGAACACCCAAAGCCTGAAACGGTCCTGTCTGATGATGAAGAGGAAGAAGAAGAGTCTGTGCCAGAGGCAGTGCGAGGATGTAACTACGGGGTATTTATGAGATGCAATCCCCTACTTTTGACGGTAATGGCAATGTTACCGCTGCTCACCAATGGGTGAGAGAGATGGAGGCCGTTCTCGACATCAGCGAGTGTCGGGAAGATCAGAAGGTGAAGTTTGCCACTCATTCATTTGTGGACTCGGTACTATGTTGGTGGGACAACATTGTCCAAGCAGAGGGTAATCGGGTAATCGGGAGAATGAAATGGCCTGAGTTGAAGAAGATGGTGATTGAGGAGTTCTGTCCTCATAGGGAAATGGATAAGTTGGAAAGGGAGTTTCTATAGTTGGAGGCTGGAACCATGACACACCAGCAGTATACCACCAATTTTAATGAAATGGCACGACTCGTGCCTGATCAGGTGACGCCTCTGTCTCGGAAAATCAAGAGGTACATTCAAGGTTTACCGGTGGATGTTCGTCGGCATATGATCGCGCCCGACCAAGCACGTTTAGGTCAGCGGTTGATTGGCAGGGAGGCTGTATGACGAGCGGGAGGTGGTGTTGAATGAAGCGAGTAAGAAGGGTGGTGGTGATCGGAACTGGAATGGGAGGAGGTTTGGTTGGGGTGATGCCTCGACGGGTAACAAAAAGGCACGGTGGATGACCGCCGCGTGGCCACATCGGGAGTGGGATCAAGGAGGTGTGGTAAGTGTGGAAGGAGCATGCGGGAGAATGTAGGCTGGGTTTGGACGTGTGCTTCAAGTGTGGGAAGACAGGGCATATGGCGAAGGATTGCCTGTCAGGCAAATGTTTTAACTGTGGGGAAACTGGTCATATGAGCAGAGATGGTAAGAAGCCGAGGACTGAGGGTTCAGGGGTGAGGAAGACAGGAAGTGAAGGATCGAGGGCGAGCGCTAGGGCATTCACTATGAAACAGGAGGAAGCTAGGACAGACCCTGATGTCGTGTCTGGTACGTTTCTGGTGAACCAAACTTTAGCTTGTGTGCTATTTGATTCTAGTGCTAGTAAGAGTTTTATTTCTGCTGCTTTCTGTGCTAAGCTGCCTGTTAGTAGTAGGCGTGTTGATGCACCCTTTGATGTAGAAATTGCCATAGGTAAGTCTACCAGGATTTCAGAGATGATAGAAAACTGTGAGGTGGAGTTAGAAGGTCATAAGTTTCCTGTTAGATCGTTTGTGATGACCTTGGGTGGTTTTGATTTGGTTCTTGGGATGGATTGGTTGGCGGACTTTGAGGCGAACATTGTGTGTCGCATGAACATGATTCAGTTGACAGCGCCTGATGGAAGTTTGGTAACGGTTTATGGTGATCAGGTTACTATGATCCCGAAGGTGATCTCAATGGCGGTGGCGTGAAAGTGTATGAGGCGTGGATGTAGCGCCTACTTGGCTTATGTAAGGGATGTAGATGCACTAACACCACAACTGTCTGATGTACCGGTTGTGTGTGACTTTCCAAACGTATTCCCAGAAGATTTACCAGGGGTACCACCTGACAGAGAAATTGAATTTCAGATTGATCTGATACCGGGTGCCCAACCTGTTGCCAAGGCACCATATCGGTTAGCTCCGACGGAGATGAAAGAGTTGATGGAACAGTTGCAAGAGTTGCTTGATAAGGGGTTCATTAGACCGAGTACCTCTCCTTGGGGTGCTCCAGTCCTGTTTGTAAAGAAGAAGGATGGTAGTATGAGGATGTGCATTGACTACCGCGAGCTGAACAAGTTGATAGTGAAGAACCGATACCCCTTACCAAGAATAGATGATTTGTTCGATCACCTTTAGGGTGCCAGTTGGTTTTCAAGAATAGATCTTCGGTCTGGCTATCATCAGTTGAAGGTAAAGGAACAAGATATCCCTAAAACAGCTTTCCGCACACGCTATGGTCATTACGAGTTTCGTGTCATGTCCTTTGGTTTGACCAACGCGCCAGCTGCTTTTATGGATCTGATGAACTGTGTGTGTCGGCCTATGTTGGATAAATCAGTGATTCTGTTTATTGATGATATCCTGATTTATTCGAAGAGCGAGATTGAGTATGCCGGTCACATTCGAGAGGTTCTAGAGACGTTGAGAAGGGTGAAATTGCATGCTAAATTCTCCAAGTGCGCATTTTGGTTGCGCGTAGTTCAGTTTTTAGGTCATGTGGTGAATCCTGACGGGATTATGGTGGACCCGGCGAAGGTTCGGTTATGCAATGGAGGTCACCAAAGACGCCATCCAAGATCCGTAGTATCTTGGGCTTGGCGGGCTACTATAGAAGATTCATCCAAGACTTCTCTAAGATTGCTTCTCCACTAACTAAGTTGACCCGAAAGGATGTGAAATTTGTATGGGGTCAAGCTCAAGAGAAGGCGTTCGAAGAGCTGAAGGCAAGACTGACTCAAGCTCCTATTCTGTCATTACCCGATAGAAGCGAAGATCTGGTGGTTTATTCTCATGCTTCCTACTTAGGGTTGGGGTGTGTGTTAACGCAGAGAGGGAAGGCTATAGCCTACGCATCCCGACAGTTGAAAGTTCATGAGGTTAATTATCCCACTCATGACTTGGAGCTAGCAGCTGTGGTTTTTGCGTTAAAGATTTGGAGGCACTATCTCTACGGGACGAAGTGCACCATATTCACTGACACAAGAGTCTGAAGTACTTCTTCGAGCAAAAAGACCTAAACATGAGGCAGAGGCGATGGTTGGAGCTATAAAGGATTATGATTGCGAGATCCATTACCATCCGGGCAAAGCTAATGTGGTGGCGGATGCCCTTAGCCGAAAGGAAAGGCCCGAACTGATTCGGGTGAAAGCTTATCAACTAATCATGACCTTTGATGTGATGAAGCAAATCAAGGAGTTTCAAGGTGAGGCATTGAAAGAAGATCACTTTAACTCGGAAAGAATGAGAGGTCTGGTTGGGGAATTGGGTGAAAACACACTGGGTGTTTGAACTCGATTCGGTCGTGTGTGGATTCCTCGTTTTGGGGATCTACGGGTGAAGATAATGGATGAAGCTCACAAGAATCGATAGTCCATTCATCCTGGTGCCACGAAAATGTACCATGACATGAAGAAAGATTATTGTTGGCCGGGTGTGAAGCGTGACATGGTGGAGTATGTGAGTAAGTGCCTTACTTGCTTACAGGTGAAGGCAGAGCATCAAAAGCCGTAGGGAAGATCCAACCTTTGGATATATCGGAATGGATGTGGGAGCACATAACCATGGACTTCATTACAAAGCTGCCACGTACTCCGAAAGGGTACGATGCCATATGGGTGATAGTTGATCGTCTGACGAAGAGTGCTCACTTTCTACCGATCCGCGAGACGTATTCATCTGAGAGGTTGGCTGATCTATTCATCAAGGAAATTGTAGCTCGTCATGGTGTGCCGGTGTCTATTGTGTCTGATCGCGACACTCGGTTTACATCTAAATTTTAGAAGAAATTCCACGACGCTATGGGGACGAGGTTACATATTAGCACGGCTTATCATCCCCAAACCGATGGTCAGTAAGAAAGAACCATTCAAACACTGGAAGACATGCTCCGGGCATGTGTGATCGATTTTGGTGGAAGTTGGGATGACCACTTACCGTTTGCCGAATTCTCATACAACAACAGCTATCATGCCAGCATTGGTATGCCACCATATGAGATGCTATACGGTAGGAGATGCAAAACACCCGTTTGCTGGGGTGATATTGGTCAGAAGGAATTGGAGAGCGTCGAGATAATCGAGGCTACGACAGAGAAGCTTGAAAAGATTAAAGCCATCATGAAGGCAGCCAAAGATAGACAGAAGTCGTATGCCGATAAGCGATGTAGGCCAATTGAGTTCCAGGTGGGTGACCGGGTTATGTTGAAGGTCTCACCTTGGAAGGGTATTATCAGATTCAGAAAGCAGGGCAAGTTGAGCCCAAGATATATAGGCCCTTTCCGAATCATTGCTCGAGTAGGGAAGGTGGCCTATAGATTGGAGTTGCCAGATGAGTTAAGTGGGATTCACCCGACATTCCATGTATCTCATCTGAGAAAGTGTATAGCTGATGAAGACATGATTGTTCCACTGGAGCACATTGAAATTGATGAAAGGCTCAATTATGTGGAGCAACCAGTGGCAATCATCGATCGCAAAGAAAAGAGGCTGCGAAATAAAGTGGTTCCTTTTGTGCGTGTACAGTGGAAGCACAGGAAGGGATCCGAGTCAACGTGGGAGACTGAGGAAGAAATGAGACAGCATTATCCATGTTTGTTCGACGAATAACAGGTTTCGGGGACGAAACCTATTTAAGGGGGGTGGACTTGTAACACCCGAATATTTATTATTTTGAATCCGGTGAGGAAAGAAAAGAAAATAAAGTCCAAAAGTCGAGGGACCAAACTCGCCAACGAAAGAAAGTTGGGTGAGGGGAAGTATATAAGGGAGAGGGCAGCCCTTACCCTCTCCTTCACACTCACAAATCAGCCAAAGAAAGGGGAGAAGAGAGAAACAAGAGAAAAAGAGGAAAAGTGTCGGTTCGGGTTGGTTCGGGTCGCCAAAATCATCGTGTAGCAAGCCAAATCGAAGCCCTTAACGTTGTGCTCGTTTGTGTGAGTTCTAGAACCCCACTTTTACTTGTTTTCAAATGATTTTGGGGCTGGAAAGCATAACAACCCGTTTTTGTATGTGTATGTGTTTGACCCATTTGGGTGTGATGTGTGTGATGCGTTACGTGTATGTTTCCGGGCGTGTGTGTGCTTGTATGGTGTTATGGTATGCATTCCTAAGGTTTAGGAGGGTCGATTTAGGTTTAAAATGGGTTTAGATGAGTTTGGAGGCAGAAAACCCTCAGCTGCAGTCGGGATGAACTGCATTCTGCATCAGTTAGGGCTAGGCGACCGACTGGAGGCCGAATGGAGGCCATACAGCCAATTAGGGTGCGATTGGGGTCCATTAGCACGATTGAAGGTCCATTCGCACGATTGAAAGGCCAGTCGCATGGAGGTCGTGCGACTGAAGGTCCAGTCGCATAAGTGCTCATCCGTATTAATCCCATTCGCATGAGGTCCATCCGCATTGTCCATTCGCACGAGTGGATGTTTATTCGCCTAAATGTTCATCCGCTTGAGTTCAATTCCATGATGTTCAGTCGCATGGAGGCCATGCGACCGAAGGGTGTCCATACGCCCGAATAGGGCTGTTGTACCCGAGGAAGGTATAGATTGACTTCTGACTTTCGGGGGAAAGTGCAGATGTAAGTTTTGACGTAAAGGTCCCCATAAGAGCATGTAAGATGACGCTTGAGGCCTTAGAAAGCATGTTGGGCGTGATGATGATGATGTTGCAAGTTTATGCACGTTATGTATATATGTGTTGCCCTGTATGATAATGATGACTGTGTGTGTTATGTTCCTTATTATGATGTATGTTTATCTTTCCCATAACTTTACGTGTTATGATAAGGAATGAATGAAGTATTATGTAACGTAAAGTGAAAGATAATGAAACAGGAACACGATGTTGAATGCATGCATTAATGAACGAATGAAACGTCTACCACGCATCGGATAACGGGTCCTTCTTTGTGATTGACCCTGAATGTAGAACCTCTACCGCTCACTCCTAATACTATGGCATACGTTTAGCTGTTCATTTATTGACTTCGGCCCAGTAGCTAAGACTGATGGTTACTCCTAGTACCGTGGCATACATTTAGCTGTTCATTTATTGACTTCGGCCGGTAGCTACGACTAACCGGGGTGTAGCACATGGTATTGGTACGGATGATGTCCGATGCGCAAGTAAAGTCATAAAGAACGAATGAACGAATGAATGAATGAAGAAAATAATAATGATATTATCTATGTGTACGTACGATGTGTGATCATGTAAAAGTAACGAATGGTTTTATATGAAAGTAAAGTATGTTTGGTAATAAAACTAGAACTCTCTCAGCAACGCTGACTTTTTATATGTTTTCCAGTTGGCAGGTAATGTTTGCTGAGGATGGCACACCGTGAAGCTACTCAGCTCTTTTGGGATGGCATTCTTTTGATTAATGTTTTTGCATTGTAATGCGAACAAGCTATTTTGTAATGAATGTTGTATTAGCTTGCAAAAGCGTTTACATGGAAATGAAAGATTGTTTTACTTTTCCGCTGTGATTTATGAAATACAAATGCAATTATACGTTTTATGTGCGATGAGAACCCAGCTGTAAGAGTCTTGGGAACGGGGCGTTACATATAATTAGGGACTTACTGTACTAGACATAAACTAAGCTGTTTCCTTGAATGACCGTGTTGGTATTTTAATCTTTTAGTGTGTGTGAATGGCCGGTGGTAGGTCTTCAAAAGCTTCACACGATGGAGGTCGTGGTGCAGAGCCGCGACCCAAAAGAGGAAGACCCAGAGTTGAAAAGGCTGTTCATGAAGAACCCGAGACCCCTCATCCGGAGGGTGATGATGAGATTGCAAACTTAAGGGCCATGGTGAAAGAGGCTGTGGTTGAAGAGGTGCATCAAGTCATGTAGACAATCTTATCGTCTGTAGTCATTGAAGTGATTAAAGCTGTATGGGAGGGGGAGAGGAAGGAAAGAAGTAGACCTACAGGCGAAAGAAAACAGCCCGAGACTGAGACGGTTCTGTTTGATGATGAAGAAGAAGAGGAGGAAGAAGAGCCTGTGCTGGAGGCGGCACGAGGCTAATACTACGGGGCGTTTCAACGATGCAAGCCCCCTACTTTTGATGGTAACGACACTACTGTTGCTACTCACCAGTGGGTGAAAGAAATGGAAGCTGTTCTGAACATCAGCGAGTGTCGGGAGGATCAGAAAGTAAAGTTTGCTACCCAGTCTTTTGTGGACTCGGCACTGTGTTGGTGGGACAATATAGTCCAAGACGAGGGTATTCGGGTAATTGGGAGGATGAGATGGTCGGAGCTGAAGAAGTTGGTGATTGAGGAGTTCTGTCCTCACAGGGAAATAGATAAGGTGGAAAGAGAGTTCCTGCAGCTGGAGGCGGGAACAATCACTCATCAGCAATACAGTATGAAGTTTATGAGATGGCACGACTGATGCCAAACCAAGTCACACCCTTGTCATGAAAGATTAAAAGATACATTCAAGGCTTGCCAACGGATATTGGCAGGCACATGATCGCTGCCCGACCGAGCATGGTTAGGTCGGCAGTTGATTTGGCAGGAAGATTGTATGATGAGCGAGAGGTGGTGGTGGTTGAGGCAAGCAGGGAGGGTGGTGGTGATCGAAGTTGGAATGGGAAGAGGTTTGGTCGGGGTGGTGCCTCGACGAGTAACAAGAAGGCATGGGTGGACGATCGTCGTGTGGTCATGTCTGGTGTAAGATCGAAGAAGTGTGGCATGTTGGGGTTTGTTAGAACAAGATTCATAGTTTAACCATTTAAACCTAGTGAAAACGCAGCGGAAACAAGCTTTTAATACATGGTTTGTAAACTGAAATTTCAGGTTGCATCTAGATATTAAAGTTACAAACAAACCCAAGAACAAAGGATCTTATATATGTGAATAAGACTACCTATGTCAACACTAACAAGAACATAATGAAGAGCCATAAAGAGGCTGTTCTAAGCTACCTTTTCAGCAGCAAAATGTCGAGATTGAGAAGGATATGTTCCAAGAAACGACTAAGGCACCAAACGAGGTCCCCTCAAGTTTGCATACACCAAGCTCTATAGTAAATACACCTTTGTTGCTAGGATTCCCACACCAAATCGCAAGAGTAAAGCTGCTGAAAACACCCTTTTCAGCCTTCTCTTTATTTCGAAGATGAGAGAAGAAGAACTACTCTTGCATGTATGAGAGAGAAGAAGAAGATGGGAGTGTGTATCTAGTCATAAGTGATTTTCATTTTCAAAGGCAATAAGGACATTATTGCCCTTGAGGGCGGCCTATAGAGTGGAGTTACCAGATGTGCTAAGTGGAATTCACTCGACATTCCATGTATCTCATCTGAGAAAGTGCCAGCAGACGAGGATATGATTGTACCACTGGTGGATATCGAGGTCGATGAACGGCTCAATTATGTGGAGCAACGAGTGGCGATCATTAATCGAAAAGAGAAGAGGCTGAGGAATAAAGTGGTTCATCTTGTGCATGTGCAGTGGAAGCACAGGAAGGGATCCGAGTGTACGTTGGAGACTAAAGAAGAGATGACACAGCATTACCCACGTCTGTTCGATGAATAACAAGTTTCGGGGACGAAACCTATTTAAGGGGGTGGACTTGTAACACATGGTTATTTCCATTGAAGCCAAAGAAAGAAGGAAAAGAGAAAGAAAAGGAACAAAGTCCAAAGTCAAGGGACTGACCTTTCAAAACGGGAAAAACTTGAATGAGTGGGGGTATAAGAAGGGGGAAGGCAGCCCACACCCTCCCCCACACTCACAATTTTCGGCCAAGAGAGAAGAGAAGGAGAAAAGAGGGTTTCAAGCTTTGGTTTCTTGGATTCAAGCGCAAAAGTTGAGGTGTAGTGAGTTACATTGAAGCTCTACTTGATGGTGCTGTTTGTGTGAGTTCTAGGACCCCTCTTTTACATTTTTCAACTGATTTAGGGCTGGAACACATAGTAAAACCTGTTTTTGATATGTGTGTGTTAACCCATGTGTATGTGTTTGTGTGTGATGCGAGTGGAGTTTGTTTTCGGGCTTGTCTGTGCTTGAATGGTGTTGTGGTATGTGTTCCTAAGGTTTAGGATGGTTTATTTGGGCTTAGAACAGGTTTGAGAGGGTTTGGAGACCGTATAGTGCAGATTGGGTTCGGGATGAACTGCATTCTGCATCAGCTAGGGCTATGCAACCGAATGGCATGCGACTGAGGTTCATTCGCATGCGGGTCGTGCAACTGGAGTCCATACGCTTGTGAGTCGTGCGACTAAGGGTCATTTGCATGGGGGGTCATGCGACTGAGGTTCCTACGCCTAGGTCCATCCGCATTAGGTCCATTCGTATGGGATCCATCCATAATAGGTCCATTCGCATAGTATCCATCCATATTGTGTCCATCCGCATTGGGTCCATTCGCATAGGGCCCAATCGCCTGGTGTTCATCCGCATTGTGTTCAGTCGCTTGGGAGGCCATGCGACTGAAGGGTGCCCATACGCCCAAGTAGGGCTTGTTCGCCCGAAAGAGCATAGTTTAACTTTCTAACTTTTGAGGAGATGCGTAGAGGTAGGGTTTGACTTGAAGGGTTGCCGGGGGTTCATGTAAGATGACTTTTTTGAGGCCATAGATGTTATGTTGGGCATGATGATGATGTATGACATTGTATGATTATGCGTGATGGTATGTATGATGTATGTTATGTCGGCGTGATGCCCGGTATGATGATGTTGACTGTGTATGTTATGTTCCTTATTATGTAAGATTATTTTCCCTTGGCTTTGCGTTGAATGTTAATGAATGAAATGAAAAGTATTATGTATCGTAAAGTGGAAGATAATGAAAAAAGGAACGAAATGAAGAATGCATGTATTAATGAACGAACGAACGTAATAAAGTCTTGCAAACAATGAATGGAGGTTCTCACTCAATGAGGAGTGTTAGCTCAACCGCGTACGGGTTAGCTACCCTATGAGGATGCACATTAGGGCTTGATCCGTGTGATCAAGCATATGTATGGAGGTTCACACCCAATAAGAGGTTGTCAGCTCAACTATGTACGGGTTAAATACCCCATGAGGATGCACACAGGGGTTCAATCTTTGTGATTGACCAAATGTATGGGGTCCTTCTCGCTTAACCCTAGATGAATTTCTTGGTGCTCTAGAGGGGGGTTAAGCACATGACAGGAACATTACCTGCCAACTAGAAACTACTAAGTGTTTCTTAGTTTTGTGAAACAGTTCTAAGTCAAAAATAGAATCAAGTCCATTCTCCCAAACACAAGGAGTGTGCTCATTGATAACAATGTCGGATGATTCCTCAAATTATTGATTTTTATGTTGTATACTCTATAAGAAATAGAGTTGGAAGAATATACAACAAAGATAATATCATCTGACTTTTCAGAATATTTTTCCAAATTTTCCTTTGTGTTAAGTACGGTACACCTACTGCCAAAGGACCTTAGAAAGCCAATGAATCATGGCCTCTTGTACCATAGCTCATAATGGGTTTTTCCATGTGGCTTAACTACAAGAACCCTGTTATGCGCATAGCATGCAGTATGCCTCTGCCCAGAATGTAAAAGGCAGCTTTGAATCAACTAACATGGTCTGAGTAGCCTCAATTAGTGTCATGTTCCCCCTCTCAACAACACCATTATGTTAAGGAGTTCTAAGAGCATTGTATTGTCTGGCAATCCCTTTTGAGTTACAGAATGAGTAAAGAAAACGATTCTTAAACTCAGTTCCTTGATCATTTCTAATTATCTAACCTTCTGATCAATTTTATTTTCAAATTTAAGAATAAAAGATTTTAACATTTCAGCAGTTTCATCCTTAGTTCTTAAAAAGAAGACCCATGTAAATCTTGTAAAATCATCAAGGATCACAAGGCAGTATGATTTCCTTCCAATGCTCATTATACTTGTGGAACCAAATAGTTCCATGTGCAATAAGTGTAATGGAGTGGTGATAGAGTTAACAACATTGGATATATGAGATGCTCTATGGTGCTTCCGTTTCACGCATGCAACATAGTTATCTTTGTAGAAAAATTCCTTTTTAGGCAAACCATATACCAAGTTATTTTTATCCAATTTATTCATGGTTTTAAAATTGATATGACATATTCATTTATGCCATAGTGTTAACTCATCACCATCAGCTTTGGAAATAAAGCCTGACACTTCACCCATTGGGGAAGCATTGTTCATATCCACCTTGTACATTTCCCTTTTCCTTGGATATCTAAGAAGCACTAATTCTTGACAAATTGTCATCCCGGGTTTGAGGATAAATCACTTATGTTTTGTAAAAAGTATTATGTGCTTTTGATCTAAAAACTGAGAAACACTTAGTAGATTGTGTTCAAGCTGTTGAGAAAAGTGTACCTTGTCGACTCTTAACTTGTCGTTGGATACACTTCCTCTACTAGAAATGCATCCTCCAGCCTCACCTCCAAACTGAACAGAACCTCTATCAGAATGTTGAAATTATTGAAGGAGAGATTTGTTCCTAGTCATGTGCCTGAAGCATCCACTATCTACAATCCACACGTTATTATTCTTGTCATATGCATGTCCCTGCGCATAACGTGAAAAGTTAGTTTTTATTGGAAACCCAATCCTTGCTGGTCTTGGGCCTTTCCAATTATGCGAATTTTATTGAACCAAAATTTATGCATGCAGTTCAATGGGTGTTTGTGAATAAGAGGTTTGGGCTGCAACAACTTCTTTGATCTTCCATTCCATCCCTTGTTGATCATTATAGATTAGCTTGTTGAAGCTTGAGCAACATGGCATTCTTTCAAAGCTTCTTTATTTTTGGGAACACATAAAATTAATGTAAGAACACAAAGTCATGAGAACAATTGAATGTTAGGTAGATTGAAACAATATAGAAATACATAATATAAAAGTAATATAAGAAAATTATTGTAAAATAAAATTATTGAAATTGATCAAAACCAATAGATGAAAGAAAGATATGGGAGTTAGATTTTTGGTTAATGAGCAAATGAAAAATGAGGCCCATAGTTTGCTTTTATAGTTAAGGCTAGGAGGAGGTTATGAATGGTGTTAGTGGTGAGTTATAAGTCCTTAAAAAGAGGGTTACGATTGAAATTTAAAATAAAATATAAGATTAAATAAAATAAATAGATAAAAGAATAATTGCAATTTAAGCTTTTAATTTATTAAAACCTTATAATCAACTTATTTTCTTATAAAATCATTATAGACTTTATAAATCTCACAAAAACATTGTAATTTGATTATTTATTTGATTGAAAATTTAATATCTTATAAATATTAATAACATTTCAAAATTTATAAAATTTATTTTATAAATTATAAGATTAAATAAAATTGATTAAGTGACATATATTATATTTGGAACATAAAAATATATAAAATAATAAATTTGGTTTACAAGATTGACACAAATGGGTTTGAGTTAGGGTTTCTAGTTTGAAATGGGTTGGATGTTACAGTCTTCCCTACTTTAAGAAATTTCGTTCCAAAATTTAATCACGAACCGACTGATTAAATAAATATTATTTGGATTTCGTTTTATGTTCCAAGTGATCTATGGGGAACGTTTAAACTTAACGAGTTTTGGCTACGTTTGAGTTTCATAATTTATGATTTCATGGGTTACTTGACAAGTGGATATAATCATCACTTTGATTGGACTTTTGGTTTGCAAGCTTTTGTATTTCAAATGACACACGACGATAGATTGGTTTTGTCATATATTAGTACAAGGTACAAAATAAATATAAAACTTGAATCAATGATAATGAAAATGATGTTTTAAGACACTTTTGGAAGGAAGAGCAATCCAAATGAGCTTCTCAAAGCAAGAATTTAAAGAGGGTTCTCAGATAACCAATTCATGTATGACATTGAGATTTCCAGTTGTATCAGTGATAGGAAAATCATAGTTACTGTTGGACCAAAAGAACCAATGAGCCTGATCAGAAAAACCTCTAAGTCCCGTAAACATTGCAACTGCTGAAGAAGTTCACAACAGCTGAAGACATCAGCTGATTTCAAGGTCTGGAGACAAAGTCTGAAGACAAGATCTGAAGACTTCTACTGAAGAAAAAGTCTGAAAGCAAAGTACTGCAGACAAAGTTTGAAAGTAAAGTACTGAAGACAAAGTCTGAAAGTAAAATACTGAAGACAAAGTCTGAAAGTAAACTACTGAAGACAAAGCATAAAGTAAAAGTCTAAAGAACAAAGACCAAAGACAAAGACTGAAGACCAAAGTGATCAGTAGTTGTCACAACAGCTGAAGTTATCAACTTCAGTAGTTCTGATGGTTTCCTTTCAGTACTTGTAATTTACTTTTCAGTAGTTATAGTTTCAGTAGTTGTAGTTCAGTAGTTTTACGTTTTTGTACTTAGCATTCTCTAAGATGTAATTAGTAGTTGAGAACATTCTCAGTAGTTTGCATAGTTTCAGTAGTTTGAATAATTCTGTTAGATGTCACTATCAAGTGACATCAGCAGACGTCACATCTCCTATATAAGGGATGTTGACCTGGTTGTAATGTGTGACATTCAGCCACCACGAAAGCATATGAATGAAATATTCCTATGCAGAATTCTCTCTCTATAACCGTTTACTTTTCATTGAATATCAATTGTGTTCTTGCGAATTGTCTAATTCATTGTTCAAATTCCGATGCGATCTATTCTATATTAATCAAACTTAGACTCTGATCCTAACAAATGGTATCAGAGCTGGTTAATCATTGATCGATCTAACAATTGATCATTGAAACTACTATTTCAATATCTAAGTTCGATTGAATTAGCATATTTGCAAGAATTGGTTATAGATCATTGAATTTCTGCTGCTTTCGGTTATTGTTTTGAGTTTTCTCTTGGTTCATATTGAGATTGTTGTGTTTTGTACTAAATCAGTCAAAACTTAATTGAATTTGGTTGAATTTGAGAATGACTACTCCTTCTAATGACCCTCACAATACCGGTTCCTCAACCAAGCCTCCGATGCTGGTTAGGACTGTGTATACATATGGCAACGAAGAATGCTCCATCACCTGTCTTTAACAGTTCAGGTTGTTGGACATCTGTGGTACATGGTCCACACAAGTCTATGGTGAACAATCCGGAAACCAACCAAATGGTTCCGAAGAAGAAGGAACAATACTCAGATGAGGATCGAAAACTGTTTGAGATTGATGCTAAAGCGCATGGTATTCTGGCCATGGCTCTACCTAATGAAATCTATTCTGGGCTTATGCATCATGAAACTGCTCATGACCTCTGGAATGCATTGAAGGAACAATTTGGTGGAATAGATGAGGTCTTAGCAAACAACATAGAAATCCTTGCCCAACAATATGAGACATTCTCTCATAGGAAGGGTGAGTCACTGACTCAACAGTTTGAGCGTTTTTCTGGTTGATTTCTGAGCTGAAAATGGTCAAACATGTATACACTAATAGCCAGATGAACAACAGATTCCTCAGATCACTGCCTGAGAGAGGGACACATACACCATTGTCCTACGCTCCAGTGCAAATATGGATAGCCTATCTCTCCCCAACTCCATGGGAAACTGCTTACATTGAATGAGAGATAGAGCAGAAAAGGAAACTGGCATCATCAGGAAAGGTCACTGATGACTTTGTACCAGGGAACACTGCCTTGGTTGGTCATGAGTAAGAATATGCTGCATCAGAAAGCAATTATGATGAGCATATAGATTTCTCTACAAACAGTTTGATCATGCATTTGTTAGTGTTGACAGTCAGTCAGCTGTAATAGTGACAATTTGTGTTTCATTATGGATGATTTGAAGGGTATTGCTGATGATGACTTAGAAGAGATGGATATTCTAAGCCAAATGGCCTTGATTAATATCAGATCTCAAAAGTTCTACAAGAGAACTGGTAGGAAATTTCCAGGACTCTCTGGCAAAACCAAAGTTGGTTTTGACAAGAGTAAGTTGAGGTGTCACAAATGCCACAGGCTTGGACACTTTGCAAGAGAGTGTAGATCAACTGAATCTAACTCCTCTACACCCTTTGTGACTTTTCCAAGCAATAGTTCACAAAACAGAGGGCAACATCCTGCTTGTTCTGGTCATCATGCACAACCTATATCTCCTGCTATTTTGTCCCTCAGGGTCCAATGTCATATCCATATCCCTGCTATTACATGCCACAGCCAAATCCAGTTCAAGTTCGTATTGCACAACAACCTCAAGCCTTACCTGAGCCTCTACCATCTCAATCATCTCAATCACAACCTCATCACAACTTCTGCACCCTAGTGTTGTTGACTGGAGCAGTTTACCAGATGATCTCTCTGGTAATGAGCATTTATTTGCTAGTGATGGTCAACATGGTGGTGAACATCCTTTTGGGAATCTTGCGCCATGGCCCTGGTGTCTACTGAGAGTTCATGCTCTAATGCATCTTCATCACAGTATCCCAGGTATCCTCTGAGGCTAAGGCCAAGCTATGTTCTGAATCTTGCATAGCTGCATTTATCTCTATTAGAGAGCCAAATGTAACTTTAATAAATCAAAATCTTGAGCTTGAGCAAACCCCTTCCAAAAGAAAAGCTGAGTATGAGTCTGTTCTTAATGATAAAGATGATGAGATTTATAAGCTTAAATGCCAATTAAATGATGAAAAGGCTAAGCTAGAGGTCATTCTTGAGAACCACAGAGAACTCAAAGAAAAACTTGCAGCTACCCAAGTTGAGTGTGACCGCTGGGTATCATCCTGCAAGGGATTTGAAATGCTGCTCAGCAAGCAATCTACTTCAATTGTGAAGTTTGGAATAGGTTACAATCACATTGCACCACCTACAGATTTTACTCCAAAATCAATAGTAAAACCTAAAGGTGAAAGTAATTTCCAAACCACATCATCATGTGTATCATCCTCAAGTGATCTCCCAAGATCTGAAGATGAAATCAGTGTTAATACCTCAGCAAATCAATTGCCTGATGGGTTAACTACTGATAAGCACATGAAGTTGAATACTTCAGATGTTGTCCCTCAAAGTACCTCAAGTACTCAAGGGCAAGTCACAACATCTGAAAAGCATTTCAAATCAGCTGAAATAAAAGGATTAACAACTGTTGATGAATCTATCATACGATCTTTCAGGACGGATATAGAACAGCTGAAGAACAAGTCTTCAGTTGTTACAGATCCTTCAGTACTAACACAAGTACTGAAAGGAGGAAAGTACTGAAGAGCACACCTTCAGTAGTTTCCACATCAGTAGTTGATCAATCCAAGATGAAGAATAAGCCATGTAAAATATGTGGTAAATTCAATCATCTTTCTAATGAATGTTGGTACAGAAAAGGTTCCAAACTCAACAGAGATAAGCTCATTAAAATCCAGATGGATGAAATGAAAAATGAGTTTGAGACCAAGTTTGTACCACAGTCATCCCAATGTGATAAACCCAAGCCTTTATCCAAATCCAAAAAGAAGGATAGGGTTTATCATGGAACAGCTAATAGTGCTCCTCATGACAAACATCAGACTAAGTCTGTGAACTTCAAGGAGGAAATGGTGGGTCACAAGAACTCATCAAAAACAAGTACTGATATGTCCCAAGAGCTGAAAGCTTTAGCTACAAATCAGACACAACTTGTTATGAATGGTTAGCATTTGTTGGGGAGAGTTAATCAACTAGATGCACCTGTGATCAAACCACTGAAGAGGCATTCCAAGCCCAAATCCAAGGAATCCATGTCAGCACCATCTCCACCTTCATCAGCTGTTAATCATGACAAACAAGTTATGGTTAAATCTGTTGATGAAAACAAACCCAAAACCAAAAAGGTTTGGGTCTCAAAACCTAACTAGTTCTTTATCATAAATGCAGGTTCTTCAGCATGCCAAAGGAGCATCTGGTATGTAGCAGTGAGGATCTATGCATATGACTGGAAGCAGTTCTCTTCTTAATGACTACTCTCAAGGAAAGAAGGGATTTGTTTCATTTGGAAATAATGCTAAGGGTTACATCACTGGGAAAGGATATGTGTCTAATGGAGATATTAGATTTGATGATGTTAACCATGTGGAGAATCTTAAGTATAATCTACTGAGTGTCAGTCAGATGGTGATAAAGGGCATGTTGCACTTTTGACAAGCCAGAACTGCAGGATTCTGTCTTCCCAAGTTCTGAGGCTGATTGACAAGGTATTGGATGAACATACTCTCCTGAAGGCCAACATGATTGGAAGAGTATATGCCTTGGATTTGTCAAAGAAGATTGATTTGAAGGGTCATCCTTGCATGTTCTCCAAAGCTCTCCTTAGGAATCTAAACTATGGCATAGAAGGCTGGGTCATGTTAATCTCAAAAACATGAATCAACTGATCCACAATAGGTTGTGAGAGGTCTAGCAATAAAGGAGTTCCACTGTGATGAAACCTGCACTGCTTGTTTGAAAGGAAAACAACACAAAGTCTCATTCCCTCCTATTGAAGAACCTAAGTCCACTGCCTGCTTGCAGTTACTACACATGGATCTATTTGGTCCTGTGAGAGTGATGAGCATGGCAAAGAAGACTATCTGGTAATTATGGATGATTACTCCAGATTTGTATGGACTTTCTTCTTGCATTCAAAGGATGAGGTTGCTCAGACGATTATATAACTTTGTGTTGTATGTTGAGAAGCAGTATTCCCTATCAGTCAAGTGTATAAGGAGTGATAATGGAACTGAATTCAGAAACCATACACTTGATGATTTTTATCTATCAAAGGGAATCAAGAGGCAGTTTAGCATTCCAAGGACTCCAGAACAAAATGGAGTAGTGGAGAGAAAGAATAGGACCCTAATTGAAGCTGCAAGGTCTATGTTGGCTGACTCTGGTTTGCCATTGACCTTTTGGGCTGAAGCTGTCAACACAGCTTGCTATGTGCAGAATAGAGTATTAGTAAATCAGAGGTTGATGAAGACTCCATATGAAGTTCTACATCATTTGGCTCCTCTAATTTCATTTTTCAAAGCCTTTGGGTGTCCTTGTTTCATTCTCAACACAAAGGATCAACTCCACAAATTTGATCATAAGGTGGATGCAGGGTATTTTGTAGGTTATTCATCCACATGCAAGGCTTACAGAGTCTTCAACTGTAGAAAAAAGATAGTTGAAGAAACCTTGCATGTGAAATTCAATGAATCTCCTAAGGATAAAATTCCACAAAACCCTATGGAGCTGTTTGATGTGACATACTGCAATATGTTCCTTATCAACCCCAACTGTTGCAGATCATGTGGATAAATCATCCTCTGCAGCAAGTCTTCCACCTGGTGGTACTGAAGATGATGATGATATCAGTACTCACCTTTTCAAGTTTAGTGATCAACTGCCTGAGTTTGCTAAACTTGATGTTCCTGTAGCTTCTGCAGCTCCATCCACAACAAATGCAATGAGATTTCTGACTCCACTACATCATTTGACTTGCCTTCTCATACTTGGTTCCAAGAGTCTGGATCAACATCTGTTGCTGCTGAACCTGCTACAAACACTTCCACTAATCTTATAGTGACCAAGAGCTGAAGAATCACCCCATGTCTCAAATCATTGGTGATATCAATGTTGGTGTCTCAACTAGAAGTCAATTGTCCAATTCTGCTTCTATGCTCTCTTCATCAGTCAGCTAGAGCCAAAGAACTATCATGTTGCTTTGAGAGACAATGGATGGGTTGAAGCCATGCAGCTTGAGCTACTTCAGTTCAAAAAGCTCAAGTGTGGGAACTGGTTCCTCTACTACCCCAGGTAAGTGTGCAATAGGCACTAAATGGATGTTTAGGAAAAAACTGATGAAAATGGGCTTATTGTCAAGAACAAGGCTAGACTGGTTGTACAAGGGTTTTCACAAGAAGAAGGTATTGATTATGATGAAACCTTTGCCCCTGTAGCCAGACTAGAGGCAATTAGATTGTTCTTAGCCTATGCTGCATTCCACAATCTTAAGTTTTTTCAAATGGATGTCAAAATGCCTTTTCATATGGTAAAATAAAAGAAGAGGTTTATGTGTCAACCACCAGGTTTTGAGGACAATAAACATCCTGATTGGGTGTATAAACTTGATAAGGCTCCTTATGGGTTGAAGCAAGCTCCTAGAGCCTGGTATGAAACACTTTCAAATTTTCTTCTTAAAAATAATTTCACTAGAGGCTCCATAGATAAAACTTTGTTTATTAAGAAAGTGGATGAGCATAAGCTACTTGTTCAAATTTATGTTGATGATATTAGTTTTGCATCCTCTGATCCCCAGTTGTGTGATGATTTTACAAGTTTAATGAAACAAAAGTTTGAAATGAGTGCAATGGGAGAATTACAGCTCTTTCTAAGCTTGCAAATAAAACAAAAGGCTGATGGAACCTTCATTCATCAGTCAAAATATACAAAAGATTTTTGAATAAGTTTGATTTAAAATTGTAAGCCTTGTTCTACTCCCATGTGCAACACCACACAACTGGATGCAAATCAGAAAGGTAAAGCTGTTGATGAACACTTTATAGATGTATGATTGGGTCCTTGATGTACTTAACAGCTTCTAGACCAGATATCATGTTTGCAACTTGTGTTTGTGCTAGATTTCAAGCTGCTCCTAAAGAATCTCATTGATTGCAGTCAAGAGGATTTTTAGATATCTGCAAGGTACTTAATCTCTAGGTCTATGGTATTCCACTGGACACTCTTGCAAATTAGTTGCTTTTTCAGATAGTGACTATGCAGGTGTAAGTTAACCAGAAAGTCAACTTCTGGTGGATGTCAATTCTAGGCAACTGTTTGATTTCTTGGTAGAGTAAGAAACAAACATCTGTTGCTACATCCACTGCTGAAGCAGAGTACATTGCTGCTGCAAGTTGTACATCTCAGGTACTCTGGCTTCAGAATCAATTATTGGATTATGGCATTACAGAGACTAAGACTCCATTATTAATGGATAGTGCTTCAGCTCTGTGCATTGTCAAGAATCCAGTCTAGCACTCTAGGAATAAACATATAGAGATCAGACACCATTTTATTAGGGATTGTTTTGGAAAAGGTCTGATTGATCCAAAGTTTGTGCCTAGTGCTGATGAGCTTGCAGACTATTTACTAAGCCATTGGATAGTTCAACTTTCAAAACCTTGTGTTAAGGCTTGGTATGGTGCAGCTAGAATAAGTGATAACTACTGATGATCTCAGTAAACAAGTATTGATGATCATTAGTAACCATGTCACAAATATGTACTGATTCTGTTAAAAGAAACTGATGCAGTTACAACTACTGATGTGGTTATAACTACTGATGTCAGTAAAAACACATGAGTAATGATGTCCTATGAAACAACTGAAAACAGCTAAAAAGTCTGATGAGTAAGTGTTGAGGACAGTATGAAACAACTGAAAAGCTAAGAATTGACAAAAACTACTGATGAGAATTTTCTCTTCAGTTGTTTCCACAAACTGTTGTTTCACCGTAAACAACTAATGACAAAACCATGTCTTGAGTAGTTTCACAACTACTGATGACTAACACCAAGTCCTCAGTTCTTTCCAACACCTGAAGACAAAACCAAGGTTTTCCGTAGTTTCACAACTACTGATGTCTAAAAACAAGTGTTCGGTTGTTTTCAAACGTCTGATAGTTAAAACCAAGTGTTCAGTTGTTTTCATACAACTGCTGATAACACCAACACTTTCAGTCCTTTTTTTCAGCCTTTTCTAACCAAACATTTCATTAGCTGTTTTCAAACCTTTTCTCTCTCAAACCCCGACAACAACTGTGTTGCCTACCTTTCGAATGCGGCTTTCTGGAACAAGTTTGACACTGCCATCGATCTTATGGTGGATTCCCAATACCGAACATTCTTTCTTCTGAATCTACCATATACCCTCATTCCTTAACCCAGTTCTGGACCAACGTCTCTGTCACAACTGGTGAGAATGATAGCCAAATCACTCTCCAGTCGTTGGTGAATCAGAAACAGGTGCTCATCTCCCCCGACATCATTCGGAAACCCTAAATTTGCATGATGCACTTACACTAAAGAATACCCGAAAGTCACCACTGATATGTCTTTCATCAATAACGGGTATGCAGGTGACCTAAGTGCTACAACCATTCTTAAAAAGCACTTCCATGATGCCGAAAGACTTATCTTTCATATGGTGAATGTCTGCCTTGCTTCAAAGACATCCTCTTGGGATCAGATGTCCTCACGGTGGCAACAGGTATTGTACTCTATCTTTGAATGCCAAAATCTAAATTTTTCTGAGATAGTGTTCATGGAACTAAAGGATCTGGCTCAGAAACCTGTGGCAAACAGATGGCTACTTTATCCCAGGTTTCTGATGGCCATAATTTTGAATAAATTAAAATCTGATGGCCTTGTTAGTCTTGGGATCCCTCCTCCAGCTGTTTTAGCTGAGGTATTCTCCAGACACAACTCTGACCCTACTCTTAAAGGGGCTGCCCGGATGCTAAAACCCAAGCAGAGGGACCCCAGCCTCCATTTCCAGATCCAAAGTCCCCACCAAACCCAAATCCAAAAAGCCCAAAAAGGCTACTCAGGGAGATGAGTCCCGTGAGGATGCCCCTGTACCACAATACAGAAGCACATACTGGTTATAACCCCCAGTTATGTCCAAGACTCAGCCTGCTGAAGCCGCACAGGTATCCTCTCAACAGGATCCTGTTGCAACCACAATTGGGGATCCCACATTACCGGAACCTATCTCAATTGAGAGGATTACCATTGAAAAGCACCTCTCACCCCGGGTGCAATCTGCTTCGGACCAATCTCCACATGCAACCGCCCCTCAAAGCCCAACACTGATAGTTGCTAAAGTGCTGAGTCAGTTGCATTCCTCACCCCCTCCCCAGAAACCAATTACCACTAGGATTACCTCAACCATTGAGGGGGAGGACCAAAATACTTCTGATAACCAATAGCACAGGGGTTACAATGTTCAATCTCCAAGTGTAGAAAAGGAGGTTAGAACATCTGGTAGGCTGCCACTTCTACTGATTCAGCAAATGATCAGGTTGAAGTTGGTAACATCCATAAGACCTCACGAGAGGCAACTGCCAATGAAGGACATAGTCCTGAGGCAGGAAGTCCCCAGTACCAAGAACAAGGGGCACATGCATCTACTGAGCTACACTCAGAGCATGTTCATCCTGATTCAATCAGGAGGTCAGGTGATTCAGCAAAGACTGATGATGACCTGGGCTTTTCCTATGATGTTTTAGCCAATAATACCATCCTAGAGAATGAGGTAAGCAGACTCAAAGAGCTACTAGCCAAAATGTCTCAGGATCAAAGTCCATCTACCCCAATAACCCCACACATGGCACCTCCAGTTGAAGGTTCACCAAACACTTCGCCGACACACATAACTAAGCCACCAGCCACTGCTTTTGGCACCACCTCTCAAGGACAGAACCCTTCTGAGCAGATGGTTGCTATCTTTCAAAACTCCTTACCTCTCATCACTCCCATCATTACTGAGATTGTACATA
Organism: Flaveria trinervia; assembly: GCA_025506515.1. Taxonomy (NCBI): domain Eukaryota; kingdom Viridiplantae; phylum Streptophyta; class Magnoliopsida; order Asterales; family Asteraceae; genus Flaveria; species Flaveria trinervia. The sequence goes on along the minus strand of CM046458.1, from coordinate 30,275,851 downwards.
AAGCCACTGATGAGAGGATCTCTCAAATCTACAAACCCTCGTTGATGATGCTGTTTACAAATCTCTTTCTGCCTTACAAGCCCTTGATCCCAATGCAACCAAAAAGGGGGAGACTACTAAGACAGTGAAAGAAAAGAAAAGGAAAAGAGTTGATAATGAGAAAGAACCTGAAAAAGAGAAGGAGGTGGAGAAAGAACTGATCTCAGAACAGCTGATCACCTACAAACGAAAGAAAAGTGCTAAGTCAAAAGCTGATGAAGAAAAATCCTTAGAAGATCTTATCAAAGATGCTGATGAAGCTCACAGCAGATCCATGGATAAAATTATAGATCAGCTCTTGAGACATGGTCATGACACAGCCACATTAGACTCTGAGATCAGAAGGCTGGAAATAGAAGAGATTCAAACAAGATGGGCTGGTTATAGTGTGTTGGAAAGGGAAAGATTGGAGATAATGATCTGATTTATTGCCAAATACCTTGGAAGATCATTGATAGAGATAATGTCCTAGTCCAGAGACAGTATCTTGGAGATAACCTAGAAAATCTGCTCTGCTGGAGGCTATAAAAAGGGTTGATCATCGAAGCACTGGATGAAGCAGGTGCAGGGAAGAGAACTGAAATGGCAAAGCTGTCCAAAGCCAAACTCACCACCAAAATGCTAGATCAGTCTTCTGACACTCCCACTCAAACACAACCCTTATCTCTAAAATCTCCCAAATCTATCCCTAAACCAACGCCACCCACAACTTAACCCACAAAACCAATCCCTTTACCCCAAAAACCACCTCAAACCTTACCCAGTGATACGCCCAGAAAGAGGAGGAGGGTGTTGAGGGTAGAAGAAGATGAAGAAGAGGATGATGATGAAGATTGTCTGCCGATCTCTGCTGTTCTCAAGCTTAAAACACCTGAGCACAGAAGTCAACAAGTGATTACACCTGACTTGCAAATGCAGATGGTGAAGGTAAAGATTGAAGAAGCAGAACAGCAGAAGCAGCACGATGAGCAGTTTCTCAAGATGGTTGACAAGGATTTCCCTCTGTCCTCATCCATTCAAGAAATGAAGAAACAAGCTTTGAGGATGTACACTCTTAGACATACTTTTCAACATCAAAGAGAAAGAGTGCGGATTTGGCCAGACCCAGGGTAAGTTCTAGAATTCATAAGAAGAATATACCAAGTAGATATCATGGCCAAGTGATGAAGACCTTGAATGCTGCAATTACGTTGGCCATGGTAGTCTCACCCTCGGAAATCATTGAAGAATTCAAGAGAGCTCACAACTCAAGACAACACCTCAATCTATTCTTGAGAACAAAAGATCAAGAAGGGGTTGTTATACAAAAGACTTGAAGATCTTGAGAAGAGTGAACTCCAGTTGTTGCTTGAAGGCTCTCACCCACATGAATTTGCATACGGAGAGATCACAATGTCGAGTTAAAGAATGGGAAGACAGTGAGATACCTATCGGAGAAGTAGAAGAACTCACCAAGGAGGAAAAAGTTGTTCTCCTTGAGGCCTATGCTAGTAAGTCTTACAGACTCATTAATGGGAATTAGGTTTCATGGTTGGGACAAGACTCTGTGTCCAGTTTCCCCAAGACAGAGTTCCCTTCCATACTTAGCCAATCAAAAAATTAAAATCTTTTCCCGGCTGTGCTTAACTGATTACCTCTGAAGCTGATCAAGAGGGTGTTTCTGCTAAGAATAAGTGGGATCATCAATAAGTTTAGAGGTTTTGGCTGCATTGGTTCAGGGGGAGTTTGTTGGACCAAAAGAACCAATGAGCCTGATCAGAAAAACCTCTAAGTCCCACAGACATTGCAAGTGCTGAAGAAGTTCACAACAGCTGAAGACATCAGCTGATTACAAGGTCTGAAGACAAAGTCTGAAGACAAGATCTGAAGACTTCTACTGAAGACAAAGTCTGAAAGCAAAGTACTGAAGACAAAGTCTGAAAGTAAAGTACTGAAGACAAATTCTGAAAGTAAATTACTGAAGACAAAGTCTGAAAGTAAAGTTGTGAAGACAAAGTCTGAAAGTAAAAGTCTGAAGAACAAAGACTAAAGACAAAGACTAAGGACCAAAGTGATTAGTAGTTGTCACAACAGCTGAAGTTATCACTTCAGTAGTTGTGATAGTTTCCTTTCAGTACTTGTAATTTACTTTTCAATAGTTATAGTTTCAGTAGTTGTAGTTCAGTAGTTTTATGTTTTTGTACTTAGCATTCTCTGAGATGTAATCAGTAGTTGAGAACATTCTCAGTAGTTTGCATAGTTTCAGTAGTTTGAATAATTCTATTAGATGTCACTATCAAGTGACATCAGCAGACGTCACATCTCCAATATAAGGGATGTTGACCTAGTTGTAATGTGTGACATTCAGCCACCACTAAAGCATATGAATGAAATATTCCTTTGCAGAATTCTCTCTCTATAACCGTTTACTTTTTATTGAATATCAATTATGTTCTTGCGAATTGTCTAATTCATTGTTCAAATTCCGCTGCGATCTACTCTAAATTAATCAAACTTAGATCTCTGATCCTAACAATTACTAAGATGAATAACACAGTTCAGGGTAATAGAATAAGTTTTCATGGGTTTTCAAAAGGTGAAGGTTTTGACGGGAAAGCATTCAGAATGATTATTAACAGACTTGATGAGAATATGTAAATAAGCTATAAAATTTCAAAAACTAAAAATCAAGGATATGATGATTCAAAATAATAATGAGAAGTTCTAAGTGTAAATGGATCTGTTCACAAAACCAATGAGACAACATTGACTTATCAAATCATTTGGTCAACCATAACCTTAATAAAAACATGTGTACCTATAAGCGGACACTCACCCCAAGGGTTGATAAAAATTCAAAAATAAAAATTGAAATCCATTTGATTTAGGCTGACGATGCATTTAAATATGGCTTGATCATCATGTGTGCATGATAAGAATAAAAGTATAAGAAAATATCATGTAAGGCATATAATCACATAATCATGTTTAAGCATATAAGGCATATAAAATCTTATCTAAGCATGTAAAATACATGAGAGGACTCATGTGCAAGGTACTTAGTTATTGTCTAGGTCATTCCATTTCTAATAACCTAATTCCCTATATCCATGGCTCTAATACCAATTTGTCACACCCCAACTAACGGTGGAATCATCGAATTGGATGAATATGAATCAATTGTTTTATAGCTCATGCAATTAAATAAGTTGAAATAATATTAAATGCCATTTTGATTGACTAAAACTAAACAATTCAATAAAGATTAAAAAAATAAAATCTTTAATTAATTAGGTCCAAGTCCTATATGAGCATGAAGAAGTCCTAAAAATAGCATCCTGAAACAAGTTAAAAATACGGTCAACACAATATGTCGATGACTTCCCATGAATTTGAACATACATTTAAGTAAATTTTAAAAGCCAATTCATGTCATAGGCTAAGAAATAATGCAAGAATACAGATAGCATAATGATACAATCAAACCTTGACAAAAGATTGGCCACAATAGATATACGATTTGCAGAATTGTGATTTTTGGGTATAGGTATCTTGGTTGGCTTACAATCTTTCATATCAAATCTTTCTAAAATGTCAAGATACATATTTAGATTGATTGATAAAGAACCATTCCTTTAATTGCTTTACCTGAAATCCAAGGAAAAAGTCCATATTTGCTGTGGAACTCATCTTAAATGTTTTCTTCATGATTCTCACAAAGTCTTTGCACATTTGATCATTTAAATAATCAAATATTATGTCATCCCATAGACTTAGACGAGCAAGATGTCTTCCCAGATATTCTTATGAATAAAGTCTAACACCTGGTTATTTCATTTGAAGCTAATGAAAGAAGAGAAAGAGAAGAAAAGAAATAAAGCCCAAAGTCGGGGGACCAAACTTGCCAAAAATGAGAGAATCTTTGGAGGATTAGGGGTATAAAAGGGGCATGGCAGCCCATTCTCCCGTTTTCATTCAGCTAGAGAGAGAGAGAGAGAGAGAAAGGAGGAAGAGCAAAACCTAGGGTTCTTTAAGAATCAAGTGCGAAAATCAAAGTCAAACGAGTTTGTGAGAAGCTCTATTCAAAGAGGATTTCAAGGTGAGTTCCAGGACCCCTATTTTACACATTTTCAACAGATTTTGGGACTGGAACACATGGCAAATTGTTTTGGGTTGTGTTCGGTGTAAACCCATTTGTATGTGTATATGTAGGTGTATGATTCGGGTGGGGTTTGATTTCGGGCTTGGTTTTGCTTCAATGGTGTTGTGGTATGTGTTTTTATGGTTTAGGATGGTTGATTTGAGCTTAGAACAAGTTTGAGAGGGTTTGGAAGCCGTAAATTGCATATTTGGTTCGGGGAAGACTACATTCTACACCCAGCTAGGGCTATGCCACTAGAAGCCAGGTGACCGAATGGCACGCGAATGGAGGCCATACGGCCGAAAGGCATGCGATTGAGAGTCCTACGCATGATGGTCATGCGACTGAAGGAAATACGTATGAGGGCCATGTGACCGGGGGATGCGGGAACGTCATGCGACTGAAGTCCATGCGTATGGGTGCCATGCGACTGAGGTCCATACACCTGAATACCATGCGACTGAGGTTCATACGTATGGGAGTCATGCGACTGGATCTCAATACCCTTAAGTGTTTAATCGCCCATAAAGTCCATTTGCCTTAGTGTTCTCATACGCATGGAAGGCCATGCAACTAAATAGGGTCCATACGTCTGAATAGGGCTCATGTGCCTGATGGAACTTAGCTTATCTTCCTGATTTGTGGAGGAACAGTATTATGTAGGTTGCGACATGGGAAGTTCCCGGGGGTTCATGTAGGTTGACTTTTGAGGGCATAGTATGATGATATGATCTGATGAATGGTTGATGCTTATTGTATGATGATATGTATGATGTATGTTATGTATGTATGTATGATGCCTTATATGGCGATGCTTTGTGTGATTATGTTTATGTTCTTATTATGTATGTTTATCTTTCCCGTGGCTTTACGTGTTATAGTTATGAATGAAATGAAAGTATTATGTAACATAAAGTGGAAGATAATGAAAAGAGGAACATAATGATAAGTGTGCGCATTAATGTGGGAGAATGTTAAGTAAGTCTTGCAAGCTTTGTATGTGGAAACACTCCCAATGAAGGGTGTTAGTTCAACGGTATGTGGGTTAGCTACCCTAGAAGGATGCACACGGGGTCCGTCTTTATAACCGACCATTTGTATAGTGGTTACCCACCTCGGTACCGGTGCCATGCTATGTGCGTTATGGAAGTCATTTATGATCTTCGGCCCAGTACTCGAGTTATGCATAATGTGGGGGTGTAGTATATAGTGGTTTATAGTGGTTACCCATCTCCATGCTGGTGCCAGGCTATGTGCGTTATGGAAGTCATTTATAATCTTCAGCCCCGTACTCGAGTTATGCATAATGTGGGGGTGTAGTATACAGTGGTTTATAGTGGTTACCCACCTCGGTGTCGGTGCCAGGCTATGTGGAGTGTGGAAATTATTTATGATCTTTGGCATGGTACTTGAGTTATGCATAATGTGGGGGTGTAGTATATAGTGGTTACCCACCTCAGTGCTAGTGCCAGGCTATGTGCAGTGTGGAAGTCATTTATGATCTTTAGCCCAGTGCTCGAGTTTTGCATAATGTGGGAGTGTAGTATACAATGGTTTATAGTGGTTACCCACCTCGATGTTGGTTCCAAGCTATGTGCAGTGTGGAAGTCGATTATGATCTTCGGCCCAGTACCTGGGTTATGGATAATGTTGGGGGTGTAGTATACAGTTGGGATCTATGTTGCTTACCACGGTGCTCATGCCAAGCTATGCACAGTGTGGAAGTTAATTATGAACTTTGGCCCAATACCCCATTTCTTTGTGGTATAGCTGATGACACTGATCCAGATAGTGATAAAGAATGTGGTTATGAAAGAAGAGTTCAAGAAAGTATGTGATGAACAGTAAATGAAGATAAGAATGATATTATCTATGTGTATGTATGATGTGTGACCACATGCAAAAGTAAAGAACGGTTTTAATGAAAGTAAAGTATGTTTTATTATAAAACTAGAACTCACTCGGCAATGTTAACTTTTATGTGTTTCCAATTGGTAGGTAATGTTGCTGAGGATGGGACGGGGCAGCTACTCAACTCTTTTAAATGGCATCCATATTTAGAATGCTTCTGTGTTGAAACGCAACATGTATTTTGTAATTTGACAACAATGTATTATTTTGCAAAAGGTTTTGGAATGCAATGAAATGGTTGTTTAAATTTTTCCGCTGTAATGTTTTATCAAGTAAATGAAATTATATGTTTTATGCGCAATGATTCAACAGCTGTAAGCGTTTTGGACATGGGGCCTTACATAAAGTCTTTTCAATGATACCTTTGGTGTAACCATTCTTTAAGAGAAACTGAGACAAAGTCTCAAACCACAACCCTGGTGCTTGGTTTAACCCATAAATGGTATTATCCAATTTGCACACATAGTTTGGTTACTATGGGAATTCCAGGAGATAAAGATGAAGCTCATCAAATGTACAACTTTGAGCAATATCTCTTGTGAGGAGGGGTCAGCCAAGCTAACCTATGTTGATGGATCCTTATGTTCCCTCACTAGAGAACAATTCCTTGATCCGCCAAGTGTAACGGACCAAGCCGTTAAACTCCTTGGCCTCAACTCTGACTTGCTAAATGAAAAAGAGAAGAAGCTAAAAAGAAAGTTGGTGACTCTACTAGATTCAAAGAATGGGGACAGAGTACAAAGTCAGCCCCTTGTGCCAAGAAAGAAGATAAACTAGTGGAGGTTCGAAGACCCTTCTTACAACTTTATTGTTGAGAGAGAGAATGGTGAGATAAAAAAGCTTAATGACTCATCTCTGTTACACTTAAGCAGGTTTGATATTGCTAAGTTTGTAGAGAAGCCATTCTCCAACCCTTCCAACTCTGAGATAACTACTGATATCAAAATCATCTGACTAGTCTTCATTTGACCGAGCTGACCGCTACGACCAAGATTAAAGAGGATTTGAAGCTGAGAGAGACAGATGAAAGGGAAGAATCAACAACCAAAGGCGAAGCCTTTCTTAAAATGGTTGAAGGTCCATAACTTGAGTCTATAGTTAGATGGGAGTATGATTATAACTCCCGTCAATTAACTCTCCTCAGAGAGCCACAACAAAGGGTACATATCATTCAAAGTGATAGATTGGATCTCCTGTCCGTGAATCATTTGTACAAGCTTCTCAACACCACATCCAGGAAGAACAAAGTCATAGAGAAACATCTTCTCTCTATAGTGTTGAAAGCTTTAAGAAGCAAAAACAAGTGAGGTTTTGGCAGCATTAGCATAGGGGGAGTTTGTTGTATCAAGTAAGGCTGGTGCAACCAAAACCAAACACTTCGACAATTTTGGTGCAACTGATGAAGAACTTCCAAAGGCAAATGAAGAACTTCTGAAAGCAAATGAAGAACTTTCAAATGGCAAATGTTGAGCTTCCAAAGCTTAATCCTGAAGGAGCTTTTGAAGATAAACTCTAACTTCCAAAGACAAAGTCTTCCTTCTTTCAAAGTTCAACACTTAGAAGAAATCAAGACAATGACTCTGAAGTATGAAGACCTGAAGAAAGCCTAAGCTTCGAAAGAAGTAGCCTCTCCCGAAGTATAAGTGGCTTCTGAAGAACTTGTTCTTGTGAAGCCAGTTAACCTTCGAAAGAACCTACTATGAACCAATGGACATAAGTATGGTCCTTCTAGCACTTTGCTACAAATCTCAAAGATACTGCATAGTGCTTTCCCACACTCATGTAGTTGACCATACTTTATTCCATTGTTCCTTATTTATCAGTTAGTATAGTTACCAACTTTAGTTGGTGTCTAAAGGTAAGTCATGGACATGTCATGACTACCATATCTTAGATACTACTTTATCTAAGATACCTTATCTTTAGTAATGTAGTATTTGCTTTAGTCATAGGTTTCTAGCTGGTATCAATGTATATCCGGTCGTAGGTAGTTGTATATACAGTTTCTCATTGTAACTCATGTAATATGATTGTAAGAGCCTTGTATTACTTTACGTTAATAAGTAATATATACAAGTACCTTGAAAATTATCTTCTTGTGTTCTTAGTTACTGACTGGGGTTGAGTAAGAGTGATATTCTTACTGAGAATCGAATATGATAATCAAGTCAATGATTGAGTGGCGGAAAAAACAATCAAAGAACATTCAAGGAAAGAAACTTACTCATAAATGTTGTTTGTATTGATATATGAAAGTTGATAAGTTACAGAGAATAAATACAACAAAAATTCTCTATCTATCAGCCGTCACCTCAGTACGAGGTTAGCTATTATATTTATAGGCTGACAAGATGCCTTTACAAAATGACTAAACTACCCCTGACCTATTACATCAGAAACTAGTCTAAGTCTTGATCCGCATCTCTGCTTGTTCATCCGCATTGACAAATGCGGATGAGATAATCTTGATCAACATTTCCACTTGATCATCCGCATTAGTAAGTTGGTCATCCGCATTGGTTAATGCGGATGAACAAATACGCATGCGCATTTGGGTGGTCATCCGCATTTGTAAATGCGGATGAGCAAAGTCTTGTCCGCATCTTCTTTTTGTTCTTCCGCATTACTCAATGCGGAAGAGTAACTTGTTCTTCAGCATTAGTATTATGTCTTCCGCATTAGTCAATGCGGAAGAGTAAACACTTGTCCGCATCAGAGTTTTGTCTCCGCATTAACTAATACGGAAGATAACACTTGTTATTTTCCTTGCAGATCTTCATCCACATTGGTTCTTGGACTTGTGGGTTTCAGCTAAGCAATCATCAACTCACCCATTGAGTTGGCATGTATGATCCTTTCAGTGTGCAACAATACTCCCCCTAAGGATTATACAGCCTAGTTTTTCTCAATGTTTAGGAGGTGATTGATGTTGTGATGATTCAGTGGGTCTTCAATAGGTATATGAATGCAGCTTTAGTAGGATCCAGGATAGCCTTGATCATGTTTACAAAATCAGTTGCTTCTGACATCCTGTCTCTACTTAGCACATGCATCTTTATTTTACTCATGTTGTAGATGGCTTCCATTGGTAACTTTTTCAGTGAAATAGGTTCCCCAATGGAGATTGTAGAAAGACCATCTCTATGAATCAGTAAGCTTCCTCTTACATCCACTTCAAGTTTAAGAATATTTCCAAGTTGTAGTGGTGTTTTCTTCTTCTTCTTTCTTTTGTCTCCTTTAGCACTTATTCGATCATATGTTAGTTTCAACAACTTAATGCATTTCAAAAAGAAGTGCATGTCTTGTTCACCCAATTTGTTGTTTAATTCCCTGAAGTGCCTGGTATAAATGTAGTGGATGTATGATTCATCAAGTAATCTTACTTCATATCCACTGAATAGTCTTATGTCAGCTCCCTCCTTTCCTCCCCACATCCTTTCAATCACCATCTCATAGGTTTTCTCATCCTAGTACACGTTTGAGATGGGAGTGGAGGAATGAGTACCAAACACTACTTTCCTCTTCAATGATTCGGTTGGCTTTACTTTCAATTCAAGGAATACAATTTCTTCTGCTTGCACCTTCTTCTTCTTATCAAAAGGATTGACAAATGTTTTATCTTTTCTCAAGCATATTGTCTTTAATGAATTGAAGTTGTTTGTTCTTCTGAACATCTTAAGTATGTTCTAAAATTCATACCCCCTGAACATAGTTGCATGATTAATCAGTTCAAGTTGAGCTAGCTCCTTCAAGTCATGAATCTCAAGCGCATTTACAAGAGCTGAGTACTCTGTAAAGAATTGTACAAGCCTTGAGATTCTCTTCACCATGTACATATTCCATGTACTATCGTACTTCCAGGCTATTATCTTTTGATCTACCTTACCCTTGGGAGTAGACACTCCTCTAATCAGTTCTGCAGTAGGCAGCCCTTCTTGCAGTTTCAACTGAGATGGTTCTGCAAACCGTTCAGGGTACTTGTGGAGCACTAGGTCAACTAGTTCTTGGTCTTTCTTGTTCAACATCATGTCTACAGCTGACACTCTACTCCTTGGTTTGGTTCTTGACAATTCTTCTTCTAGCTTCTTGAGTTTTTCTTTCTTCTCATTAATCAATTGAAGAGTTACAGCTCTTAAAGAATTTGTCTTCATGTTAGCAATCCTTCTTCTTGTGAATCCCTAACTTGATAAATATTACTTCATTTCCTTATCAGACATATTATAAGGATTAGGAAATAATGATTCATGGGATGAGGATGATTTTTTTCATTTGAGACAGTTTGTGTAGGGGACCCCTTCTTGGCAATGGTATTTCATACCCTATTGATTTCTTCAAAGATAAATCTTTATGCTTTGGAGTATCCTTTGTTATTGTTTTCTCATATTCAGTGTCTATTGTTGGATGAAGCAACATTTTTACTTTCTCTTCCTCCTCCTTCATGTTCTCATAATTCATTCCAAACACTTCATCAGGATCATAGCCTTGATTGATCAGAAACATGGCTTTAATAATCAAATCATCAGTATGTGCTTTGGTTACCATGTCTTCCACTACATGTTCTACTGTAATAGGACTGTCCATGAGAACATCCTTTTCAACTTCATATCCACCAGAAATTTCACCTTCTTCTAAATCAATTGCACCAACCAATTTCTTCAATTGAGCTTCTGCCTGCTCATGTTCTTCAAAAAAATTCAACAATTGCTGCTAGACTTCGTGGGTCATCTTTTTGTTTCTTTACTGATTCTTCTTCAACTATTGGTCTCTTACCTTTGGCTTTTTTAGATAAGTACTTCCTCTTCATGAGTAAGTTTGAAGTGGAGGGCTAGAGGTTTCAGCTTGTTCTTCTGGTTCAGGTACCTTTTTAGGTGTGCTTGGGTCTTGATCATTTATCTCACTTTTCTCCTCCTCTTTCTGTTCTGTTTCAGTTTCTTCTTTCTATTCCTTTTCATACTTTTCTTTGAGTTCTTCTTTTTGTTCTTCAGATAATAAGATAGCAGGGACAATTTGCAGAGTTAATCCTCCAAAGGCACTAGTGATTTGGGGTTAAAAACAATAGGCTCTGACTCAGTTCTTTGGTTGTTTATGAATGCTGAATTGGTTCAAATGAAAAACTATCCAATGCACTGAAGAGTTCTTCAAATTCACCTTTTTCATAGTTAGAGTAATCTGTGTTTCCAGAATACACTACCATATCTTGACTTTGATCTTTAAACTCAGTTTGACTGTCATCACCTCCTTGTTCTTCATTTTCATCTACTGATTGGTTGTCATCAACTTCAACCTTTTCTTGTTCTTCTTTCTCATCATCATCATTCACTTCATTTCTTCGGATCTTAATCATCTTTTCAAGCTCGATATTCTTTTGTTCTTGCTATCAATTTCTTTTTCAAGTTTTGAGATGATATCAGCTTGTTCTTCTATGATATTTTCTTGTTCCTCCATTGCTATTGTTTGAATTTCAAGAGTGTCTATATGTCCACTGACTTCTTCGCTTGAGTGCTTAAGGGCATCCTTTACAACGTCAATTTCTTATGTTTCTCAGTCAATTCATCCTTATGTTATCTTTGAGATCTTTCATTTCCTGTTCCTTCTCATCTAGTTCCAGAATTCTATCATCTATGATTCTTGCCCTTCTGTTTAGAAATCTCTCCATGCTTTCAGTCTTTTGCATCAATTCAGTAATCAATTCATCCTTCTCATTTGGTCTGTTAACATTTGAATCAGCAAAACATTCTGAGGGAGTAGGCTCAGAAGTTGTTGTTTTTGCAGGCATGTGAGTGTGATGATCCTCCTCATCAGAAGATGATTTGGAAGCTTTAAAAGCACTGGTTGATCCTCCTACATCAGCAGGGTAATCTTGTGATGGCATATGTTGAAAAGGGGATATAGGTGATTATAGTGGTGGTGATATTAGGGAGTGATGATGAGGTGATATAGGTGTAGGTGAGTGGTTATTGGTGGTGTTGATTGTGGTAATGTTATTGGTGATGGTTGTAATGTTGGTTGTGGAGTTGAAAGTGATGGTGATTGTGGTGATGGTATTGGTGATGGTTGTGATGTTGGTTGTGGAGTGGAAAGTGATGGTGATTGTGGTGATGGTATTGGTGATGGTTGAGGTGTAGTTTGTGGAATTGGAGATGGTTGTGGTGAAGTTTGTGGTATTGGTTGAGCTATTGGTTGCGGAGGTGGTTGAGCTTGACCTACTTGATGCAATTGTTGAAGCATCTAAGGAAGGAGGGGTGAGTGAACACCACTGTAAAAGTTCCTTGGGTCCTTCTTCTTGATGTACTTATAGGATCTTGCATCATAGTGAGGGATATTAAGCACAGGTCCTTTATTAGCAATGTCATGAAATGATTTATTCATTAGACATTGAATGAATCTAGTATACATCAGAAACTTATATTTGACACCTTCTTGAATGTTGGAGATTAGGCCATTGAACACATATGCAGACATATTAAATCGTCTGTTGGTGCAGAGAGCACATATTGTAGAAGATGTGAGGACTGGAATGTCATTCCATCCTGTTTTTCTTTTTGACAGATAGTGTTGGAACATATGAATTAGGAACCTCTAAGGCAGATGCACTCATCCTTTGACTATCTGTTTTGCTTCATAACTCCCTTCATAATAAATTTCAGAGAAAAATGTGGTTATTTCTTCATCATCTAATTCAAGAGGATCATTAGCATTATCACCGAATTGTAGACATATTCTAACAGACTCTTCTGTGATCCTCAGAGTAAGCTCATTATTGATTCTCCTAGTTAGAGTTCTCACTCCATCATCTTCAACTACCTCAGCTGATTCCCAGAAAGACCTGATGGGATTCTCGTAGATTGTTGGTCTGACTATCATGGCATATGCTACCCTTGTGGTAGATAAGAATCTTATCATATCTCTAAGACCTTCGGCTTCAGGCACATCAGTGCTGACGTCATGAGCTTGCTCCATGTAATATTTTCCATGTAATCTGCACAAGAGACATATGTGTTAGTTATCAGTTTTGACTTTAAATTGACAATGAGGACTGCTTGTTATTTCTGTTGAATTTATGTAATGGCAAATGGTGAACTTGTCTTTAAACAATCACAATTTAAATGTTTGAATCATTCAATAGATAATGTGACTTTGATTTGTTGCATATTTTTCTTTTTCATTTTGAACTATTTTTTCGTAGTAAATGTGATTATCAAGGTTTTCAATATCAGTTGAATTCCTATCAATTTATATGTTTATTGAAGTCGAAAATGTGTATTACATCATATTAATAAGTTTGATTTTGGTATTCTACATTATTATCTGGTTCATTGTTTGATTTAGGTTAACAGTTCGAAACTTAGGTCTTCGTTTCAAAATTTTATTGAAATTATACCTTATCTTCGAAATAACTGTAGTTCTTAATCGATGACAAGAATGTTTTGAGACGAAACACAACAAAATCTTTGAATGTTTATCATGATGATGATTGAAGGTGGTGTACTATAGGTTTGCGCTCGTCTCACTATAAAGTCTCTCAAATTTGAAAACTATTAAATGACCCGTTTGAATTCTTTTAAATAGTCAAATAATACAATTTGAAAAGTTTTATAAGTTTAAAAGCAGATACAGTCACCATTGTAGCAAATGCTCAAGGTTAATTGTTTGACTTTTGGTCCTCCGCATTTGTTGACTGTAGCAAATGCGGAAGACAAACTTTTGTCATTGACAGACCACATTTGGCTACTTTTGGTCATCCGCATTTGTTGACTGTAGCAAATGTGGAAGGTTGATTTTTACTGACTGTCCGCATTCTATAACTGTTGCAAATGCAGAAATTTTGTATTCTATCCGCATTTGTGTACTGCTGCAAATGCGGAAGCTAAATTTGAAATTTTTGCTGTCCACATTTGTGTTTTAGTAAATGTGGAAGAATAACAAACGCGGTTGAGTTGCTTGTTTTATCCTATCCGTATTAGTACACGGTAGCAAATGCGATAGAACAAAGTCAATAAGCATTTGTGCAACTATATCAAATGCGGTTGACAAGTCAACACAACATTGTAGCAAATGCTATAGAGACCTGTTCATACACATTTGTTAACTGTATCAAATACAATAGAGTAAATTCCACATTCACTTCACACACTAATGCGGTAGAGTAAAATCGTTGTCTGCATTAGTTGCACTTGAGAAAAACTATTGTTACCCGCATTAGTTACATGCATGGTTACCTTCACCCACATTAACTAATGCACTTACCTGCATTAGCTTTTGAACTTAATCAAAAATTAATGTTATTGACTTGATTATTCATCTTATGAAGAGGTGTCCTTGATTGATTTTTCTTATGAAGTAGACTGTTAAAGTTGTCAATTCTTTCTTGGATTGACATCTATGTCATAATTAATACAAGTTTCCTAATTTTCACAGATCTTGGGCTTATCATGCTTCTAAGAATCTACATAAGCTGAGATATAATAGTATAACTTATTGCAACAATACCAACTAAAATTCTTTTAGTTTTGTTTTTCAAAATTAAGTTAATAAACAAAATTTTGGACTTACTCAAGAATTTTAAATTACTCCCCCTAAAGTTCATGTCCACATTTGGATAGAAACTTTAAAGATTTAAAACTTTTGAATATTATTTTGATTAATATTAAAAATGAAGAGAAAGATCTCTTTGTTGGGATCATATCAGTCTTACATTACACATGTGCATCCTTTATGACTAAATGGACATGATCATGAACTTGAAGATTGAAGGTATGTTTGTCCTCTTAAACCCATACCTGGTTGATATTTTGATGCAAATGACTTTTATCATGTTTTGGTTGATTTATTATTCAATGTGTACCTCACACACATAAGCATGAAATGATCAACCCTCCTTATACAATGCATGGTAGAACTTTTTCACAACTTTTCTTACCAGGTTACTTAAGTCATGAAATCTCGTTTTCACTGATCCTCATTGAGATTCTTTTAATGTGATCTTTTTTCATGTTGATCCACATTGGGATTCTTTTCACTTCACTTTGGAAGATAATCTGTTGATACATGTATGTCCCTAGATCATGATATGAAAAGTAATAGATCTTGTTTATCTGATTCTGGTGTAATTTGATATGATTAATGAAATGATATTGGTTGTTTGTGATTTGTAATGATTAATATTTCATTAATAAGTTGATATTAAATTAATTAATTAGGTTAGTGATTGGTTGAATGTTTACATATAATGTTTACTAATTAATACATTCAAACTTAAAATAATAAAGTTATCATGCGAATGGCCCATGCGAATGGACCATTAGCATGAACAACTTCATATGAATGACTCAGTCGCACGACTGAACTGGATGACTGGATTAGTCGTATGATTGACACATAAGATTGGCTCAGTCGCACGACTGAACACTCAGTCGTGTGGATGAATCAACCGCATGGTTCAATGGCACGACTAAAACATACTAATGGTTCAGTCGCACGATTGAATAACACCAACCTATAAATACAACCCAATTCGTGAAAAATAAAAACTCTCAATTAATTACGATTCCAGATGTACCCTAGCCGTCCAGAAACCTCCCAAATTCGTTCTCCAAGTTCATAGAACACATTAGACCGATTCCCAATCGATTTCTAACGTTAGTTTCAATTCTTGATTGATTCTTCGTGCGTTCTCACTGATTGGATCGCCAATCAAATAGGATTCCGCACTATTTGATCTGGTTTACACGCTAATCACTAGGTATTTCGTTCAAATACCAGGTCCTAACAAGTGGTATGAGAGCTTTGGCTCTTGATTACATGTGATTCAATCAAGATTGATAAAAAGTTTGTGTTTTTGCACTAAAAAACATAATCTTTTGTGTCAAAAGTGATCTTGGACGTTCCCTGCTCATCAAAGTGTGGTTTCTACGGACTTAGGCAATTCAACCTTGCGAAAGTTCAAATTTTTACGGCTAAAACACCTTTAACCTAGAGATTTTCGCATAACAGCAGCTTCAGTCGCACGAGTGAGCCATTCGCACGACTGGACCTCATTCGCACGACTGGACCTCATTCGCATTGCTCAGACGTACGATTGGACATAGTCGTATCTCCATTCGTACGATTGAACCGTTCAGTCGCATTGTTCAGACGCATCAGATTCATTCGCACGACTGAGCTAATCACTTAGTTCAGCCGCACGATTGAACCAGTCGTAGAGTTCATACGCACGACTAGTCCATTCGCACCCTTCAGTCGCCCCAGTGACAATTGCTTATTAGACTTAAAGTTATTCACAATGGAAGATCAAATGTTAGCCTTTACTGCTGGGAAGGACTCTAGGATCCGGAACCTGCTATTACTTGAGAGTGAGGTGGGTAATCATAATAAACCACCAAAGCTTTTAACGTTAGATGAGTTTCCCCACTGGAAACAACGTTTTGAGATCTACCTCAATGGAGTGGATCCGAATCTGTGGGAGGCCATCGAAATTGGATTGTACGCCGGTGGGAGCCGATGGAGTAAAGTTAACCTTAGGAGGGATGACAGACGCGCAGAAAGTCAAATATAATGCAGAGAAGAGGGTCTATGCATTGATTACACAGTCTATCCCTAAAGAGAGATTCCACCAGTACTCAGAGAATAAGCAGTCCAAGAAACTATGGGATGAGCTAGAGAAGAGTTATGACGGGAATGCCTCGTTGAAGGCAATCAAGGCTAAGGAGTTAAAGAAGGAATTCGACAACTTCTCATCGATGGGAAACGAGAGTTTGGACGATGTTATAGATAGATTCTACCATCTGATGAGTGAACTGCATACACATGGAGTGGCTACTACCATGGAAGAGAAAGTTAATAATTTTTGCAGACGGAATGCCTGAAAAATGGGTTTCATTCGTGTCTAATCTTAGACAGAATGGAATGCTGTCAAAACTGGATATTAATGACTTCATTCTTAAGTTGCGAGAAGAATCACTTAGAATGAAGTACAGAGCTCAGAAGTCTACGTACAATCAAAATCCAGCTTTATACAATGCCACGCCTCAAGCTAAGACATCTGGAGCACATCTCCAGACTGCATTTTTGTCTAGCTCATCGAGTCCTACACATGCACCTCCTTCAGGTTCAGAAACGTCAGGGTCTTCTTGTACCCAATACATTGGATCTGAAGCGAATGCTACTAGAGTAAAGACCAAGAACCTCGGTAATGTGACTGTGGAAGTAGCTCGAGAGCACATGGATCTATTGGCAGCAATGGTCCATTCTTATGATGAACTTGTTGCTGGAAAGAGTGGAAACTGCCATCTTGCAGACGAGGACTACGAGCAGGTGGACGAAATGGAGCTTCAGAGAATGGATATAATGTGGGCCTTAGCTAGTGCTCTCAGGAGGGCGAAGAAGTTTGTGAAAAAGACTGGACAGAACTTGGTTGCTACTAAGGATACCACCTTTGGCTTCGACAAGAATAAAGTGACCTACTTTAACTGTGGTGAAAAGGGGCACTTCAAGAGAGAATGTGTGAAGCCAAAGAAGACTGGGAACGGGAACCCGTTCTCATCCTTCACTCGTGTAGACAAGCAAACTACCAGTTCTACTTCCTCAAACAAGGACTCCAAAGCCTTGTCTGCTCATGATGATGAAGGACAGGATTGGAGCTTTAGGTTTGTCTCACCAGGGGAATCAAACATTGCAAGTGTAGAAGATATTGACAGCGATTCCGCTAGTGAAGGAGATCTAGCAGTTGAGATAGCAATGTCACATAGTGAAGAAGCAACTGCAACCGAGGTCAGTTACAAGCCAAAAGCGGAGACTACCATGTCAAAGACAGAAAAGACAGAAGCAACAGAATTAGAATCATCTCATACTGCATTGATGGCAAACGCTTCTGAATCAATCAGGTAAGTACTACTGACACAATGTTTAATAATCATGCTTGTTCTGATTGTGATGCCTTTAGGAATAGCATAGATGCTAAATTTGCTAGGTTATTAGATCATAATGATAACTTGATAAAGATTTGCATCTACGCACTGAGGCTAATAGGGTATTAAAACAAAATGAGCACAGTTATAAAGAAAAGATAGACCTTTTGACTAAACAGCTTAGGGAAACCGAAGTAGTTGCCTTTAATCAAGCTAATGACATTAGGTATTATCTAAACTCCCTAGAAGACACTAAGAAGCAAAAGGCAGTTCTAGAAGTAGAAGTAAATTCACTAAAACAGAAACTGCATAGTTGGACTAGTTCTTCGCACATAGTCCAACACTTAGTGAAAGAAAGGAACAACAGGGAGGGACTGGGTTATAAAGTGGTTCCGCCACCACCTGAGACTTTGATGAACACTAAAACTAGACCTATAATAGTAATCCCATCAAGGATCATGTAGTGTCTACTCCTCTTGTTAGTGATCCAGATTCCTTATGTTCATCTATTGACACTGGAAACAAACAAAAGGAGACCACTTCAAAGGCAAAGGGTAAATTGCCTTGTGTTAATCTGGAAAAGTAATTGAAAAGGTTAACTTAATGTCAGGTTCAAACAAAGTCAAATCAGAACCTAAAAGGGCTTTTAAGGATAATCTTTCACATACTTCAAGTCAAAGACCAATTAACCAAAAAGAAAAGGATGTCAAACAAGTTAAATCAGTTAACTTTGTTAAACCAGTAAACACATCAAAAGAACCAGAGTCAAAACCTAAAGTGAGTGATGTTACTAGAGTGTCACACACGTCTCCACAAAGAAAGTTTAATCATAAAGTTGATAGCAGGGCATGCTACAACTGTGGAGAATGTGGACACATTGCTTCCTACTGTCCTTATTATCAGACACCTAGGAAGAAGATTGCACTTCAGGACACAAAACCTAGGGCTTCTAAGAGGAGCTCTTTAACTCCACCTAGAAGAACTAGTGAACAGAAAGTTCAACCCGTTAGCAAGTCGACTGTTTATCACAAACAGGCATTGCACAAATCTGGCTTATTGACCTTCTAAGGGTCAATGGGTTGAATTTCTGATGTGTGATGCCTCCGAGAAACCCAAGCCAGTAAAGGCTTGGGTTCCTAACCTAAACTAATCCTTTACTTTGTATGTGCAGGTTGTTCAATACAGTGCTGAAACTAACACGTGGATAGTAGACAGCGGAGCATCCAGGCACATGACAGGAAACAGAGCTCTTTTATCAAATGTCAAACAAATAAAAGGAGGGCATGTTTCGTTTGCTTGAAACAAGGGAGGCTATATCACAGCTCAGGGAGAAGTTGGAAATCAGAAAGTTAAGTTTGATAGGGTGAACTACGTCCAGCAACTTCAAAAAAACTTACTCTCTGTTTCCCAAATATGTGATAAGGGATTTAAAGTCATCTTCGACAACAAGAAGTGTTACATACTAAAGAAAGACTACATGATCCCAGAGGACCATGTTTTGATGACTGCTTCAAGATATAAAGATCTTTATGTCTTGGATCTGTCAACAGCTTCTACAATGGATCATGAGGTTCAATGTTTTCTATCCAAAGCTACTGAAAAAGACTCCATCTCGTGGCATAGGAGAATGGGACACATCAGTCAAAGGAAGATGAATCACTTGATTCAGAAGGATCTGGTGAGAGGTGTTAATGTCAAGAACTTTCAGCTTCCTGATTTCTGTATAGCTTGCAAGAAAGGTAAACAGAAAAAGAAGTCTCATATGGAAAAGAAAGTTAATTCAATAGAACTTCGTCTTGAACTTCTTCACATGGATCTGTTCGGTCCAGTTAGTACAAAGAGCATTGCAGGCGACTTGTACTGTTTTATGGTCACCGATGACTACTCAAGGTTCACTTAGGTAATGTTTCTGAAATACAAATCAGAAACATTTGAATCATTCAAGGAGTTGGTAACCACACTGGAATCTCTCTACAAGCTGAAAGTTAGACAAGTACGCTCAGACAACGGAACGGAATTCAAGAACCATTGGATGGAGGAATACTGCAAGGAAAAGGGGATTGTGCATCAATTCACTTCTGCTTACACACCTCAGATGAATGGCGTTGCTGAGAGAAAGAACAGGAGCTTGATAGACACGGCACGGACTATGCTGGCAGACTCGAAACTGCCTATCCAATTCTGGAATGAGGCAGTGGCAAATGCATGTTATACACTGAATCGAGTCCTCATAGTCAGGCGCCACGGAAAAACATGTTACGAGCTACTACAAAGACGCAAACCGAACTTGGAGTATCTCGAACCATTTGGGGCGCCGTGCACACTTTTGAAGAAGATACAAGAGGTTAAATTCAGCAAGAAGGCAGATGAAGGCATCTTTCTAGGTACAACATACCTAACAAGCGAGTTTACAATAACTCAACAGGTCTAGTAGAAGTTTGGTGTAATGTTGATGTTCAGAGATTCACCACACCACCTATTGACAAAGGACCCGCCTACTTCTTTGACTATGATGGATTTTTCAAGTCATTCAACATTCCTCTCTCTCCTCGGATGACGAATTAGCAACACGAATGATGTATGATAGCTTGAATCCACCAACATCTAGCTCACAGGGAGAATCATCTACTCAGTCAGTGGGAGTATCGACGACAGTGACACCTCCTCTGAAAATGAAGTTGAAGAAGATAACCAGAACAGTCAGGAGGAACAGGTTCCAGTTCCTGAAAGTCCACAAGCATCTACCAGTGGTGCACCTTCGACTTCAGAGCCTCAAACTCCAACTACCTCAGATGAAGAACCAAATGTTCATCATCTTGGCTCTGAGGTAGCTGTTCCTACTACTCCAGGATCACGACTAAACGTCTATCATCCAATGAAAATGTCATTGGAGATGTCAGATCAGGAGTACAAACCCGAAATCAGTTATACTCAGCCGATTACACCTCAGTTATGGGAAGAAGGGATATATTCATGATGTCAGTGTTTTGTCTCACAGTTTGAACCAAAATATGTCAGTGAAGCACTAAATGATGAGGCGTGGGTGAGTGCAATGCAAGAAGAACTTCTTCAGTTCAAGAAGTTAGGTGTATGGACTCTGGTGATAGACCTAAAGGTGCTAAGGTCATTGGCACCAAATGGGTTTTAAAATGCAAGAAAGATGACAAGGGGTCATTATCAGGAATAAAGCTCGACTGGTGGTTCAGGGTGTTCGCCAAGTCGAGGGAATTAATACAACGAGGTGTTTGCACCCGTGGCAAGGATGGAAGCCATTCGTATCTTCCTTGCCTATGCATCGTACATGAAGATTAAAGTCTATCAATTAGATGTGAAGAGTGCATTCTTCATGGGGAAATTAGAGAAACAGTCTATGTCAGTCAAACCGAGGGATTTGAAGATCCTTATTATCGGGATAGAGTCTACAAGCTCGACAAGGCTTTATACGGGCTTATCAAGCTCCAAGAGCTTGGTATGAGAAACTCTCGACTCATCTTGTGAAACACGGCTTTCGCAGGGGAGTCATTGACTGCACGCTGTTCATTAAAGAAAAAGATGGTGACCTACTGCTCGTACAAATCTATGTTGATGACATAATTTTCGTTCAAAGAACGAAGAGTTATGCAAAGAATTTGAAGCAGTTATGCAAAAGAGTTTGAGATGAGTGCTATGGGGGAGATGAAGTTCTTTTTCTCGGGCTACAGGTGGATCAACACCAAATGGGATCTTTCTACATCAGACCAAGTACGTAAGAGACATTCTCAATCGTTTTGACATGGAGAATGCGTCTGCTGCCGGGACTCCACTTGCTACGAATCACGACATTGCACCTGATGAAAATGGAGATCTTGTGGATGCCACGATGTACCGAGGAATGATTGGATCCTCATGTATCTCACTGCCTAGACCAGATATCATGTATGCGCATGTTTATGTTCTAGATATCAGGCTAAACCTAAGGTCAATCATCTGATCGGGGTCAAAAGGATTTTTCGCTATCTAAAGGGTACACCCACACTTGGGTTGTGGTATCCTCATGATGATGATTTTGAGCTCACGGCGTATAGTGACTCGGACTACGGAGGCTGCAAGATGAACTACAAGTCTACATCAGCAGGGTGTCAATTCTTTGGGAGAAAGATTAATTACCTGGCAGTGTAAGAAGCAGACATCGGTTGCATTGTCACCATGTGAGCCGAATATGTTCCTGCTGCAGTTATTATTCACAAATCATCTGGATTCACAGCAAATGCGGGATTACGGTTTAACGTTCCATTCTACTCCTATTTTTGTAGATAACTCTGCTGCAATTGCGTAACTAAAAATCCGGTCCAACATCCTAAGACCAACACATATCGGTATTAAATATCATTTCATAAGAGATTGTTTTGAAAAAAACTTAATTGATGTGGTAAAAATTAATACTGATTTTCAACGCGCTGACCTCTATACTAAACCTTTGATAAACCACGTTTTTAATATTTGCTAGAGGTCAACGGCGTTAAAAAGAGAAGTGAGGTTATTCTTATGATGATCATGTGTAGTCTGATGTAGCTTAGCTAATTCTTCTTTTTGTTTGAGCTTATTTGGTTAATTAGTCTGGTTAACGTTAAACTTATGTTATTCTGCTGTTTATTAAAATCCCAAAATAGAACCGTTATGATTTTAATATTTTAGGGGAGATAAGTCAGCAAGCAATTTAACGAAAAAAAAGAGGGAGAAGAAGTGGAAAGCTGATTAAGGTAGATCGTATCTGTGATACCGATTCAAACCCTTTGGAATATGATAGTACAGAACAAGTCAAGAGGGACTTTAAATCCTAATTTAGAAAAGGTGCAAAAATTCAAAGTATAAGTCTGTGTAGTCTAAGCAATATAAAGGGAAGATGATAGAAAAACTGGTAACTCTAAGGTAAAACAATGAGAGTAGACCTAGAGGTTGCTAGACCACAATTGATATGTCGGTAGATTCAACACAATAGATGATTAGACCTGACTGGTGATCTCAAGATCAAACTAAGTTGTTCAACTGACTGTGGGCTTCCATCTTATCACTGGTAACACAATCAACAATATTCCAATAAGGGGTAATGAGCATGTAAACGCCACAAATGTGTGCGGATGACCATAAATAAGCAAAGCACGAAAAAAAAGAAAAATGCTATCAAGCTAATGACCTATGTTGTTTGTGCATTTGGTGCAAAATAAAATTAAGCTGCTCTAACAAGGAGATAGGTTGTGTGCCTCTCTGCTGTGCGATGGCACTGACCTGAGGATAAGCATAACCTAGATATTCTAGAATTCATTGTTGTTTGCCGCCTCTTTGCTGTGCGATGGCACTGACCTGAGGACTGGTTTCTCTATGAAAGCTCTAAGAATAGTCTCTTCTTGTAACAATACCATAGACCGCTCAAAGCTCCTAAGGATGTTGATTACCATATAAGTGTGGGATCCACAACTTTTGTTGAAATAATTAAACTTAAAACAATCACCATTAGTGTCAAAATCTGTGTATGGATTTAAGTGGACAAACATATTGACAATCATTGTGGCTGTAATTTTGAAAGTTCAAATCAAGGTGGTAATCTAAGAGTTCCAGTATGATTTCCTAAAGTTGCTAATGACTCTTGATGAACACCAAGAATTGAGCATCAAAAGATTTTGATAACAAGTCCCAAATGATTTGATGTGCCTGTATGATTCCAAAATGGAATTGGTCCAGGTGTGGTCAATCTAAGTTGAAGCTTTCTATTCCGGAACCAAATCCAGTAGATTTCCACCTTAGGTTCTATCTCTCACAAAAAGCCCAAACAAAGTCTTAATTTTTAGTCTTTAGTTTAAGTTTCTAATTTTAGCGAGTCGTTTTAGTTAATTTGTTTGCCGGACTACATCATGAAAATCGATAAGGGATCAACTCACTGAATGGGTCATGTCTGAGATGACGACATAAATTTTCAAGTTTAAAGCAGTCACGTCTGAGGTGACTAAATTGGTTAAAAATGAGCATGTCTGAGATGATCAAAACTCATAATGTCTATTTCAAAGTTAAAATGTTCAAAATGGCAGGAAATCTACTAAGTGTGATATTCGCAGATTGGCCATGAATATGGACCAACCATGCGAATGGCGTTTAAGAATGATCCTTTCGACTGAGACAGGGTGCGTGAAGAGTCAGTCAACCGACTAAAGACTCAGTCGGTTAATTGAGAAAGCAATGAAAGGGCACGAATGAGTCAGTCGACCGACTGAGACCATGTCGGCCAACTCAATCGCACGACTGACCCTCAGTCGCCCGAATGAACTGAGCGAATGAGGCCAGTCGGCCGATTGAAATTAGGGTCAGTATTTAAAGGGCCTCAGTCGATCGCATTTCACTCATCACTCCCAATCGCAACCAAATCGCTTTCTTTCCCGTTACCCTGCCAAAAATTTCTAGAGATCGTGTTTTCACATTGCTATTGATCTTCTGACATTCGATTGACAAGTATACAGGTACATTGCAGTTAAAGCTTATAGAAATCAGAAGATCTTGAGTAAAATTTTGTTATTCGAATGAAACATTAACCGAATTGAAAAATGCCCTAATAACCTACATAAACTAATCAAAATGTTAAAATTAAGTTTAATAGGTCATTAGTGACAAGATGGCGAGTCTAATGGACCATTAAGCCATGTTAAATTACTTGAATTAGGTCAAGATTCGAACCTCAGTCGATTGAACAGGGGGTCATGCGATTGGTCGTCGGATGAACTCCCATCGCACGATGAATCTTGCGATTGGATCAATCGGCAGAATGAACCATGCGAATGAGTTCAGTCGGCAACTGAACCAATCGCAGACTCAGTCAGCAAATTGAACTCAGTCGCATGTCTCATTCACCCGAACGAGCTCAGTCGCACGAAAGAACACACGACTGACTCCAGTCGCATGACTCATTCGCACGAATGTATCGGATTGAATTTAAACTATACACCTGAACTGAATTTTGAATGTATGACTTACAAATGGTTATGTGTCTTGTGTTTCAGGTCAATGGCTGATAGATGGTCCATAAATCCAAAGCACAATATATGTGCTCATTGGACCATACGACTCAGAATGGAGCCGAGTTTACAGATGTTATTGCATTCCTTCGACGCTCTCGGATACATAAAGCATATCCACACAGTGTACTCCTTACAGGTCGTAAATCAGGCTTTCTGGGAAAATGCCTCCGTAGATCGTTCACATGAGCCTTACAACATACGGAGCTTCATTCATGGTCATGACATTGAAATTACAGCAGCTGACATCCAGAGAGTACTTGATTTTGGGGATGATACTGATCAACCCACCAGACTACATCCACTTACAGTCAGAGGTTGCTTCCTCAGGATTAAATATGCTGGGGACATCAACTCAGGTGTGCTCAACAAGAGAACCTGTGTCCCCAGTATAAATACTTGGCGCATGTGATCCTGAAGTGTATTGCTTCTCGAAGGGGTGGGTTTGATGACCTGTCACCAGATTCAGAATGCCTATGTGGCACTGGTGCTGAACCACCCCTTCAGCTTCTCGAGCAGATCTTCTCGTATCTGGTGGAGAATCTGGAGGCCAAGGGGAAGGAGGGTTTTTGTATGTATCCTAGATTTATGCAGCTGATCTTTAACGAGAAGCTGCCATTACTTCCCAAGGAGAAACATGATGCGGTTGCCCTAGAGGTTATGGATGACACAACTTTGGGTCGCATGAGAGTGTATCGGGGCAAGCAGGTAAAGCCCCATGTAAAAAGGTTGATCGGCCATCTGGCAAATGATGATATGTGGCACTAGGTAGACGCAAATGGCGTCATGATACAGCGATTCAGATGATGAGAGGTTGTTGCTCCCAGAGCATGATTCAGACGATGATGATAGCGAGAATGTTGGGGATGATATGCCTGCTCCAACGAGGGGCACAGCTTCAGATGTTATATCCCCAGTGTCTGCCCCAACAGGCGACATAGATGAGTCTGCAGGCTTCCACCAGGACTTCATACCTGGTGAGGAGGAAGAAGAGTCAGATGAGGAGCCCTTGACGAGGACCGTGGAAGCAAGTTGTTCCCACCGAGTATGGACTCCGGGCGGTTGGTGAACGCCCCAGGGATTCGGGAGAGACGACTGTAGATCCCAGCTATGCTCCTGAGTCTACTAGCCGTGTTCTAGGGGGAGCATCCACCTCGACTAGTTCGAGGAAGAAACGGATGGCTCAGCCCCACGGCAGAAGAAGAAAAGAAGAAGACTCACCTTCGTACCCACCACAGCCACCACAGCTACCACTACATCTACAACCATCCCTACCACTTCTACAGCCACACCATCCACCACCACAGCCACCACAGCCACCACAGCCACCACAGCTACCACTAACACTACCACACCTCCCACCACTGTAGATATGCCAACCACCACCATATCTTCACTCCTACATCACCTCCAATATCTCACAGACCCAACCCAATCTTTACCACAACCACCACCACCACTAGCCACCAATCAGGACCCTCATCTGATCCTGCACGTATATATGGATCTCATCTACCTCAATTTGGGTAGAGGACCAGCTGTCAGCGCTAAACCGTATGGTGATGCGACTGTTAGCTGCTCATGAAGAGAAGACTGCACAGATCCGACAGCTTGCAGATCTCACTGCTGTGCAGTCACATCAGATCTTGGAGCAGGATCGGCTAATCAAGGAGCAGGCCCAGCAAATAGCTGCTCAGAGCCTCGAGATCGCCCAACTCCAAGAGAATAGAGTCACTTCTGCTAAGAAAATTGAAGAGTTGGAGAATGCTAAGAAGACCATCATGCTTAAACTTAAAGATCTAAAGATGAGCCTCTGAAGATTAAAGAGGGAGATGGTGATGATAGTGATGATGATGATCTGGATGAGGATGATGAGAGTGACACTGAGGATGATGGAGAAGGACAAGTAGGGGATGCACCTGCATCGGCCACTGCTACAGGTCAGGAGAAAGGACTAAGAATAGACAAGATGAATCAGCTTCTACCTCTGCTCCTCCAAGTGATGAAACCATGATCCAAGATAAAAGTAACGATTAGATGTTTATGTATTTGTCTTCTTTTGTATTTGAATCATGTAATTGAACACAATGTATTTAATGTTTATATTACTTTAATGCTTTTCTGGTTGATCAACTACTAATGATTTATGTGTGGAATGTTTAAACCAAACAGATCAATCTTACCAAAGAGATGAGTTTGATGTTGCTCCCCTTCAGCAGGTTAAGTCTCAGCTAACGATGATACTTGACCTGCAAGGGATTGTCAAGAGGTCAGTGAATTACACACCTGAAGAGGGGAAAATAATTCATGATCTAACAAATGAGCAACTCGCCGAGCTTTTCGCGCTAAATCCAGATGAAATAGTAAACGATGATCCGACATGCGATTCGACTAGTGATGAAGAGTTCAACGATGTTGATGATGTAGAGATCGAAGATGTCACTACCGAGGACTACCCTCAGTACGCAGACAATGAGGGTAATGTGGTCCCAAATCTGGGTGAATCCCTGGTCAGAAATACTATTGAGATGTTGAACAATATGGAGCAAGAAACAGAGAAAGTAGAAGACACAGCCCAACTTTCAAATGATGCTGTTGACGTTCGAAAGGCTGAGTGGGCTGCATGTTTTAAAGAAGTTAGAGCCCAACGTACTGCACCAAAGAAGGATTCCTACATGAAACTCTATAGAGTCAAGAAACATAACAGGGTGTCAGGAAGGATCATAGCATGGGCGTACTTTGAAGATCTAAATGCGTATGCAGTTAAGAGAGAATAGGGCATAGAGTACTTCAGATTCTCACATGATCTGAAGACCCTACCAGGTTTTGAGCTCAACTAGCTGGCCAAACTAAGGCTTTTGTATGCTGACCCGAGGAAGATGTCAGGCTGGTTTGAGACTGCCCTAAAGAAGGAGTACCACACTAGATGGTAACTTCAGACCTCAACAGCCTACTAGGTATATCAGAAGGTCCGAGGTTGATGTCATTACTGGCAAGCCTAAGATAGTGTTGAAGTGGAATCCTCCTTGCACTATGTCGAGAATCCCACTTAGGGAAATGCCACAGGATTTCACTCTACATTTTAAGTGGTGGTATTATGATTGGAGAACAGCTGAAGCGGTCATAGTCTTAAGTAAAGAGGGACAAATGGATACTATTAGGGTATTCGACCCGATGTGGCTTACAAACTTGTCGGAAAGTGATGTCTATACCTATACAAGTGGCCACTATTCTATGATACGCAAGATATTGTACAAGCTCTTCAGTTCCAGAAAGTTATACACTATGCTTCGCATTTAATTCACACGGGAGTCACAAAAGAGGAGAAGTACGAGAAATACAAAGAGGTTATGCAGAAAACAAGAGATTAGAGAGATCTAGGTCCAAGGGGAGTTTGTTGATACATGTATGTCCCTACATCATGATATGAAAAGTAAAAGATCTTGTTTATCTGATTCTAGTGTAATTTGATACGATTATGAAATGATATTGGTTGTTTGTGATTTGTAATGATTATTTCATTAATAAGTTGATATTAAATTAATTATTTAGGTTAGTGATTGGTTGAATGTTACATATAATGTTTACTAATTATACATTCAAACATAAAATAATAAAGTTATCATGCGAATGGCCCATGCGAATGGACCATTAGCATGAACAACCTTCAACGAATGACTCGGTCACACGACTGAACTGGGTGACTGGATTAGTCGTATGACTAACACATAAGATTGGCTCAGTCGCACGACTGAACACTCAGTAGTGCAGATTAATCAACCGCATGGTTCAATCACACGACTGAACATACTATGGTTCAGTCGCACGATTGAATAACACCAACCTATAAATACAACCCAATTCGTGAAAAATAAAAAATCTCAATTAATTACGATTCCAGACGTACCCTAGCCGTCCAGAAACCTCCCAAATTCGTTCTCCAAGTTCATAGAACACATTAGATCGATTCCCAATCGATTTCTAACGTTATTTTTAATTCTTGATTGATTCTTCGTGTGTTCTCACTGATTGGATCGCCAATCAAATAGGATTCTGCACTATTTGATATGGTTTACACGCTAATCACTAGGTATTTCGTTCAAATACCAGGTCCTGACATGATCCATGATAAGATTCTTTTGTTCATTCACTTGGAATGTATTACTTTGTTGATTCATCCAGTTTTGGATGCGTTCCCCATTAGGAATTTTTGGATCATGACATCTGCACTATGTGCAAGTTTCATCAGTTCTTTGCTTAGCAAAACAAAGATGAAACATGATGTGGTGAAAGAGATTCATAAAGTATCATTACCTGGTGTGTTTAGGCTACTACACCCACATGCATTCAGATAAGCCAATACATACCGTGTACTTTGTGAGAGTTTCATGATGAATCACTTTAATATACTTTAATTCATGATTGCTATGTATTCTTTTCTTCCAAGTTGAGCCTACCAACATATTTGGTAACTCATTTCAGTCTTTTACATTTGAAATTAAGCACAGTGAATGATATACGACTGTAATTATATCATTTCCCAAAATCTTTTCTTCATTAAACATGATTCTTGTTTGTTGTTTTTTTTCTGATGTTTAAATGTTTTTTGATGTTTTTCATAGTTTTTACTCAAGTTAATCATGCCAATTAACTGAACCAGAAATTCAACCTACTAGGTTCAAATGCCTTGGTAACAAATCAGCTAATTGATTTTTAGTTGGTACTTGAATCAATTTGATTAAACCCTTTTCAGCACAGTCTCTTAAAAAGGATATCTATATCAATATGTTTTGTTTTTGAGTGTTGAACTGGATTATTAGTTATAAAGACAACAGTTGTGTTGTCAATAGAAATTGGTGTATGCACGAAGTTAAAACCATAATCAAGCATCTAGTTTTGAATCCAAAGAACTTGAGAGCAACATGCTGATGCAACAATATACTCAGCTTCTGCTGTGGACATAGACACATTTGTCTACTTCTTCATTGCCAGGATACTAGCCTGGGACCAAGAAATTGACAACCATCAGAAGTGGATTTTCTATTGAAGTTGCATCCTCCATAATCACTGTCTGTGTAGGCATAGAGATTAAATTCTCCTTCCTTTGGATACCATAATCCAAGAGCTATCTTGCCCTTCTGATATCTGAATATCCTCTTCACTGTGTTCACATGTGATTCTTTTGGATCAGCTTGATATCTGGCACACACACAAACACCAAACATAATGTCAGGCCTACTGGCTGTTAGATACATAAGTGAACCTATCATTGATCGATAGTGACTGTGATCCACTGATTGCCTCAAGGTCAGGACCAATCTTCACTTTAGTATCCGTAGGAGTTCTGATAGACTGACAGTCAGCAAAGTGGAATTTCTTCAACATAGTTTCTATATATTTTGATTGGTTGATAAAGATTCCATTTGCTGTTTGTTGGACTTGCACCCCTAGAAAGAAGGTGAGTTCCCCCGTAGCACTCATTTGGAACTTTGAATGCATAAAGTCTTTAAATTCTTTACAGAGTTGCTTGTTTGTCGAGCCAAATATAATGTCATCCACATAGATCTGGACTAACAACATGTCTTTCCCTCTTATTCTTCTAAAGAGAGTCTGATCAATCTTTCCTCTTTCATACCCATGTTCAGAAGAAAGGATGATAGAGTCTCATACCACTTTCTTGGTGCTTGATGAAGACCATACAGAGCTTTTTCAAGCTTGTAAACTCTGTGAGGGAAATCTGGATCTTCAAAGCCAGGTGGTTGACTCACATAGACTTCTTCAGCAATCTTTCCATATAGGAAGGCACATTTTACATCCATTTGATAAACAGTAACTTTCATGGACGCAGAATATGCAAGAAAGATTCTCATTGCGTCTAGTCTGGCAATAGGAACAAACACTTCATCGTAGTCGATTCCTTTGTCCTGAGTGTATCCCTGTGCCACTAGTCTTGCTTTATTTTGATGACTATCCCTCTATCATCAGTCTTGTTCCTGTACATCCATCTGGCACCGATAGGGTATTGTCCTTCGGGAAGATCTACCAGTTGCCATACTTCTTGCTTCTTGAATTGGAGCAATTCTTCCTGCATTGCTTCAATCCAACTATTGTCTTGAAGTGCCTCTTTGATGTTTTTGGGTACTGTGTGACATAGAAAGCAGGAGAACAAACAGATGTTTGCAATACTAGACTTGCTTCTTGTCACCCTCTCATTAAGATCACCAATAATGGTTTCAACTGGATGATTCTTGTGTATTCTTGTGGTTGGAATGGTGTCACCAGCAATAGTTACATCAAGATTAGAGACATTCAGTTCATTATGGTCAGAGGAATATTCATCTTGTACTTTTGTTGAATTATGAAGATTGTCAACTTCTGTTTCAGTAACTGCTACATCTTCAATAACACTGAGGTTCATGCATCATTTGATATACCTTGAGTATCTACTGGATGAGAAGCCTATTTTTTGTTCTTATCTCATTTGACAATCATCTGAGTGAGATGGTACTAGGCTGGGACCTTCTTCAGAAGAAAAACTAAGGTTTTGTGACAGATGTCTTATGGGATCAGCTTGAAGAGGAACATCATCATTCATATGTTCATCAGATGTAGGTGGAATCAATGGATAATTATCTCTTCTTTTTACAGTTGATGAAGTATCACCTGAATGTATATTTCCTGAATCAGACAAGTGAAATTGGTCAAATGATTTAGTAAAAGTGTCAATATCAAACAACCAATCAAGACCATTTGTAGATTTGGGAAACGAATGTTCTTTAAATTGAACATTTGTAGATTCATCAATAATGTTAAGTCTAGGATTGAACACTCTATAAGCCTTTGAGACAGAAGAGTAACCTACAAAGAATCCTTCATCAGACTTAGATGAAAATTTTCCCAATTGATCACGGGTGTTTAATATTGAGACTGGACAACCAAATGATTTGAGGAATCAAATAAATGCTTTCCTATGAAAGATTAGTTTATAAGGTGTTATTTTACTTTCTTTAACAATCAGAGTTCGATTTTGCACAAAGCACGATGTGTTAACTACTTCTACCCAGAAGGTGATTGGTAGTTTAGCATCGGCTAGCATCGTTCTTGCTGCTTGCTCAATCAGTGTTCTATTCCGTCTTTCAGCTACCCCATTTGTTGTTGATAGTCTAGCTGCACTGAATTGATGAGCAATGCCTTTGGTGCACAACAGGAACTCATATTTTCATTTTTGAAATCTGTACCATTATCACTTCTTATTACTTTGACCTTAAGATCAAGTTAAATTTCAATTTTAGTGATAAAATCTTGAATGATTTGGGATGCTTCGTTTTTATGAAGTAGGAAGAACACCCATGTGAATCAAGAAAAGTCATCAATGATCACTAACAATATTGTTTCTTTCCTATACTCATTACATGATTTGGTCCAAAAAGATCCATGTGAAGTAACTTCAATGGAGTATTGTTAATGTTCACCAGCTTGGTTTTGTGAGACGATTTGTGTTGTTTTCCTTTGAGGCACGCTGAACATTTATCAATAAAATTGAATTCTTTTTGAGGAAGACCAATGACATGGTTTCCTTTGACTAACTTGTTCATATTTTTAAAGTTAGTGTGCCCCAAACGTCTATGCGAAAGCTGTGACTCATCAAATGATGCTTTAGACAAAAGACATGTTTCTTCGTTAGGTGATGCAGAACCAGGTTTAAGACATATGTATTATTATCCTTGGAGTCTTTAAGACAACCCATTCTTTAGGAATCTGAAATCCTGGTTTTAGAATGTAGCAGTGAGTGTCTATAAAGTGAGTGGAATATTTTGTGTCACAGATCTGAGACACGCTTAGAAGATTGAAATTCAGTTGTTCTTAGTAATTCACTCTGTCAAATCTCAGCATCCCGTTTGTCACAGATCCTTCTCCTGTATTCTACACACCTTCTGAATCTCCACTGATAGGATCAATGATCTAAGTTTGATTAACTAGAGAGTATTGCAGCGAAGTACGAACAATGAATTAAACAATTCACAAGAACACAATTGATATTCAATGCAACAGTAAATGGTTATAGAAAAAGAGTATTCTGCAAAAGAGATATTTCATTCATATGCTTTCGTGGTGGCTCAATGTCACACTTTACAATTAGGTCAACATTCCTTATATAGGATATGTGACGTCTGCTAATGTCACTTGATAGTGACATCTAACAGAATCATTCAAACTACTGAAACTATGCAAACTACTAAGAATGTTCTCAACTACTAATTACATCTCAGAGAATGCTTAAGTACAAAAACATAAAGCTACTAAAACTAAACTACTGAAACTAAAGTACTGAAACTATAACTACTGAAACTAAAGTACTGAAACTAAACTACTGAAATAAATTACAAGTACTGAAGGAAACCATCACAACTACTGAAGTTGATAACTTCAGCTGTTGTGAGAACTACTATTACATTGGTCTTCAGTCTTTGTCTTCATCTTTGTTCTTCAGACTTTTTCTTCAGACTTTTACTTTCAGACTTTGTCTTCAGCTGATAGCTTCAGACTTTGTCTTCAGTACTTTACTTTCAGACTTTGTCTTTAGCTGAAAGCTTCAGACTTTGTCTTCAGTTCTTTACTTTCAGACTTTGTCTTCAGTAGTAGTCTTATGTTCTTGTCTTCAGACCTTGTAATCAGCTGATGTCTTCAGCTGTTGTGATCTTCTTTAGCAGTTGTAATGTCTGTGGGACTTAGAGGTTTTTCTGATCAGGCTCATTGGTTCTTTTGGTCCAACAAACTCCCCCTGAACCAATGCAGCCAAAACTCTAAACTTATTGATGATCCCACTTATTCTTGGCAGAAACACCCTCTTGATCAGCTTCAGAGGTAATCAGTTAAGCACAGGCCGGGAAAAGGTTTCTAAGCATTTGATTGGCTAAGTATGGAAGGGAACTCTGTTTTGGGGAAACTGAACACAGAGTCTTATCCCAACCATGAAACCTAATTCCCATGAATGAGTCTATAAGACTCACTAGCATAGGCCTCAAGGAGAACAACTTGTTCCTCCTTGGTGAGTTCTTCTGCTTCTCCTTCGAAGAAGAACTCTAGGCCATAATACTCAGACAGGTATCTCACTGTCTTTCCAGTTTCAACTCCATAGTTGTTATCTCTCTATAAGCAAATTCATCAGGGTGAGAGCCTTCAAGCAACAACTGGAGTTCACTTTTCTGAAGATCTTCAAGTCTTTTGTATAACAACCCCTTCTTGATCATTTTGTTCTCAAGAATAGATTGAGGGGTTGTCTTGGATTTGTGAGCTCTCTTGAATTCTTCAATGATTTCCGAGGGTGAGACTACCATGGCCAATGTAATTGCAACATTCAAGGTCTTCTTCATTTGGCCATGATATCTACTTGGTATATTCTTCTTATGAATTCTAGAACTTACCCTGGGGTCTGGCCAGATCCGCACTCTTTCTTTTTGATGTTGAAAAGTATGTCTAAGAGTGTACAACCTCAGAGCCTGTTTCTTCATTTCTTAAATGGATGAGGACTGAGGGAAATCCTTATCAACCATCTTGAGAAACTTCTCATCGTGCTGTTTCTGCTGTTCTGCTTCTTAAATCTTTACCTTCACCATCTGCATTTGCAAGTCAGGAGTAATCACTTGTTAACTTCTGTACTCAGGTGATTTGAGTTTGAGAACAGCAAAGATTGGCAAACTATCATCATCATCATCCTCTTCTCTCATCTTCTTCTACCCTCAACACCCTTCTCCTCCTTCTGGGCATCACTGGGTAAGGTTTGAGGTGGTTTTGGGGTAAAGGGATTGGTTTTGTGGGTTGTTGTTGTGGGTGGCTTAGGTTTAGGGATAGATTTGGGAGATTTTAGAGATAAGGGTTGTGTTTGAGTGGGAGTGTGAGAAGACTGACTTAACATTTTAGTGGTGAGTTTGGCTTTGGAGAGCTTTGCCATTTCAGTTCTCTTCCTTGCACCTGTTTCATCCAGTGCTTCAATTATCAACCCCTTATTATAGCTTCCAGCAGAGCAGATCTTCTTGGTTATCTCTAGGATGCTGTCTCTGGGCCAGGCCTTCATCTCTATCAATGATCTTCCAAGGTATTTGGCAATGAATCTGATCATTATCTCCAATCTTTCCCTTTCCAACACACTATAAGCGGCCCATCTAGCTTGAATCTCTTCTATTTCCAGCTTTCTGATCTCAGTGTCTAGTGTGGCTGTGTCATGACCTTATCGAAAGAGCTGATCTATAATTTTATCCATGGATCTGCTGTGAGCTTCATCAGCATCTTTGACAAGATTTTCTAAGGATTTATCTTCATTAGCTTTTGACTCAACACTTTTCTTTCTTTTATATGTTATCAGCTGTTTTAAGATCAGTTCTTTCTCCACCTCCTTCTCTTTTGCAGGTTCTTTCTCATCATCAACTCTTTTTTTTTCTTTTCTTTCACTGCCTTCAACTTGGAAGTCTCCCCCTTTTTGGTTGCATTAGGATCAGGGGCTTGAAAGGCAGAAAGAGATTTTTGAACAGCATCATCAATGAGGAGTTGTAGATTTGAGGATATCCTCTCATCAATGGCTTTATGCACTATGTCAGTGATGATGGGAGTGATGAGAGGTAAGGAGTTTTGAAAGATAGCAACCATATGCTCAGAGGGGTTCTATCCCTGAGAGGTGGTGCCAAAAGCAGTGGCTAGTGGCGCAGTTATGTGTATTGGCTCAGCGTTTGCGGTACCTTCAATTGAAGGTGCCATCTGTGGGTTTGTGAGGTAGATGGACTTTGATCCTGAGACATTTTGGCTAACAACTCTTTGAGTCTGCTCACCTCAGTCTCAAGGATGGTATTATGGGCTAATACATCATAGAAAAAGCCCAGATCATCATTAGTTTCTGCTGAATCACCTGACCTCCTAATGGAATCAGGATGCACATGCTCTGAGTGTAGATCAGTAAAAGCATGTGCCCCTTTTTCTTGGTACTGGAGACTTCCTGCCTCAGGACTGTGTCCTTCATTGGCAGTTGCCTCTGGTAAGGTCTTATGGATGTTACCAGCTTCATCCTGATCATTTGTTGAATTAGTAGAAGTGGCAGCCTTACCAGATGTTCTATTCTCCGTTCTACACTTGGAGAGTGAACATTGTAACCCCTGTGTTTTGGGTTATCAGAAGCATTTTAGTCCTCCCCCTCAATAGTTGAGGTATTCCCAGTGATAAGTGGTTTGTGGGGAGGGGGTGAGGAATGCAACTGACTGAGCACTTTAGCAACGATCAGTGTTGGGCTTTGAGAGGCGGTTGCATGTAGAGATTGGTCTGAAGCAGAATGCACCTGGGGAGAGAGGTGCGCTTCAATGGTAACCCTCTCAATTGAGAGAGGTTCCAGAAATGTGGGATCCCCAATTGTGGTTGCAACAGGATCCTGTTGAGAGGATACCTGTGCGGCTTTAGCAGGTGGAGTCTTGGACATAACTGGGGGGTTATAACCAGTATGTATTTCCTGCGTTTGTGGTACAGGGGCATGCTCAGGGGACTCATCTCCCTGAGTAGCCTTTTTGGGCTTTTTGGATTTGGTTTGGTGGGGATTTTGGATGTGGAAGTGGAGGCTGTGGGTTCCCTCTGCTTGGGTTTTAGCATCCAGGCAGCCCCTTTAAGAGTAGGGTCTGAGTTATGTAGGGAGTATACCTCAGCTAAAACAGTTGGAGCAGGGACTCCAAGACCAACAAGGCCATCAGATTGTAATTGATTAAAAATTATGGCCATCAGAAAGCTGGGATAAAGTATCGATCTATTTGCCACAGGTTTCTGAGCCAGATCCTTTAGTTCCATGAACACTATCTCAGAAAAACTTAGATTTTGGCGTTCAAGGATAGAGAATAATACATGTTGCCATCGGGAAGACATCTGATCCCAAGAAGTTGTCTTTGATGCAAGGCAGACATTCACCATATGAAAGTTAAGTCGTTTAGCGTCATGGAAGTGCTTTTTAAGTATAGTTGTAGCACTTAAGTCGCCTTCATACCCGTTATGGATAAAAGGCATATCAGTGATGCCTTTCAGGTATTCTTTCGGATAGGTGCCATCATGCAAATTTAGGGTTTGGAATGATGTCAGGGGTGATGAGCACCTGTTTCTGGTTCAACAACGACTAAAGAGTGATTTGTCTATCATTCTCACCAGTTAGTACAGAGACGTTGGTCCAGAACTAAGATAAGGAGTCAGGATATATGGTAGGATTCAGAAGAAAGGCTGTTCTGTATGGGGGATCCACCATAAGATCGATGGTAGTGTCAAACTTGTTCCAGAAGACCGATTTCACAAGGTAGGCAACACAGTTGTGTCGGGGTTTGAGTTTCATGGTCGCCATTGTTTTGAGAGAGAGGTTTGAAAACGCTAATGAAACGTTTGTCTATAAGTGCACGTATTTATAGGTTAAGAAAAGGCTAAAAAGAAAATGACTGAAAGTGTTGGTGTTGGCATCAATTGTTATGAAAACAACTGAAGATGTGGTTTTAACTATCAGACGTTTGAAAACAACTGAAGACTTGGTTTTAGTCATCAGTAGTTGTGAAACTACTGAAAAACTTGGTTTTGTCTTCAGTTGTTGTAAACAACTGAGGACTTGGTATTAGCCATCAGTAGTTTCACAACTACTGAAGACATGGTTTTGTCATCAGCTGTTTAGAGTGAAACAGCATTTTGTAGAAACGACTGAAGTGAAAATTCTCATTAGTAGTTTTCGTCATTCTTAGTTGTTCAGCTGTTTCATACTGTCCTCAACACTTACTCATCAGACTTTTTAGCTAATTTTAGTTCTTTCATAGGACATCAGTACTAATCTATTTTTACTGACATCAAGAGTTATAACTACATCAGTAGTTGTAACTGCATGAGTTTCATTTAACAGAAGTAGTACATATTTGTGACATGTTTACTAATGATCATCAGTACTTGTTTACTGAGATCATCAGTAGTTATCACTTATTCTAGCTGCAGCATACCAAGCCTTAACACAAGATTTTGGAAAGTTGAACTATCCAAAGGCTTAGTAAATATATCTACAAGCTCATCAACACTACGCACAAACTTTGGATCAATCAGACCTTTTTCAAAACAATCCCTAATAAAATGGTGTCTGATCTCTATACGTTTGGTCCTAGAGTGCTGGACTAGATTCTTGACAATACACAGAGCTGAAGCACTATCCATTAATAATGGAGTCTTAGTCTCTCAACAAACCCATTATGTTAAGGAGTTCTAGGAGCATTGTATTGTCTGGTAATCCCATTTGAGTTACAGAACGCGTAAAGAAAGTGATTCTTAAACTGAGTCCCTTGATCATTTCTAATTATCTTAACCTTTTGATCAATTTGATTTTAAATTTAAGAATAAAGATTTTAATATTTCAGCAGTTTTATCCTTAGTTCTTGAAAAGAAGACCCATGTAAATCTTGTAAAATCATCAAGGATTACAAGGTAGTATGATTTCCTTCCAATGCTCATTATACTTATGGAACCAAATAGTTCCATGTGCAATAAGTGTAATGGAGTGGTGATAGAGTTGAAAACGTTGGATTTATGAGATGCTCTATGTTGCTTCCCTTTCACGCATGCAACACAGTAATCTTTGTAGAAAAATTCCTTTTTAGGCAAACCATATACCAAGTTATATTTACCAATTTATTCATGGTTTTAAATTGATATTGCACCTTCGTTTATGTCATATTGTTGACTCATCACCATCAGCTTCAAAAATAAAGCCTGACACTTCACCCATTGGGGAAGCATTGTTTATATCCAACTTGTACATTTTCCTTTTCCTTGGATATCTAAGAAGCACTAATTCTTGACAAATTGTCATCCTGGGTTTGAGGATAATGCACTCATGTTTTGTAAAAAGTATATCGTGCTTTTGATCACAAAACTAAGAAACACTTAGTAGATTGTGTTCAAGCTGTTTGAGAAAAGTGTACTTTGTCGACTCTTAACTTGTCGTTGGATACACTTCCTCTACTAGAAATGTATCCTCCAGCCTCACCTCCAAACTGAACAAAACCTCTATCAGAATGTTGAAATTATTGAAGGAGAGATTTGTTCCTAGTCATGTGCCTAGAGCATCCACTATCTACAATCCACACGTTATTATTCTTTTCATATGCATGTCCCTGCAGATAACGTGAAAATTTAGTTTTTATTGGAAACCCAAGCCTTGTTGGTCTTGGGCCTTTCTAATGATGCGATTTTATTGAACCAAAATTTATGCATGCGGTTCAAATGGGTGTTTGTGAATAAGAGGTTTGGGCTGCAACAACTTCTTTGATCTTTCATTCCATCCCTTGGTTGATCATTACAAATAAGCTTATTGAAACTTGGGCAACATAGCATTCTTCCAAGCTTCTTTATTTTCGGAAAAAGACTTCAGCACCTTTTCTTCTGAAGCAGCCTACTTCTCAGAAGATTTCAAGGGAACTCTCTTGTTCTTTTGAGTATTCTTAGCTTTTTCTTCCAAAGCTATTTTCCCTTTGGAAGAAAGACTCTCTTCCAGAAGCAACCTTGCTTTGGAAACAAGCTTTCCTTTTTTCATCACTCGAACCATATGATAAGGTCCAAATGAGAAACCTTCCCCGACTCCTTCTCTTTTAACATTGTTTGCATAATAAGTGCTAGCAGGATTGTAGTAACAAACTTTGGCTATATGGTTTTGCATACTACACATTATGTAGTGTAACACCCGATTATTTTTATAGTCATGGAAGAAAGAATTAAACCGAAGGAAAAGACATTAAAGAAATAAAACCCAAGTCGAGGGGTTAAATGTGTAAAAAGAACAAAATGTTTGAAACGTGGGTGTAAAAGGTGGCATGGCCGCCCATGTTGTCTACACACTCACATCATTCGGATTTTAGAGAGAGAATGAAAGGAGAGCTAGAAACTCTCGGGTATTCGGAAGAACAAGTGCAGAAGGTCGAAATCAAGGTAAGAATTCATGTCTTTAAGATGTTCTTAACTGGCTTTATCCTCAGTAATATGCTTATGTATGTTTGTATGTGTTCGGGTGTGTTTTTGGTGGGTTTCTAGGCGGTTGAACTCAATTTCAAACGGGTTTTGAAGAAGTCGTAACCAAAGGCTGCTAAGGTGAGTTATAGGACCCTCTTTTTACTTGTTTTAAACAGCTTTGTGGCTGGAAATGCATGTATGAACTTTTATAAAAGTTGGGTGTATACCCGTATGTGTTTATGTGTGTGTTGTGGGTGGGGTTTGATTTTGGGCTATGTATGTGTTTGATGATG
Organism: Flaveria trinervia; assembly: GCA_025506515.1. Classification (NCBI taxonomy): domain Eukaryota; kingdom Viridiplantae; phylum Streptophyta; class Magnoliopsida; order Asterales; family Asteraceae; genus Flaveria; species Flaveria trinervia. The sequence goes on along the minus strand of CM046458.1, from coordinate 30,235,554 downwards.
TTATGATTATGTTTCTAAGGCTTAGAATGTATAATTTAAGCTTAGAACATGATAGGTGGTGTTTGGGGACTGAAATATGATGTTTATGATGACTTAGACTACTCATGCGCCTAAATAGTGGCATATGCGCCCAACTGAAAATAACTGCCTAAGTGTCCCATATGCCCAAATAGTACCCATGCGCCTAGAAATAGGCTGAAATTGACTAAGTGTTCATACGCCCAGATACTTCATGCGCCCAGGCACTCATGCGCCTGTATAGTGCCATACACCTAGAATTGCCCAGAAAAGACTAGGTGTTACCCATGGCCCCAATAGTGCTAATGCACTTGGAAGTTTCCCATGCGCCTAAGTGTTCCTCATGCATCTGAAAGGCCATGCGCCTGCATAGTGCTCATGCGCCAGCATAGTGCCCATGCACCTAAGGACTTAGAACTATTTTCTAATTTTGGGGAAAATTGTAAAAGTAGGCTTTGACTTTGGAGGTTCCTGGGGGCTATGTAAGTTGACTATTTGAAGTCATAGATGATGTGATAGGTGATGTATGATATGATCTAATGATGTTTGATTGATGCTTATGCATGATGGTAGATATGATGTTGTTATGTATGTGTGATGTGCCTTGTATGGTGATGTTGTATGGTTATGTTCATGTTCCTTATTATGTATGATTATATTCCTATGACTTTACGTTGAATGTTAATGAATGAAATGAAAAGTATTATGTAACGTAAAATGGAATATAATGAAAAGAGGAACGTAATGAATGAATGCATGCATTAATGAATGAATGAATGAAAGTAACAAAGGCTTGCATGCAAATGTATGGAGGTTCACACCCAATGAAGGGTGTTAGCTCAACTTTGTGTGGGTTGCCACCCAGAAGGATGACACTGGGGTCCAATCCTTATGATTGACTGTAGGATCGTTGAAGGGTATGAGTTACAACACAACAACACAACAACACAAAGAGGAGATAAATTAAACTTAGATCAAATAGTAAACTGGATTAACCAAGTGATGACACTAAGAACACAAGTAGTATATGAGACAGAACACAAAGAGCATAAGTGTTTGGTTTTCAAGAATGCAATATATTGCTTTTCTCTATGTTATATTACAAGTGTTACAAAGCATAAATAAAAGAAACAAGAACATGAGATATATACAACATCCTACAGCCGGCTATGCTTTGAAAGCCAGCTAGATACAATTGACTAGACACACATAAAATCAATTGTAGAGTCAAAAGGCAGATTGCCTTTTGACTAGTGACTATGACATGCCATAGCTCACATCCTTATCTATTACAAAAAGGATAAAGTACATAAAGTAGAAAGTTACAGACTCAAGACCTCAATGTACAGTTACCAAAAGCATGGACATTTTCACCAAACCATGTTAGTTGGTGACTTGCAGAGTTGCAGCGGAAAGATGTCCAGCTTTATGGAACAGTACATCAGATAAAGCATGTTACTAAAAGTCTGTCTTCATGAACTTGAACTTCGGAAGACTTTGTCTCTGAGACTTCGGAAGACTTATCTTTGGCTTCGGAAGATGTTGGTCTTGGCTTCGGAAGATTTGACACTTAGAGTATTTCTGTTGCACATGTGAAACTTCCGAAGCATTCCACTTCAATGCATTTGTGCAGCATGCAGGAAAGACTAAAGATGTTTTGGTTGCATCAGCCTCTTCATTAATCTGTACAAACTCCCCCTAGGCTGATGCTACCAAAACACATAGAAAAGTTTAGATATTAATAGTCCCATTAGGATGATCACCATTCCTTCATAACATGATGAGGATCCTTCAGGCTGTCAAAGTGTCTTCTCATGTCAAAGAGGTCATGCAGAGGCAACTGAAACATATCTTGCCATGTATAAATGTCTTCAATGCCTTGATCTCTAATAACATGCCACCTTTCTGGATTTGTGGTGTATATCCAAGACAAGATGGGTCTTCCTGATGCTAGAGGAGCTACTAAAGTTGAAGTTCATTGAGCATCCTCTGGCTGCACATCCTCAGGCTGTTCTGATTCATCCTGAGGTTCAGAAGGGGATTCAGGCTTCTTCTTCTTAGACTTTGGTTTAGAAGCCATCCTTTCTTTCTCTTTCCAAATTTTAACTGAGAAGACTGGCCTGTAGCACCAGATTGATCTTGACTATCTCTCTCAGTTGGTACTTCCTCTCTCTCAGGCTCAGAAGGAAAGGGAGGTTGACCCTACTGTGGATCAGAAGATGAAACTTGTTGAGCATTAGCAGGAGGTCTGGGTTGTGTTGTTACTGTTTGTTCAACCTTAACCTCCACTTCAGGTGGGGCCTGACTTGGAGTGGAATGTAAGTCAGTGAGCACTCCACTCTTAATCTTCTGCTTGATTACCCTGATATGTTCATCCATAGTGGATAGATACATGGGTCCAAGTCTCCTTCTGGATAATCCATACAATTTCAAGAAGCTCATCATCCTCTGCCTATCAGCAAAATTCTTCATGCTCTTTTGGATGATGGCTCTTGAATTTGCAGCTTCTTCCCTCATCTTCTTCTTTTTGTCTTTCTTTCCTTGACTAACTCAAGCTCAAGTTGTTTTAAATACTCAAACTCAACATAGTCATAAGGTAAGGGAAGGAGTGCATCTGCCTGATAGAGACCTGTAGCACTCAGGTAGTTAATCATCTTGATTTTCTCTTCTTCCTTATCTACCTGAGGTTCTTGTTGAACCACATCCTCTTGTTCAAGGCTTTCTTGAACTGGTGAGAGGGTAGGCATACCACTGTATAGTCTTATTCTTTTTCTCTCTTCTTTGACCTCTACTAGGAGTTCTGCATCTTCTGCCTCCTTCTTCTCTCTTGACCTTTCCATATCAACCATCTCATTCAATTCATCCAAGGGGAGAGAAATAATATTATCTATGTCATAGTTCCTACTCTGCACATAGTTGATCCTGACTGCTCTTAACTCATCATTCTGAGTATCTTGTCTGGGGGCAGCCCTGATTGCAGAGTCCATAAGTCTTGGAGATTCAGTGGAGGAACCTTCTCCCCTTAGCCTCCTTTTCCTCTCTCTCTCTCCTCCTCCTCAATCTCCTAAGATGTCATTTTTCTTTTCCCTTTGTCACTCACAGACCTTTGTTACGCAGGGTGGAGAGAGCTTTGGCCTTCATTGCTCGTTGCAGCATCTGAGCTCAGGCCAGAGAGAGGTTGAGAAGCACCTTCACCAGCAGGTGTCTCAGAAGGAATATGGATCTCTGCAGCAGTTGGAGATGATGATACAGGGCTCTCAGGTTTTGTCACTAGGCCTTAAGTGAAGGTTTCCCCTATGAAGCTAATCTTAGGGTTTGCCTCAACATCCAGTTGACTGATGACATTGCCTGACTGCCTTAGTCTCCTTCTTAGACTGAGCTTTGCAATGATCCTGTCTTGGATTCTTCTAGTCAGTCTGTCAGCTTGTCTTGATTGGCTTGGGTTGACAAGTGGCATGTTGACTAGATCCAGACCTTCATAGTAGTCCAAGTTCTGAAAATTAAAGACTTCTTGCTGTCCTTGAACTCTTATGATAATGAGGGCTCTCCTGTTGTTGTCATACCTCCACCCAATAATGTGATTGAAGGATGATAAAGGTGACATAGCCCTTGGTATCCCATCCTCAAACAGACTCTATATGAAGGAGTCTGTGTAGTCCACATCAATGTGAACTAGAGGAGGTTGCTTAGAATGCACAGTTGCTAGTCAGGATGGTGAGTCCTTAATGTCATTCTCTCGGAGGAACTCCTAGGTTCTGTGGCTGGAATGACTTTCTCCCCCTTTTTGGTAGCATCACCCACTTGCATAGGTGAGCTGGAGGATAGGTCAATAACATCCACAGGTTCTTGTGTTCCTGGGTGAGCTCTCCTTAAGGGTCTCCCAGCTAGTTTTTCTTTACGATAAGAAATCTCAAGTTGCTGATCATTGATCCTGTTTTGTAAGGTAGTCACCTGAGATTAAGGTGACTGACCTTTGAGACTAGGTAAGTGCATGTTTTAGACAGTTTGTGCACTTTTAGTCTCAGATCCCCCTCATCTTCATCAGAAGAATCACTCGGGGTGGAGAAGATTGGACCAAAGTCCTTTCTCTCATGACAAGTTCTTAGTTCTTCGCTACTGGATTTCCTCTGCTCACTGGCAGTCTCAGTTGAGATGTCAGTGGGCTGAGTTGCCATGGTTGAGGTCTTAATGATGTAATCACTTTGAGAAGTGAGAGCCTCTTCCATATGGACATCCTGAACAGGTTTAGAAGTGTCCACCTTAGTTGTAGGTGACTGATGTGGGATAGATGTAGGAGACTCAGGAGTACTTATCTCTCTTTTAGTAGGGGGAAAGAAAAGAGATTCATTATACTCACTGAAACCTATATCTTCATCAGTATAGAAGTCAAGGTTTGGAATTGGTTGGTTGAGATCTATAGGCTGGGGATGGTAACTGTCCCCTGAAGGTTGATCACTGGAGTGTTGAGACTCAGAGTGATGGCTTAAGGCAGTAGGGCTAATGAGCTCATCAGGCTGAGAATGAGGAAACTCAGCATTGATTCTTGAATAGATGGTAGTGGTCTTCTCCTCAGGAGAAATGGGAGCTCCAGTGTCCACTTCTTCCTGTACGGGTGAGTATATGGGGGCCTCCACAGACTGAATAGTCTGAGCAGGGGTTAGTTTGGATTTTCTTTGGTAGGTAATGGATATTTGATGTTTTGTGGGTGGTTGGGAAGCAGCAGGTGTGGGTTCAACACTAGCTTGTGCTGCTAGGTTGTCACCTTGAGCAATGAGCTCTAACATTTTTGGGACTAGGGCTGTTTGTACCCCAGAAAATCAAACAGTGGACTTTCTTAATATTTTAAAGATGTCGGGCTTTATCTGTCCCAATTTAAGAATGTTACCTGTTCCCCTTAACTGTGAGCCCAGTTCATAATTAAGAATGTACTGGACATATCTAGGAAACATGTAATATTCTAAGGAGTCTAAGTTAGCAAGAAAAATTGTATAACCAAACTGAGAGTAACTGAATTTGACCCCTTGAACTATTCCATGGACTATGAAGGAGAGATCTTCAGGAATCTGGTCCCATCCACCAGGCTTGTTTGATAATCTGTGGATGACCACATGAAGCAGGAATCTCTATTGGGATGAGACCTTCCCTTTCCTGAAGGTCTTTACAAAGAAATCTCCCTCATATCCCATCTACTAAAAGGAATGACTAACAGCTTCCTTCGGGAAGAACACCTCACCTTCTTCATCATCCAGCTGAAGATGTTTGTTGATGATGGCCGGAGTGATAAAGATTGTTATCCCCTGCACTATGGCAGACGGTGCACTCCCCAACCATATGACCTCTTGACAGGTCTTCCAAAATTCAAGCAACTGATCCTCATAGAGTGGACGATCAATGGTGAGGGAGGTGAAGTAGTTCGACAGAGATAAGAAACGGCAAACCTCTGAGAAATGAGGATCTTTCTCAGAGCGCAACAGAGCAACTTGATTGTGTTGTCTGTGTAGTTGCATGGTAAAGTTGGGATCAGTTCTGTGAGCAAGGTTGGCCATTTTGAAGTAGCTTAAAAAGAAAGAAATTTCAGAGAGAAATTTAGGTTTTTAGGTTTGGAGGAAGAACAGATGATAGAAAGAGGGGGGAAACCATTGGGTTTATATGTGAGAAGGATTTCAGATAAAGTTTAATGAAAGAGGATAAACTTTGAAATCCGAATGTCGGTCCCACCTCTAAAAAAGTAGTTTACTTTTTGCTTAAAAAGTAGTTTTCTTGGAAGTCAAAAAGCATCTGAAGGTTAATTATCTTCGGAAGTTTTAATTAAAAAGCTTCCGAAGCTAAAATGACTTCGGAAGAATTTCCTGAGAGATTTGAAAATTTTTGCTTCGGAAGAAATATTAAAGCTTGAGTGCTTTGTGTGTAAACAGACAAAGCTTCCGAGAGATAATTTTGCTTCGGAAGTAAATAGTCCTTAAAATTTAGTAAGTGTCTGAGACAAATATTTAAGCTTCGGAAGATAAATTTTGAACTCTTCCAAAGGTAAACATCTTAGACAGTTATTTAATTTGAAGACATGATTTACTTCCGAAGTTAAAACCAAAACTTCCGAAGTATTAGAAATTAAAAAAAATCTAAGGGAAGTCTTCAAAAAGAAACTTTTTCATCCAAAGAAAACATGAGCTTATGAAAGTGATGAACTAGACAACTTAGGACACACATATTTTAAGAAATAATAAGAATTAGTTTTAAGAAAAGCTTACTCAAGGTTTATCATCCCAATAGCTTATATAAGATATTTAAATCTCTGTTCATCAAAATCCTTTGTAAACAGATCAGCATATAGTTTATCTGTGTGAACCTTGACTAGTTTAATTAATCCCTTTTCATAGTTATCTCTTATTAAATCATACCTGATATTGATGTGCTTTGTCCTTGAGTGCTGCACAGGGTTCTCTGTGATTGAGATAGCACTGTTGTTGTCTATGTGAATGAGAGTCTCCTTGAAGTTTAACCCATAGTCTAGCATCTGATTTTGAATCCAAAGTACTTGAGCATAGCAGCTTGCAGCTGTAATGAATTCAGCTTCAGCAGTTGATGCAGAGACACAGGATTGTTTCTTGCATTGCCATGAGACAACCCTTCCACCAAGAAATTGACATCCCCCAGATGTAGACTTTGCAGTCATATTGCAACCACCATAATCATTATCTGTATAGGCATAAAGATTAAAGTCAGAATTCTTGGGATACCATAAGCCAAGTGATGATACACCCTTGAGGTATCTTAGAATCCTCTTGACAGTGATAAGGTGAGACATCTTAGGGTTGGCTTGATATCTTGCGTAGATACATGTCGTAAACATGATATCAGGCCTGCTAGCATTAAGATACATGAGTGACCCAATCATAGCCCTGTATAAATGCTCATCTACACACTCCCCCTAAGATCAGGACCAAGAGAGTGGTTTCTGGCTATGGGTGTCTTAACAATCTTACAGTCAGTCATATTAAACCTCTTGAGTATGTCCTGAACATACTTTGACTGACTTATGAAGATGCCATCTTCAACTTGCTTCACTTGAATTCCTAGAAAGAAATTGAGTTCCCCCATGCCACTCGTTTCAAATCTGTCTTTCATCAGTTTCTCAAAGTCTTTGCAAAGCTTTAGATTAGTTGAACCAAAGATGATGTCATCCACATATACCTGAACTAGCAATATGTCTTTTCCTTGTCCTTTGATGAAGAGAGTTCCATCTATAGTACCCCTCATGTATCCATGTTTACATAGATACTCACACAGTGTCTCATACCACTTTCTGGGTGCCTGATGCAGCCCATAAAGAGCTTCGTCAAGCTTGCAGACATAATCAGGATGACTAAGGTCTACAAAACCAAGTGGCTATTTGACATAAACCGCTTCATCTATCACCACATACAAAAAGGCACACTTCACATCAAATTGAAAAACCTTGAAGTTCTTGGATGCAGCAAATGCCAGGAATATCCTAACAGCTTCTAATCTTGCCACTGGAGCAAGGACATCAGTATAGTCAATCCCTTCTTCTTGTGTGTATACTTGAACAACCAGTCTAGCTTTGTTCTTGATGATGATGCCTCTATCATCTTTCTTGTTCCTAAACACCCATTTGGTTCCAATAGTAGTCTTCCCAGAAGGAAGAGGACAAAGGTTCCAAACTTTCTGCCTTTTGAATTGAAGTAGCTCTTGTTGCATAGCTTCAACCCAACTTCCATCCTTTAGAGCTTCATCAACTTTCTTTGGCTCTATCTGGGATAGAAAACAAGAGTGAAGACAAATATTTGCTTCATGGGTTTGTCCTCTTGTTTTTACCCCTGAGAACATCTCCAATAAGGTTTGTGGTAGGATGAGACTTATGGATCCTAAGCAGAGGGATCACAGCAAGTTGTTGAGAAAGATCTAAATTTGAGAAATTTAGATCTGGCATAGATGTTTCTCCCACCACATCAGCCCACTTTTCAAGTGAAACTTGATCCAAGCAGTGTGTGACATCATTGATGTTCTCATCCACAGTGTGGTTAGTGGCATCAAGATATTCTTGGTCACTGTCACCAACACCATTGTTCTCTTCCACAGTTGAGGTGTTCTTATCTGGTTGTAGAGCCTCTGAGATGGAATTTGATGGCATACCAGATGTATCAGCTGAATTTGTCATTGTAGGGCTGATAGAAACCTCATTTGCAGAAGTGGTTCCAACTGGAGCTGAAGATATGTGTCTTGAAGATCTTCCTAGCTCAAATTTTGGATCAGGATCATCTGTATTCAAATTTTCTGCAGATCCTAAAACATTCTCATAAGATTTGTTACAATAGTTGGTAACCGAATCAAGATCAAACAGCCAATCCGGACCAGAACCAGTAACACAAGGTGTGTGTTCATTGAAAGTCACATTGGCTGACTCCTCAAGAATTCTAGCTCTGAGATTGTATACTCTATCAGCCTTAGCTTGGGAAGAGTATCCAATAAAGTGTCCATCATCTAATTTCTCAGCAAACTTGGCAATTTGATCTTTGGTATTCAAGATGGTGCAAGGACATCCAAATGAACTGAGAAAACAAATGAAAGGTCTCCTCTTGTGCCAAAGCTCATAAAGAGTCTTGCCATGAGTCTTAACTATTAAAACTCTGTTCTGGACATAGCAGGCAGTGTTGACTGCCTCTTCCACAAGGTGATGGGCAGTTTAGAGTCAGACAACATGGTTCTTGCAGCTTCAATCAGTGTCCTGTTTCTCCTCTCAGCAACACCATTTTGCTGAGGAGTACTGGGAGCACTAAATTGTCTTGTAATACCCTTTTCATCACAGAATGTGTCAAGGATATGGTTCTTAAATTTGGTTCCTTGATCACATCTTATGATCTTGACCTTGTGATCAGATTGATTCTCGATCTTTAAGATGAAATTCTTCAGAATCTCAGGAGTCTCATCCTTAGTTCTAAGGAAGAAAACCCAAGTGAATCTTGTAAAGTCATCTGTGATCACTAGACAATATGAGGTCCTTCCTAAACTCATTACACTGGTGGGGCCAAAGAGATCCATATGTAACAAGTGTAAGGGAGTAGTGATTGAGTTCTTTTCCTTAGGCTTGTGAGATACCTTATGTTGCTTCCCTTTCAGGCATGCAACACAGTGGTCATCACTTGTAAACTCTTTCATTGGCATTCCAGTTACCAAGTCATGCTTAATTAATTTATTCATGTTCTTAAAGTTTACATGGCACATTCTTTTATGCCATAGGAAAGACTTATCACTATTGGCTTTAGACAGAAAGCATGAAACTTCTCTAGAGGGAGAGGTTTCTTACAAATCCATCTTGTACATGTTTCCTTTCCTGTGGGCTCTAAGCAGGATATGCTCATGAGGAATGACCACACCAGGCCTAAGAACAATGCACTCATGCTCAGTAAAGAGCATGTTATGAATCTGATCACAAAATTGAGATACACTCAAAAGATTGTATCCAAGCTCCTTTACAAAGTTTACCTTTTCTATGCTTAGCTTACCATTTATGACCTTGCCCCTACCAGAAATGTAACCAACTTCATCTCCTCCAAAAGCAACAGGTCCTCCATCAATCCTTTCAAAGTTCTGGAGTAGTGACCTATTACCAGTCATGTGTCTGTGTATATGATCCAGACATTTCTATCTGTTTTCAGTTGTCCCTACACAAAAGAGAATGATTAGTTACATCTAAAAACCCAAGCCTTGCTTGTCTTGGGCTCACTTGTAGAAGGTAAATTAATAGTAATAGATCCTATGGTTGTACAAAAAGGATCTTGAACTGTTTTTGATGGAGAAATCTCAGTCACTTGGTCTTTATTAGACGTCCACACCACCTTTGGAGTCTTGGACTTGACCTTCAAAACATTAGAAACTTTTGGAGTTTCAGAAGTTTTGATGACTGAACCTTCGGAAGATTCTGCAAACATTGCAGCAGACATCAGTGCTTCGGAAGAACTCCTTTCTTCCGAGACCAAATGTTCTTCCGAAGAGAATTTTCCACTTCCCTTCTTGTTAGATTTGAAACTTCTGAAGGAAACTGGTTTTCCTTCTGAAGCCTGAATCTTCTTAGAACTCTTTGAAGCCTTTGTTTTGGCCATATGGATAGTACCTTTAGGATTGAAGGGACAATCCTTTGCAATGTGAGTGGTGCTGTCACACATAACACAATTCATCTTCTTTTTCACAAGAGCCTTGTCTTGAGAGTAAGACTATCTTTGGTCACTTCCCTTATCCACCTTCATCTTTGTAGATGCTGAGACAGTTCTCTTAGGCTGAGAACTGTGCTTGAAGGTTGATGGACCAGGCTGTGTAGTAGTGGTACACAGCAGATCATCTTCTTCTTGCTGCTGAGATGAGTTGAGCAAGAACCAAAACTCTTAGCATAGTACTGGTTCATGCCTTCAGTCCCTACCACTTTAAATCCTGCAAAACAAAAACTTGTTTCTACTTAGAGTCAAAAGTAGCCTTGCTCTCTTGAGCCTTCCTTGCCTTTCTTTTGCTCTTTCTGATCAAGTTCTTTCTCATAGACTTGGTCATCACAGTCTTCACTTTCTCCTCAGAAGGATAGTGGCCCTTCTTGGAATCCTCCTCTTCACTCTTTGTAGAGGGATTCTTCACTATCTCTTCTTCATCCTCCTCACTCATAGGATCTATGAGAGAAAGCTCATCTTCACAAGTTCCACACCTAGAGATCTTACTAACAAGATTGTGTGTGGAGGAGCTATCTCATTGGATCATAGTCCCTGTCTATTTTGATAGCACACTTTGTTGTGCAGGGATGAGGATATCATGTTCTTGAAGGTCTCTTCTTCCAGAACACTCTTTTCTACCCTGCCTTTGCTGATCACAAGCTCAGCTTGGTACTTAGTTAACTTAGTTATGAGATCTTTAATTTGAGTCCTAAAATCTGTGTGTTCAGGTTTTAGAACTCAAATGGTTTTCTCTAAGTCCTCTATTTTCAGCTTATAATCATTTTCAAACTTTCTAAAATTAGATTTTAAAATATTTAAGGACTCAATATCAGATCTCAGTTCCAAGTTATAGGACCTGTACCTATTAACTCTAGCAATGCATTCGGGAGTACAGAGATGTTCCAATACCTTGGCTCCATCATGATCTGCCATCAGTGCTTGGTTTGGAAAGGCATCTTCAACCTGAAAGCTCCAGTCAAAGCCTCCTTCTTCAACAGCAACAACAGCTTGTTGCTTTGACTTCTCCTTATGGAGAGCTTTGTCAGTGTAGTTTGGTCTAGATTGTGTTTGGCCACCATTTATTCTAGATGCCTTACACTCTCTGGCAAAGTGGCCCATCAGGTTACAGTTGTAACAGTTGACTTTGCCTTTGTCCAGTCCAAACTTTCCACTGGTTGCATTGCTTGGAAACTTCCTTCCAGTCCTCTTGTAGAACTTCTTGGCTCTGTGAGTGAGAAGAGCCATCTGCTGGACTATTTCCATGTATTCCAGATCATCTGGATGGATACAGTCCAGGTCTTCAAGAATGAAAAGAGAGTTGCCACAGCTTTCATCAGAAGACACAAAAGCTTGAGTAGAGCTTGTCTCTTGGAATGGGCTTCCTTGAGTGTAGTTCTCCTTTGGTGTCTCTAGGAAGGTGATGAAAGGACCCTTGGGTGAGTTGTCAGGGTAGCATAAGAGATGATGTTTGGGTTCTATGCTGTCCCTTTCAACCACATGTAGGGCTGAACCCATGTGATTGTTGGAGTTTCCAGATGAACCTTGCATGTTCATCTCCATCTGGTAGCCACTGAGAATCCCATATAACTCAGTCAGAGTAAGAGTTTTGAGATTTTCAGTTCTCTTGATCACCACACAATAGTATGTCCACTGCCTAGGAAGTGAGGACATGAACTTCCTTACAATGTCTCTGTTTTCAAGAGAAACTCCTCCATCCACTAGGGTATCCACTAACTCAAGATACCTGAAGTACTGCTGAGTCATGGTTTCACCTGTTTTGAAGGTGAAGTTTTCAAACTGCTGCTTCAGGATCGTTGAAGGGTATGAGTTACAACACAACAACACAAAGAGGTGATAACTAAACTTAGATCAAACAGTAACTGGATTAACCAAGTGATGACACTAAGAACACAAGTAGTATATAAGACAGAACACAAAGAGCATAAGTGTTTGGTTTTCAAGAATGCAGTATATTTCTTTCTCTATGTTCTATTACAAGTGTTACAAATCATAAATAAAAGATACAAGAACATGAGATACTTATACAACATCCTACAGCCGGATATGCTTTGAAAGCCAGCTGGATACAATTGACTAGACACACATAAAATCAATTGTAGAGTCAAAAGGCAGATTGCCTTTTGACTAGTGACTATGACATGCCATAGCTCACATCCTTATCTATTACAAAAAGGATAAAGTACATAAAGTAGAAAGTTACAGACTCAAGACCTCAATGTACAGTTACCAAAAGCATGGACCTTTTCACCAAACTATGTTAGTGGTGACTTGCAGAGTTGCAGTGAAAAGGTGTCCAGCTTTATGGAACAATACATCAGATAAAGCATGTTACTAAAAGTCTTTGGAAGAAATCTTTCTTCATGAACTTGAAGCTTTGGAAGACTTTGTCTCTGAGACTTCGGAAGACTTCATCTTTGGCTTCGGAATATGTTGATCTTGGCTTCGGAAGATTTCACACTTAAAGTATTTATGTTGCACATGTGAAACTTCCGAAGCAATCCACTTCAATGCACTTGTGCAGTATGCGGGAAAGACTAAAGATGTTTAGGTTGCATCAGCCTCTTCATTAATCTCTACATTGACCATATGTATGGATCCTTGCCGCTTGCCCCAAGTTCTAGAGTCAGCTTCGTGCATAATGTTCGAGGTCTATGAAAGACCTCAGGCCTAGTAACCAACTTCGTGAACAATGTTCGGGGTATAGCATATGGCATTGATCCGGAATGAAAAGAGAAAAGATAAGTGGTGAATGTAATTGTGCTAGGTACTAGAGTAAGCTTCATGGATAATGTTCGAGGTCTATGAAAGATCTCACGCCTAATAACCAGCTTCGTGCAAAATGTTCGGGGTATTGTACATGTCCTTGAAAGTATTGAAAGTACAAATGAAAATAAGAAAGTATGAATGAAAGTGAATGAAAGTAATGAAAGTGAATGATCATACATACGATGAATGAAAGAAGGTTAACAAACGAATAATTAAGATAATAATGTTATTATGTGTGTATGTACAATGTGTGATCATGTGCGAAAGTATAGTAGGATTTTGAAACAAAGTAAAGAACCGTTTTAACGAAAGTAAAGTATGTTTTATTTTAAAACTAGAACTCACTCAGCAACGCTAACTTTTATGTGTTTCCATTTGGCAGGTAAAGGTTGCTAAGGATGACACTGGGCGGCTACTTGGCTTGTTTTGGAATGCATCCATTTTTTATAATGATTTTGTGATGTAATGCAACAAGTATTTTGTAATTTGATAACGATGTATTATTTGCAAAAGCTTTTATAATGAATGAAATGCTTGTTTTAATGTTTATGCTGCATGTTATTAGTAAGTTAATACAAATATATGTTTTGTGTGCGATGATTAACCAGGAACGGGGCATTACAAGTTGGTATTAGAGCCAAAGTATAAGTGGAACGGGTAAATTTTCAAAACAAACCTAAACTTAAATTGAAAATGGGATGGAAAGGAAGGGATGCCAGTCCGAGTATCTGCGTGCCATGAGGTATTTTCTAATGTTAACAGATATTACATGTGCATATTATGTGGTTTATGTGTTGTTAGTAGATTTTGATAGTGGTGTAATCAGGATACGAAATGCTTGGGGTATGAAGATTAAAGTATGTGGCTAATCACAATTGGCCACTGTAATTAAGGACTTACTATACTTGACATAACTGAGCTATTCCCTTGAATGACCATGTTGGTGTTTGAATCTTATAATGCGTTTAGAGGATGGCTGGTGGTAGATCATCGAAAGCTTCACATGGTGGAGGTCGTGGTGGACGTGGTACTGAACCACGAGCCACAAGAGGAAGGCCTAGAGCCGAAAAGGTGGTTCATGAACAACCTGAGACCCCTCATCCAGAGGGCGAAGATGAGAGTGCTAACTTAAGAGCGTCAGTGAAAGAGGCTGTTGTGGAAGAGGTGCATCAGGTCATGCAGATGATCTTACCGTCTCTGGTGACTGAGGTGATTAAGGTTGTGCGGGAAGGGGAAAGAAGGGAGAGGAATAGGTCCTCGGAGGACGAGATCAGCCTGAGACTGAGACGATCTTCTCCGAAGATGAAGAACAGCCTGCGCCAGAGGCGATACGAGGCTATAACTACGGGTCATTTCAAAGATTCAAGCCCCCAACCTTCAATTGTAATGGCACTGCTACTGCTGCTCACCAATGCGTGAGAGAGATGGAAGTTGTTCTTGACATCAGCGAGTGCCGGGAAGACAGAAAGTGAAGTTTGCCACCCACTCATTGTGGACTCAGCTTTGTGTTGCTGCGACAATATTGTCCAAGCCGAGGGTAGTTGGGCAATTGAAAGGATGAAGTGGGCGGAGCTGAAGAAGTTGGTGCTCGAGGAGTTATGTCCTTATAGGGAAATGGATAAGGTGGAAAGGGAGTTCCTGCAGTTGGAGGTGGGAACCATGACATATCAGTAATACACACCAAGTTCAATGAGATGGAACGGTTGGTGCCGGATCAAGTGACATTTGTCATAAAAGATCAAGAGATATATCCAGGGCTTGCCGACGGATGTCCGTAGACACAAGATCGCTGCCCTACCAAGCATGTTTAGGTCGGCTGTTGATTTGGCAGGGAGATGGTATGATTAAAGGAGTATGGTGGTGGCTAAAGGAAACAAGAAAGGTGGTGGTGATCGGAACTGGAATGGGAAGCGGGTTGGACGTGGCGGGGCCACTCCATGCAATAAAGGTGCACGGGTGGATGACCAATGTGTGGTCACATCTGTTGCGGGGATGAAGAGGTGTGGCAAGTGTGGAAAGGAGCACACCGGTGAGTGTAGATGGGGATGAATGTGTGCTTCAAGTATGGGAAGCCAGGTCACATGGAAAGGGAGTGCAAAGCAGGGAGATGTTTTAAGTGGCGGGGAGGGCCACATGAGTAGGGATTGCAAGAAGCGAAGGGTTGAAGGATCAGGAGCGAAGAAGGCTTGAGGAGAAGACAGAGGGCGAGTGCCAGAGCGTTCACGATGACGTAGGAGGAGGCTAGGACGGACCCCAATGTTGTGTCAGATATGTTTCTAGTAAATCAAACTGTAGCTTCTGTGTTATTTGATTATTGTGCTAGTAAAACTTTTATTTCTACTGCTTTCTATGCTAAATTGCATGTAAGTAGTAAGAATATAGATACGCCATTGATGTAGAAACTGCCATAGGTAAATCTACCAGGATCACTGAGATAATAGAAGGTTGTGACGTAGAACTAGAAGGTCACAAGTTTCCTCTTCGACCATTTGTGATGACCTTAGGCGGGTTTAACGTAGTCCTAGGAATGGATTGGTTGGCAGACTCGAGGCGAATATTGTGTGTCGCAAAAACATGATTCATTTGATAGCGCCTGACGGGACTTTGGTGACGGTATACGGTGATCGAGTCGCTATGATTCCGAAAGTTATTTCGATGGCGATGGCGGGAAAGTGCATGAGGCGTGGATGTAGTGCCTACTTTGCCTATGTAAAGGATGTGGATACATCGACACCACAACTATCCGATGTACTGGTTGTGTGTTACTTTCCAGATGTATTTCCTAAAGACTTACTAGGAGTGCTACTTGACGTGAGATTGAATTACAGATTGATTTGATACTGGGTGCCCAACCTGTTGCTAAGGCACTATATCAATTGGCTCCGACTGAGATGAAAGAGTTGATGGAGCAATTGCGAGTTGCTAGACAAGGGGTCATTAGACCAAGTGTTTGGACCAAAAGAACCAATGAGCCGGATCAGAAAAACCTCTAAGTCCCACAGACATCACAACAACTGCTGAAGATTGATCAGTGTTTGACAAGTCTGAAGACTTCAATAGCTAAAGACTAAAGTACTGAAGACTTCAACAGCTGAAGACCAAAGTCTGAAAAATCAACGGTTGAAGACTAAAGTACTAAAGACATCAACAGCTGAAGACCAAAGTCTGAAGATCAACAACTGAAGAACAAAGTACTGAAGATCAATAGCTGAAGTACAAAGACTGAAGACATCAGCTGATGACAACAGCTGAAGTTCAAATACAAGTACTGAAGCCTTGAGAGTTTGTTACAACATCTGAAGAAGCATTCTTCAGTTGTTGTGATGGTTTCCTTTCGGTAGTTTTCTTTTTGTTTCAGTATTTGTAAAACGACTAAAGAGCATGTACTTCAGTCGTTGTAGTTTCAGTAGTTTCTTTTCAGTAGTTGTAGTGATAGTTAACACTTAGTATTTTTGTAAGAAGATGTTAGCTGTTTTGACATCTTCAGTAGTTGTGTTAACTCCCAGTAGTTTGAATAATTCTGTTCGATGTCACTATATAAGGAATGTTCCACCACGACATTCCTATATAAGGGATGATTGACCTGATTGTATGTGTGACATTTTGCTACCACGAAAGCGCGTATTGAATGAAATCTTTGATTTGCAGAATTCTTTCTATAATCGTTTGTTCTTACTTTGAAAATCAACTGTATTCTTGTGAATTGTCTAAATTCATTGTTTGATTTCCACTGCAATACTCTCTAATCAATCAAACGTAGATCACTGATCCTAACAATTGGTATCAGAGCAGGTTAATCATTGATGGATCTAACAATTGATCATTGAAACTGCTAATCGATATCTGCATTTGATTGAATTGGCATATTTGCAAGAATTGGTTATAGTTAAATTGAAATTCTTCTACTTTCGTTTTATTGCTTTCTGTTTTCTCTTGGTTCAATTTTGTCTGTTGTGTTCTACTCTAAATCTGTTAAAACTTAATTGATTTTGGTTGAATCTGAGAATGACTACTCCTTCTAATGACCCTCACAATACCGGTTCCTCAACCAAGCCTCCGATGCTGGTTAGGATTGAGTATAACATAGGGCAACGAAGAATGCTTCATCACCTGTCTGTTAATAGTTCAGGTTGTTGGACATCAGTGGTACATGGACCACATAAGCCTATGGTGAACAATCCAGAAACCAATCAAATGGTTCCAAAGAAGAAGGAACAATACTCAGATGAAGATCGGAAACTGTTTGAGATTGATGCTAAAGCCCATGGAATTCTGGCCATGGCACTGACGATGAAATCTATTGGGGGCTTATGCATCATGAAACTGCTCATGACCTCTGGAATGCACTGAAGGAACAATTCGGTGGAACTGATGAGGTTTTACCAAACAACAGAGAAATCCTTGCCCAACAATATGAAACATTCTCTCATAGAAAGGGTGAGACACTAACTCAACAATTTGAGCGTTTTTCCTGTTTGATCTCTGAGCTAAAAATGGTCAAACATGAATATACCAATAGCCAGATGAACAACAGATTCCTTAGATCACTGCCTGAGAGATGGGACACATACACTATTGTCCTACGCTCTAGTGCAAATCTGGATAAACTATCTCTCACCCAACTTCATGGAAAATTGCTTACATTTGAGAGAGAGAGAGAAGAAAAGGAATCTGGCATCATCAGGAAAGCTCACTGATGACTTTGTAGCAGGGAACACTTCCTTGGTTGGTCATGAGTCAGAATATGCTGCATCTGAAAGTAATTATGATGAGCATATAGATTTCTCTTCAAACAGTTCAGATCATGCATTTGTTGGTGTTGATAGTCACTCAGGCTGTAATAGTGACAATTTATGTTTTATCATGGATGATTTGAAAGGAATAGCTGATGATGATCTAGAAGAGATGGATATTCTGAGCCAAATGGCCTTGATTAATATCAGATCTCAGAGGTTCTACAAGAGGACTGGTAGGAAATTTCCAGGACTCTCTTGCAAAACCAAAGTTGGGTTTGACAAGAGTAAGTTGAGGTGTCACAAATGCCAAAGGCTTGGACACTTTGCAAGAGAGTGTAGATCATCTGGATCAACTCCTCTGCACCCTTTGTGACTTTTCCAAGCACTAGTCCACAAAATAGGGGGCAACAACCTGCTAGTTCTGGTCATCATTCACAACCTGTTTCACCTGCATATTTTGTCCCTCAGGGTCCAATGTCATATCCGTATCCCTGCTATTACATGCCTCAGCCAAATCCAGTTCAAGTTCCTACTGCACAACAACCACAAGCATTACCTGAGCCTCTACCATCTCATTCATAACCTCATCACAGCTTTTTCACCCCTGGTAATATTGACTGGAGCAGTTTACCAGATGATCTCTCTGGTACTGAGCAATTATTTACTGGTGATGGTCAACATGGTGGTGAACATCCTTTTGGGAATCTAGCTCTCATGGCTCTGGAATCTACTGAGGGTTCTTGCTCCAATGCATCTTCTTCACAGGTAACCCAGGTATCTTCTGAGGCTAAGGCCAAGCTTTGTTTTGAATCTTTCATAGATGCATTTGTCTCTATTAGAGAAGCAATTGTAGATGTAATTAATCAAATATAAAGCTTGAGCAAACTATTTCCAAAAGAAAAGCTGAATACTAGTCTGTCCTTAAGGACAAAGATGATAAGATTTATAAGCTTAAATGCCAATTAAATGATGAAAAGGCTAAGCTAGAGGTCATTCTTGAGAACCGTAAGGAACTCAAAGAAAAACTTGCAGTTACCCAAGTTGAGTGTGAATGTTGGGTGTCATCCTGCAAGGGATTGAAATGCTGCTCAGTAAGCAATCTGCTTCGAATGTGAAGTTTGGAATTGGTTATAACCATATTGCACCTCCAACGGGTTTTACTCGAAAACCAATAGTAAAATCTGAAAGTGAAAGCAATCTCCAACCACATTATCATGTGCATCATCACACAAGTGATCTTCCAAAATCACAAGATGAAATAAGGGTTGATACCTCAGCAAGTAAATTGGCTGATGGATTAACTACTGATAAGCACATGAAGCTGAGTATTTCAGATGTTGTCCCTCAAAGTAACTTAAGTACTGAACAACAAGTTACAACAACTGAAAAACATTTCAAATCAGCTGAAATAAATGGATTCACAACTGCTGACAATAAACAGCTAAAGAACAACTCTTCAGTTGTTACAGATTCTTCAGTACTGAACAAAATTACTGAAAGGAGGAAAGTAGTAAAGAGCACACCTTTAGTAGTTTCCTCATCAGCAGTTGATCAATCCAAGATGAAGAATAAGCCATGTGAAATATGTGGTAAATTCAATCATCTTTCTAATGAATGTTGGTACAGAAAGGGTTCCAAACTCAACAGAGATAAGCTTATTAAAATCCAAATGGATGAAATGAAAAATGAGTTTGAGACCAAGTTTGTACCGCAATCATTCCATTGTAATAAACGCAAGCCTTCAACCAAATTCAAAAAGAAGGATAAGGTTAATCACAAAACAGCTGATGGTGCTCCTCATGATAAACATCAGACTAAGTTTGTTAATTTTAAGGAGGAAATGGTAGATCACAGGAACTCATCAAACACAAGTACTGATATGTCACAACAGCTGAAAGCTTTGGCTACAAGTAAGACACAACTTGTTATGATGGTTCAGCATTTGTTGGGGAGAGTTAACCAATTAGATGCACCTGTGATCAAATCACTGAAAAGGCATTCCAAGCCCAAATCCAAGGAATCCATTTCAGCACCATCTCCTTCTTCAGTTGTTAATCATAAGAAACAAGTTATGGTTGCATCTGTTGATGAAAACAGACCCAAAACCAAAAGGTTTGGGTCTCAAAATCAACAGTTTTCTTCATGCAGGGTTCTTCAACATGCCAAAGGAGCATCTGGTATGTGGACAGTGGAGGATAATGCATATGACTGGGAGCAGTTCTCTTCTTAATGACTACTCTCAAGGAAAGAAGGGATTTGTTTCATTTGGAAATGATGCCAGAGGTTACATCATTGGGAAAGGATATGTGTCTAATGGACAAATCAGGTTTGATGATGTCAACCATGTGGAGAATCTCAATTATAATCTGCTGAGTGTTAGTCAGATGTGTGATAAAGGGCATGTTGCACTTTTCACAAGCCAGAACTGCAGGATTCTGTCTTCCCAAGTTCTGAGGCTGATTGACAAGGTAATGGATGAACATACTCTCCTCAAGGCCAACAGGATTGGAAGAGTGTATGCCTTGGATTTGTCAAAGAAGATTGATTTGAAAGGTCATCCATGCCTGTTCTCCAAAGCCTCTCTTCAGGAATCTAAACTATGGCATAGAAGGCTGGGTCATGTTAATCTCAGAAATATGAACCAGCTGATCCAAATCGTTTAGTGAGAGGTTTATCAACAAAAGAGTTCCACTGTGATGAAGCCTGCACTGCTTGTTTGAAAGGAAAACATCACAAAGTATCATTCCCTCCCATTGAAGAACCTAAGTCCACTGCCTGCTTGCAGTTACTGCACATGGATCTATTTGGTCCTGTGAGAGTGATGAGCATGGCAAAGAAGAAATACTTTCTGGTAATTATGGATGATTACTCCAGATTCGTATGGACTTTCTTTCTACATTTAAAGGATGAGGTTGTTCAGAAGATTATAAACTTTGTGTTGTATGTTGAGAAGCAGTATTCCCTATAAGTCAAGTGTATAAGGAGTGACAATGGTACTGAATTCAGAAACCATGCACTTGATGATTTTTATCTTTCAAAAGGAATCAAAAGGCAGTTTAGCATCCCAAGGACTCCAGAACAAAATGGAGTAGTAGTGAGAGAAAGAACAGGACTTTAATTGAAGCCGCAAGGTCCATGTTGGCTGACTCTGGCTTGCCTTTGACCTTTTGGCTGAAGCTATCAATACAGCTTGCTATGTGCAGAATAGAGTGTTAGTAAATCAGAGGTTGATGAAGACTCCATATGAAGCTCTACATCATTGCTCCCTTGATTTCATTCTTCAGAGCCTTGGATGTCCTTGTTTCATTCTCAACACAAAGGGTCAACTCCACAAATTTGATCCTAAGGTGGATGCATGGTATTATGTTGGTTATTCATCCACTTGCAAGGCTTACAGAGTCTTCAACTGCAGAACAAAGATAGTTGAAGAAACCTTGCATGTGAAATTCAATGAATCTCCTAAGGATAAAATTCCACAAAACCCTGTGGAGTTGTTTGATCTGGACATACTGCAATATACTCCTTATCAAACTCCAGCTGTTGCAGATCATGTGGATAAATCATCTTCTGCAGCAAGTCTTCCACCAGGTGGTACTGAAGATGATGATGATATCAGTACTCACCTTTTCAAGTTCAGTGACCAACTGCCTGAGTCTTCAACTTGATGTTCCTGTACCTTCAGCAGCTCCATCCACAACAAATGCTGATGAGATTTCTGATTCCTCTACATCGTTTGATTTGCCATCTAATACTTGGTTTCAAGAATCTGAATCAACATCTGCTGATACTGAACTGGCTACAAACACTTGCACTGATCTTATTATGCACCAAGAGCTAAAGGATCACCCCATGTCTCAAATCATTGGTGGTATCAATGTTGGCGTCTCAACTAGAAGTCAATTGTCTAACTTGTGCTTCTATGCTCTCTTCATCAGTCAGCAAGAGCCAAAGAACTATCATGTTGCTCTGAGAGACAATGGATGGGTGGAAGCCATGCAGCTTGAGCTTCTCCAGTTCAAGAAACAGCAAGTGTGGGAACTGGTTCCTCTAACCCCAGGTAAGTGTGCAATAGGCACTAAATGGGTATTTAGGAACAAAAACAGATGAAAATGGACGTATTGTTAAGAACAAGGCCAGACTGGTTGTTCAGGGGTTTTCACAAGAAGAAGGTATTGATTATAATGAGACCTTTGCCCCTGTAGCCAGACTGGAGGCAATTAGATTGTTCTTAGCCTATGCTGCATTTCACAATTTTAAAGTTTTTCAAATGGATGTTAAAAGTGCATTTTTATATGGTAAAATAAAAGAAGAAGTTTATGTATGTCAACCACCAGGTTTTGAGGATAATAAACATCCAGATTGGGTATACAAGCTGATAAGGCTCTTATGGGTTGAAACAAGCTCCTAGAGCCTGGTATGAGACATTATCAAATTTTCTTCTTCAACATAACTTCACTAGAGGCTCTATAGATAAAACTTTATTCATTAAGAAGGTGGATCAGCATAAGCTACTTGTTCAAATTTATTGATGATATTATTTTTGCATCCAATGATCCCCAGTTGTGTGACGACTTTACCAATTTAATGCATAAGAAGTTTGAAATGAGTGGAATGGGAGAATTACAGTTCTTTCTAGGATTGCAAATTAAACAAAAGGCTGATGGGACTTCATTCATCAGTCTAAATATACAAAAGATCTTTTGAATAAGTTTGATTTACAAAATTGTAAGCCCTGTTCTACTCCCATGTGCAACACCACACAACTGGATGCAGATCAGGAAGGTAAAGCTGTTGATGAAACACTTTATAGATGTATGATTGGGTCCTTGATGTACTTAACAGCTTCTAGACCAAATATTATGTTTGCAACGTGTTTTGTGCTAGATTTCAGGCTGCTCCTAAGAGTCTCACTTGATTGCAGCAAATGGATCTTTAGATATCTGCAAGGTACACAATCTCTAGGTTTATGGTATTCCATTGGACACTCTTGCAAATTGGTTGCTTTTTATGATAGTGACTATGCAGGGTGTAAGTTAACCAGAAAGTCAACTTCTGGTGGATGTCAATTCCTAGGCAACTGTTTGATTTCTTGGCAGAGTAAGAAACAAACATCTGTTGCTACATCCACTGCTGAAGCAGAGTACATTGCTGCTGGAAGCTGTACTTCTCAGGTACTCTGCCTTCAGAACCAACTTTTGGATTATGGCATTACAGAGACTAATACTCCATTATTAATGGATAGTGCTTCAGCTCTTTGCATTGTCAAGAATCCTGTCCAGCACTCTAGGACCAAACATATAGAGATCAGAAATCATTTTATTAGGGACTGTTTTGAAAAAGGTCTGATTGATCCAAAGTTTGTGCCTAGTGCTGATGAGCTTCCAGACATTTTTACTAAGCCTTTGGATAGTTCTACTTTCCAAAACCTAGTGTTAAGGCTTGGTATGCTGCAGCTAGAATAAGTGGTAACTACCTGATGATCTCAGTAAATAAGTACTGATATCATTTGTAACCATATCACAAATAAGTACTAATTCTGTTACAAGAACTGATATAGTCATAACTACTGAGATAAGTACAAACAGATAAGTACTGACGTCCTATGAAACAACTGAAAAACAGCCAAAAAACTGATGAGTAAGTGTTGAGGACAGTATGAAACAGCTAAAAAGCTATGAATTGATGAAAACTACTGATGAGAATTTTCTCTTCAGTTGTTTCTAAAACTATTGATTCATCTTAAACAACTGATGACAAAACCACGTCTTCGGTAGTTTAACAACTACTGATGACTAATACCACGTCGTCAGCTGTTTACAACAACTGATGACAAAACCATATCTTCATTAGTTTCACAACTACTGATGACTAACACCACGTCGTCAGCTGTTTCCAACATCTAAAACTAAAAACCATGGTCTTCAGTAGTTTTATAACTACGGATGCCTACAACCAAGACTTTAGTTGTTTCAACCTCTGAATGTTAATACCATGTCATCAGTCGCTTAAAACTACTGATGACTCATACCAAACCCTTCAGTTGCTTTATAAGCCACCCTATAAATACCTTGTCTTACAGAGCTTCATTATCTCAAACCTAACGTTCAAAAACTCAGAACCTTCTCTCATATCAATGGCGAACATGAAGCTTAAACCAAGACACAACTATGTGCTTACCTTACTAAATCACCCTTCTAGACAAAATTTGATAATGCCATTGATCTAATGATCAACTCTCCATACAAAACGGCTTTCCTTCTAAATCCTACCATTCATGCCCTAGTCGTTCGTCAACAATCATCAGTCGTTCGTCAACAATCATCAGGTGGTCATCACTCTAGAAATCCTTTGACAAACCCTACAACTGGATGATGCCACTTTCCCCACTGGGTATCCAAAGGGCACCACTGATCTATCACTTGCCCAACTTGGATACAATGGTAACCTTAGTGCCTCTTCCATCCTGAAGAAAAACTTTCCATGATGCGGAACGACTAATTTTTCATATGGTGAATGTATGCTTAGCTCCTAAGACTTCTTCTTGGGATCAAATGTCGACGACGGTGGCAGCAGGTATTATTCTCTATCCTTGAGCAACAACACTTAAATTTTTCTGAAATATTATTTCTTGAACTCAAGGATATGGCCTACAAACCTATAGCTAACCGATGGATATTATATCCTCGGTTCCTAATGGCCATTATAGTAAAGCAGCTGAAAGCTGACGGACTTGTTGGCCTTGTAGTCCCTGCCACGGTTGTATTGCCTCAAGTATACTCCAGGCACAACTCATCACTCAAACTAGCTACCAAACTGCGAAAACCCACGCAGCTGGAACCCACAGCCACCACCTCCAAATCCTTTGACCCCACCAAACCCAAACACAAGAAAGCCAAAAAGACTACTCAGAGAAATGAGTCCCCTGAGGATGCCCCTGCAACAGAAACACAGGTTATATCTACTGGTCACAACCCCCAGTAGATACAAGGACTCACTCACCCTCAACCGCTTAGGTTTCCTCTCAACAGGAGCCTGTAGCAACCATCTCTGGGGCACCTATACATCTAGAACCTTCCTCACTTGAGGAGGTTGCCATTGAAACGCACCACTCTCCCCGGGGTGCATACTGCCTTCACACCCTCTCCCACTGCAACCGCCCCCCAAAGTCCTACCATCATGATTGCAAAGTGCTGACTCAGTTGCACTCCTCACCCACCCCCAGATACCAATCACAACTGGGATAGCCCCAACCATTAAGGGGGAGGAACAAAGTGCTTCTGACACCCCACAACACAGGGGTTACCACATTCAATCTCCAGGTGTAGAAACGGGGATTCGAATTTCTGGTGAGGCTGCCACTTCTCCTGCTTCAGCAAATGATCAGGATGAATTTGGTACTGCCCATAAGACCTCACCAGAGGCAACTGCTGATGAAGGACATGGTCCTGAGGTAGGAAGTCCCCAGTACCATGACCAAGGGGCACATGCTACTACTGATCTACACTCAGAGCATGTTCATCCTGATTCTATCAGGAGGTCAGGTGATTCAGTAAACACTGATGATGACCTGGGCTTCTTTTATGATGTCTCAGCCCAAAACACCATCCTCGAGGATGAGGTGCACAGTCTCAAATAGCTGCTTGCCAACATTTTTCAGGATCAAAGACCATCTACCCCTCACAACCCACAGATGGCACCTTCCTCTGAAGGTCTCCCATACACTGTGCCACTCCAAAACATTCAGCCACCTGCCTCTACTTCTGGCACTATTTCTCAAGGAGAGAACCCCCCTGACCAAATAGCTGTTATCTTTCAACATTCCTTACCTCTCATCACATCAACTATTACTAATATGGTCCTTAAAACCCTTGATGAGAGACTTCCCTCAGTTATACACCCATGCTAGAGGATGTTGTGAGCAAACGGCATTCTGATAATCAAACCCTTTGTTAGGATCAGTGATTATGTTTGATTGATAACGAGTATAGCAGCGGAATACAAACAATGAATTAGTCGATTCACAAGAACAAAACGATATTCAATGAAGAACAAAGACGGTTATAGAGAGAGAATTTCTGCAAATATATTTCATTCAATATTCGCTTTCGTGGTAACAGAATGTCACACTTACAATTAGGTCGACACCTCTTATATAAGATGTGACGTCTGCTATGCACTTGATAGTGACATCTAACATTTATTACAATTGAAACACAACTACTGAAGATGTCACAACAGCTAACATCTCCTTACAAAACATGCTAAGTGTTATCAGTTGTTACAAATACTGAAAAAATAAAACTACTAAAACTACAACGACTGAAGAACAAGCTCTTCAGTCGTTCACAAAACAAACTACTCAAACTAAAAATATAAAACTACTGATATCACAACTACTGAAGAAGTACTCTTCAGCTGTTGTGACAAACTACTGAAACTCAGTAGTTGGTCTTCAGACTTGAACTTCAGATGTTTCATCAGCTGATGACTTCAGTAGATATCATCAGCTGATGTCTTCAGTCTCTGTCTTCAGACTTTGTACATCAGTTGTTGATCTTCAGCACTTGTAAACTCTTCAGCTGTTGTACTTCAGTACTTTGGTCTTTCAGCTTCAGCACTGTGTTCTTCAGCTGTTGTACTTCAGCACTTTGGTCTTTCAGCTTCAGCACTTGTGTTCTTCAGTTGTTGTACTTTGGCACTTTAGTTCTTCAGTTGTTAAAGTCTTTAGCACTGATCTTCAGCTGTTGAAGTCTTCAGCACTTGTGTCTTCAGCTGTTGTACTTCAGCTTGTCAAACTACTGATGAAGCTTTTAGTAGTTGTTGTGATACCATGTGGGACTTAGAGTTTTCTGATCTTGGCTCATTGGTTCTTTTGGTCCAACAAACTCCCCCTGAACCAATGCAGCCAAAACCTCTAATTTATTTATTATCCCACTTATTGTTGGCAAAAGGTTGGTCTTTTTCCTTCTTGATCAGTAGAGAAGATGACCCATAAGCTCCGGCCTGGGAAGAAGTCTTTGATATTTGTTTGGCAAGATATGAATGGGAACTCTCTTTTGGGGACTGGACACAGAGTTGTTATCCCATTCATGAGATCTACTTCCCGTGTATGAGGCTGTAGGATTCTCTGGTGTAGGCTCTGAGAAACATGATTTGTTCTTCCATGGTCAGGTTCTCGGCTTCACCATCAATAATCCTTCTCGCCATACAGCTCTGAGATGTACTTGGCCCTTTGCTGTTTTTGAGCTCAACAGTTTAATTTGTCTATATGCAACTCATCAGGATGATTCCCTTCGAGTAGCAGACTTAGCTCATTCTGTTTGAAGTTCTCAAGCCTTTGTAGACTAACCCCTTTTTGCTAATTCGGTTCTCTAGCATCTTCTGGTGGGTTGTTTAGTCTCGTAGGCCTTCTTGAAATCTTCGACAATCTCCCAGGGTGATACTACAAGGCCACTGTGATCTCTTCATCTACGATCCTC
The DNA here is from genome assembly GCA_025506515.1 of Flaveria trinervia. Classification (NCBI taxonomy): domain Eukaryota; kingdom Viridiplantae; phylum Streptophyta; class Magnoliopsida; order Asterales; family Asteraceae; genus Flaveria; species Flaveria trinervia. The sequence continues at coordinate 30,208,320 of CM046458.1, read as the reverse complement.
TTGACTTGACCCTTCTATCTCAAAGGAATTTCTTTCTTTACAATCTTGTGAGCCACCCTCGGATCAGGCCATACTCCACCCATTTCCTTCTAATATTGAAATGTGTTGGCGAGAGTGTACAATCTCAGAGCTTCTTTCTTCATGTTGATAATTGATGGAGAGCGCATAGGTTTTGTCAATGCTTTTCAGCATTTCATCATCATGAAGCTTTTGCTGCTCCTCTTCTTCAATTTTACTCTCACAACATCCATCTATGAGGTGGGAGTGATGGGCATAGTTTGGCTTTCGCCGTGTTAGGACTGCAAACAGAGCATCCTATCTTCTTCCACATCATCCTCTTCTTCTTCTTCTTCTAGCCTCAACACCTTCTCTTCTTCTTCTTCGTGCATCATCGGCTGTTGGTTTAGATGGTGAGGGAGTTGGTTTTGTGGGTTGTGATTGTGGTTGTTTGATTGGGCTTAGAGATTGGTTTGGAGATTTGAGGGGTAGGCTGTTTTTGAGTGGGTGGAAGGGAAGGTTGTTCCAGCATCTTTGTTGTGAGTTTAGCCTTTGTAAGTTTTGCCATTTCAAACCTTTTACCAGCCCCAGCCTCATCAAGGGCTTCAATGATAATCCCCTTGTGGAATTGCTCAGACAGACAGATTCTGGTGGCTATAGCCAGAATACTCTCTCTGGTCCACGCACGAATCTCCATCAAAGATCTTCCTAAGTATTTGGCAATAAAACGGATCATGATCTCCAATCTCTCCTTTTCAAGTGCATCATACCCAGCCCATCGGGTTTGAATCTCTTGCACTTCCAACCTCCTGATTTCACTATCCAATGTGGCTGTATCAAAACCTTGCCTGAAGAGTTGCTCAATGATTTTCCATGGATCGGCTGTGTGTATCATCAGCATCTTTTACCAGCTCTTCCAAGTTTTCTTCAGCAGTAGGTTGATCATCAGCACTTTTCTTTCGTTTATAGTGATCAGTTGTTGCTTTTCTTTTTCCACCTCTTGGGCTTGCTCTGGGCCTTCTCTCCTCTATCTTTTCCTTTTCTTTTCTTTCACTGAGTACTCTCCCCCTTTTTGGGTGCATTGGAGGTAGGGGTTGTACCGCAGAAAGTGTCTTTTGCACAACAGCATCAATCAAGGGTTGTAAAGTTGAGGAAAGCCTCTCATCAATGGCTTTAGTCACAATGTCAGTGATTATGGGTGTGATGAGTGGGAGGGAATTTTGAAGGACAGCAACTATTGTTCAGGAGGGTTCTGTTCCTGAAAATAGTGCCAGAAGCAGAGGCAGTGGCTGAGTTGTTGGGAGTGGCTCAGTGTTTGGGGAACCTTCAACTGAAGGTGCCATCTGTGGGTTGGTGGAGGCAGATGGTCTTTCTCCTTGTGGGAGTTGGTCAAGTAGGTGGTGCAGCCTACTAACTTCCTCCTCAAGGATTGTGTTCTGGGCAAGAACATCGTAGAAAAAGCCCAGGTCATCATCAGCAGAAGCTGAATCACCTGACCTCCTGCTTGGAGCAGGATGTATATGCACTGGTGTAGACCAGTTGTTGCATGTGCCCCTTTGTCTTGGTACGGGGGACTTCCAGCCTCAGGACTATGTCCATCATCAGCTGTTGCCTCTAATGAGGTCTTAGCAATGTTACCAGCCTCAGTCTGATCAGTGCTGATTCAGAAGAGGTGGCAGCCTCACTAGAGATTCTAATATCCCTATCTACACTAGGAGATAGAAGTGGTAAACCCCTGTGCTGTGGGTTCTCAATTGCACTTTGTTCCTCCCCCTCAATGGTAGAGATGTTCCCAGTAGTAAGTGGTATCTGGGGAGGGGGTGAGGAGTGCAATTGAGTCAGCACTTGTGCAACTATCAATGTTGGGATGTGAGGGGCGGTTGCATGGGGTGAAGGGATAGAAGCAGTGTGCACCTGGGGAGAAGGTGCTCTTCAATGGCAATCCCTCAAGTGAGGAAGATCCCAGATGTTGGGTACCCCTTATGTGGTTGTTGCAGGCTCCTGTTGAGAGGAATCCTGAGCGGCTATGGCTGGAAGAGTCCTTATATCCACTAGGGGGTTTGGACCAGTGGATATCTCTTGCGTTTGTGTTGCAGGGGCATCCTCAGGGGACTCATTTCCCTGAGTAGCCGTTTTGGGTTTCTTTTGGTGGGTTTGGTGGGGACTTTTGATTTGGAGGTGGTGGCTGTGGGTTCCAGCTACGTGGGTTTGCGCAGCTTGGCAGCCAATTTGAGTGTATGGTCAGAGTTGTGCCGGGAGTATACTTCAGGCAGAACAGCCGTAGCAGGGACTCCAAGGCCAACAAGTCCCTCAGCGTGAAGCTGGTTTGTAATGATGGCCATTATGAACCGCGGATATAATATCCAACGGTTAGCAGTTAGTTTTTGAGCCATATCCTTGACCTCCGAAAATATTACTTCTGAAAAATTTAACGGCTGTTGCTCAAGAATAGAATACATTACCTGCTCCACTTTGTCGACATTTGATCCCAAGACGAAGTCTTAGGAGCCAAACATACATTCACCATGTGAAAATTAGGCGTTCAGCGTCATGGAAATGTTTCTTCATGATAGTGGAGGCACTAAGATTGCCCTGATATCCATGTTGGGCAAAGGATAGATCAGTTGTGCCCTTGGGATATCCAGCAGGAGAAATGGCATCATCCAGATGTAGAATTTGACGTATATTTCGGGTGATGACCACTTCTTTGTTGTTGACGACCGACTGGAGAGATTGTGTGTTGTTTCTCCCAGTGGTCATGGTGACGTTCATCCAAAACTGTTGGAGGGATTCGGCATGTAGTATGGGATTGAGAAGAAATGCCGTTTGGTATTGTGACTGAACCATAAGATCGATAGCAGTATCGAACTTAGCCCAGACAGGCGATTTAGTAAGGTAGGCTACACAGTTGTGTCGCGGTTTGATTTGCATGGATGCCATTTAGAAGAGAGAAGTTTTGGAGAGGAACGTTAGGTTTGAAGAAGATGAAGCTTTGAAGTATTAGGTCAGGGATATTTATAGGTACGGTTAGAAAACGACTGAAGGATGTGGTGTTAGTCATCAGTAGTTTGAAACGACTGTTGACATGTATTACTTTCAGATGTTGAAACAGCTGAAGTCGTGGTGGTAGGCAACTGAAAGCCGTCGTTTTGACATCAGATGATGAAACAACTAGGACTTGGTATTTGTCATCAGTAGTTGTGAAACTACTGAAGACAGTGGTTTTGTCATCAGTTGTTGTAAACAGCTGAAGACTTGGTATTAGTCATCAGTAGTTATAAAACTACTGAAGACATGGTTTTGCTTCAGTTGTTTAGAATGAAACAGCAGTTGTTGAAACAACTGAAGAGAAAGTTCTCTTCAGTAGTTTTCGTCAATTCATAGCCTTTCAGCTGTTTCATACTGTCCTCAACACTTACTCATCAGACTTTGCATCTGATTTTCAGGTGTTTCATAGGACATCAGTACTTATCTGTTATATTGATTTCAGTAGTTGTAACTACTCAGTAGTTTTAACTACATCAGTAGGTTGGAACAGAGAAAGTACGTCAGTACTTGTGAGGCATTTAGCCATCAGTAGTTATAAAAACTACTGAAGGTGAAAGGACTCCAGTACTTATATGTGACATGGGTACCAATGATCACCAGTAATTATTACTGAAATCATCAGTAGTTGTCACTTATTCTAGCTGCAGCATACCAAGCCTTAACACTAGGTTTTGGAAAGTAGAACTATCCAAAGGCTTAGTAAAAATGTCTGCAAGCTCATCAGCACTAGGCACAAACTTAGGATCAATCAGACCTTTTTCAAAGCAATCCCGAATAAAATGATGTCTGATCTCTATATGTTTGGTCCTAGAGTGCTGGACTGGGATTTGGACAATACACAGAGCTGAAGCACTATCCATTAACAATGGAGTCTTAGTCTCTGTAATGCCATAATCCAGAAGTGGTTTTGAAGCCAGAGTACCTGAGAGGTGCAACTTGCAGCAGCAATGTACTCAGCCTCAGCAGTTGATGTAGCAACAGATGTTTGTTTCTTACTCTGCCAAGAAATCAAACAGTTGCCTAGGAATTGACAACCACCAGAAGTTGACTTTCTAGTTAACTTGCACCCTGCATAGTCACTATCTGAAAAAGCAACTAATTTGCAAGAGTGTCCAGTGGAATACCATAAACCCAAAGATTGTGTACCTTGCAAATATCTAAAGATTCTCTTGACTGCAATCAAATGAGACTCTTTAGGAGCAGTCCTGAAATCTAGCACAAACACATGTAGCAAACATAATATCTGGTCTAGAAGCTGTTAAATACATCAAGGACCCATCATACATCTGTAAAGCGTTTCATCAACAGCTTTACCTTTCTGATCAGCATCCAGTTGTGTGGTGTTACACATGGGAGTAGACAGGGCTTACAGTTTTGTAAATCAAACTTATTTAAAAGATCTTTTGTATATTTTGACTGATGAATAAAGTTCCATCAGCCTTTTGTTTGATTTGCAAGCCTAGAAAGAACTGTAATTCTCCCATTGCACTCATTTCAAACCTCTTTTTCATTAATGTTGTAAAATCATCACACAACTGGGGATCAGAGGATGCAAAAATAATATCATCAATAAATCTAAACAAGTAGCTTATGCTGATCCACCTTCTTAATAAACAAAGTTTTATCAATGGAGCCTCTAGTGAAATTATTCTTAAGAAGAAAAGTAGAGAGTGTCTCATACCAGGCTCTAGGAGCTTGTTTCAATCCATAAAGAGCCTTATCAAGTTTGTACACCCATTCAGGATGTTTATTATCCTCAAATCCTGGTGGTTGACACACATAAACTTCTTCCTTTATTTTACCATATAAAAATGCACTTTTGACATCCATTTGGAAACTTTAAGATTGTGGAATGCAGCATAGGCTAAGAACAATCTGATTGCCTCTAGTCTGGCTACAGGGGACAAGGTTTCATCATGGTCAATACCTTCTTCTTGTGAAAACCCCTGTACAACCAGTCTAGCCTTGTTCTTACAATAAGCCCATTTTCATCAGTTTTGTTCCTAAACACCCATTTAGTGCCTATTGCACACTTACCTGGGGGAAGAGGAACAAGTTCCCACACTTGCTGTTTCTTGAACTGAAGTAGCTCAAGCTGCATAGCTTCAACCCATCCATTGTCTCTCAAAGCAACATGTAGATCTTTGGCTCTAGCTGACTGATGAAGGGAGCATAGAAGCAGAAGTTAGACAATTGACTTCTGGTTGAAACACTAGCATTGATATCACCAATAATCTGAGACATGGGGTGATTCTTCAGTTCTTGATAAACAATGAGATCTGTGCAAGTGTTTGTAGAACCTTCAGCAGCAGCAGATGTTGATGTAGACTCTTGAAACCAAGAATTAGATGGTAACTCAAAAGATGTAGAGGAGACAGAGATCTCATCAGCATTTGTTGTGGATGGAACTGCTGAAGCTACAGGAACATCAAGTTTAGCAGACACAGGCAGTTGGTCACTAAACTTGAATAGGTGAGTATTGATATTATCATCATCATCATCAATACCACCAGGTGGAAGACATGCTGCAGAAGATGATTTAGCCACAAGATCTGCAACAGCTGGAGGTTGATAAGGAACATATTGCAGTATGTCCAAATCAAACAACTCCACAGGGTTTTGTGGAATCTTGTCCAAAGGAGATTCATTAAACTTCACATGCAAAGTCTCTCAACTATCTTTGTTCTGCATTGAAGACTCTGTATGCCTTGCAAGTAGATGAATAACCAACAAAATACCCTGCATCCACCTTAGGATCAAATTATGGAGTTGATCCTTTGTGTTGAGAATAAAACACGGACACCCAAATGCTTTGAAAAATGAAATTAGAGGAGCCAAGTGATGGAGAACTTCATATGGAGTCTTCATCCACCTCTGATTTACTAAAACTCTATTCTGCACATAGCAAGCTGTGTTGACAGCTTCAGCCCAAAAGGTCAGTGGCAAACCAGAGAGTCAGCCAGCATGGACTTGCAGCTTCAATGAGGGTCCTGTTCTTTCTCTCCACTACTCCATTTTGTTCTGGAGTCCTTGGGATGCTAAACTGCCTTTTGATTCCCTTTGAAAGATAGAAGTCATCAAGTGTATGATTTCTGAATTCAGTTCCATTATCACTCCTGATACACTTCACTGGAAGGGAATACTGCTTCTCAATATACAACACAAAGTGAATAATCTTCTGAGCAACCTCACCCTTGAATGTAGAAAGAAAGTCCATACAAATCTGGAGTAATCATCCACAATTACCAGACAGTATTTCTTCTTTGCCATGCTCATCACTCTCACAGGACCAAATAATCCATATGCAGTAATTGCAAGCAGGCAGTGGACTTAGGCTCTTCAATAGGAGGGAATGAGACTTTGTGCTGTTTTCCTTTTAAACAAGCAGTGCAGGTTTCATCACAGTGGAACTCCTTATTGGTAAGCCTCTGACTAAACTATTGTGGATAAGCTGATTCATGTTTTTGAAATTAACATGACCCAGCCTTTGTGCCACAGTTTAGATTCTTGAGAAGAGGCTTTGGAAAATAGGCAAGGATTGCCTTGAGATCTATTTTCTTGGAAAGATCTAAGGCATACACTCTTCTGTCCTGTTGGCTCTCAGGAGAGTGTGATCATCCAACACCTTATCAATCAAATGCAAAACTTTGGATGACAGAATCCTACAGTTCTGACTGGTGAAAAGAGCAACATGACCTTTATCACACATTTGACTGACACTCAAGAGATTGTACTTGAGATTTTCCACATGATTAACATCATCAAATTTAATTTCTCCATTGGAGACAAAGCCATTACAATGATGTAACCCTAGCATCATTGCCAAAAGAAACAAAGCCCTTCTTTCCTTGAGAGTAGTCATGAAGAAGAGAAGAGTGTCCCAGTCATGTGCATAGATCCCCCACTGTCTACATACCAGATGCTACTTTGGCATGTTGGAGAACCCTGCAATAATAAACAATCAGTTAGTTTTTGAGACCCAACCTTTTTGGTTTTGGGCCTGGTCTCATCAATAGATGGTAAACTAACAGGTTTATTTGAAACAACAGCCTGAGAGGAAGAAGATGGTGAAGAAGAGGAATCCTTTGGCTGGATCTCCTTTTCTGCGGTTTCAACATAGGGCATCTAGTTGGTTAACTCTACCCAACAGATGTTGAACCATCATACCAGCTGTGTCTGATTTTGTGATAAAGCTTTCAGCTCATCAGACACATTGCCAGTGGAGTTTGATAAGTTCCTATGTTGCACCACCTTTCTTCTGAGCACTCAGCTGTCACCTGTTTAACCCCTTCCTTTTTGGATTTCTTTGAGGACTTAAGGGTTACAGGATTGATGTTGCTGATACAAATGTGGTCTCAAACTCAGTTTTCATTTTTACCATTTTCTCTTTAATTTCTTCTTTTGTTTGAGTTTGGAACCTCTTTTGTACCAGCAATCATCTGTAAGATGATTGAACAAACCACATACTTCACATGGTTTCTTCTTCATCTTAGGTTGATCATCAACTAAAGAGGGTGAAGCAACTGAAGACTTGTTCTTCAGTGCTTTGGAAGCATTGTTTGCTTTCTTGACTGCCTCTTTAGTAGTCTTCAAACTCTTTCTACTGACAGTTTTCTTCTCTTCAGTACTGGCAGTAGTTGGAGTTTGAACTTCAGGTGTTAAATCCTGCTCTCTAGTCCTTTCAGGACTTTCAGAATTTACTCTACGTTGATCAACTCATTGATCATGTGAGTGTCAGCATTTGAACCATCAACATCAGCTGATAGGTTCAGAGAGGGCTTGATGCTGACTTCTACTTCTGATTGTGCTGTATCAGAAAGTAGATCACACGATGAGATGATTGATTGTTATTACTCTCACCATCAGATTCTACCTCTGCTCTTGAGTAAAATCTGTAGGTGGAGCAGTGTGATTGTAACAATGCCAAACTTCACATTGGAAGCAGATTCTTACTAAGAAGCATTTCAAAACCTTTGCATGATTGTACCCATCTATCACACTCTACCTGGGTAACTGCAAGGGTTTCTTTGAGATCTTTATACTTCTCAAGAAGTATATCTTCCCTAGCCTTATCATCATTATGGCATTTAGTTTGGTAAATCTCATCATTTTTATCATTAAGCACAGACTCAAACTCAGCTTTGCTTTTGGAAATTATTTGTTCTAGCTCAATGTTTGTGTTGATTAAAGCTACATTTGCTTCTCTAATAGATGCAAATGCTGCTATGCATGGTCAGAACATAATTTGGCTTTTGCCTCAGAGGATACCTATGATACCTTTGATGTAGAGGCATTAGTGGATGAAGTATCATCAGAATCCAAAGCCATAAGAGCTAGATTTCCAAATGGACTTTCACCACCATGTTGACCAGCACCTGAGAACAGTTGTTCATGACCAGGCAAATCATCTGGTAAACTGCTCCAGTCAACAACTCCTGGGGTGAAGAAGCTGTGTTGTTGTGGTGAGTTTGTTGATGAGATTGGGAAGGCTGTGGTTCAGGCAATGCTTGTGGTTGTTGTGCAGTTGGAGCTTGAACAGGATTTGGTTGAGGCACATAATAGCAGCGATAAGGATATGACATTTGACCCTGAGGAACAAAGTATGCAGGAGATCTAGGATGTGAATAATGACCAGAACCAGCAGGATGTTGCCCTCTGTTTTGTGGAATAGTACTAGGAAAAGTTACAAAGGGTGCAGAAGAGTTAGATCCAGTGATCTATACACTCTCTTGCAAAGTGTCCTATACTTTGGCATTTGTGACACCTCAACTTACTCTTGTCAAAACCAACTTTGGTTTTGCCAGAGAGTCCAGGAAATTTCCTGCCAGTTCTCTTATAGAACTTCTGAGATCTGATATTAATCAGTGCCATTTGGCTCGAATATCCATCTCTTCTAGATCATCATCAGCTATTCCTTTCAGATCATCCATGGTGAAGCATAAATTGTCACTATTACTGCCAGAATGACTCTCAATACCAACAAATTCATGATCAGAACTATTTGAAGAGAAATATATATGCTCATCATAATTGCTCTCAGATGCAGCATATTCTGACTCATGACCAACCAAGGCAGTATTCCTGGTACAAAGTCATCAGGGAGCTTTCCTGATGAGGACAGTTTCCTCTTCTGCTCTATCTCTCTTTCAAATGTAAGCAGTTTCCCATGAAGTTGGGTGAGAGATAGGCCGTCCAGATTTGCACTGGAGCGTAGGACAATAGTGTATGTGTCCCATCTCTCAGGCAGTGATCTGAGGAATCTGTTGTTCATCTGGCTATTGGTGTATTCCTGTTTCACCATTTTCAGCTCAGATATCAAGCAGGAAAAGCGCTCAAACTGTTGAGTGAGTGTCTCACCCTTCCTATGAGAGAATGTCTCATATTGTTGGGCAAGGATCTTCTATTGTTTGCTAAGACCTCATCTGTGCCACCGAATTGTTCCTTCAGGGCATTCCAGAGATCATGAGCAGTTTCATGATGCATAAGCCCTGAATAGATTTCATTAGGCAGTGCCATGGCCAGAATTCCATGGGCTTTAGCATCAATCTCAAATAGTTTCCGATCTTCATCAGAGTATTGTTCCTTCTTCTTTGGAACCATTTGATTGGTTTCCGGATTGTTCACCATAGGCTTATGTGGTCCATGTACCACAGATGTCCAACAACCTGAAGTGTTAACAGACAGGTGACGAAGCATTCTTCGTTGCCATATGTTATACTCGGTCCTAACCAGCATCGGAGGCTTGGTTGAGGAACCGGTATTGTGAGGATCATTAGAAGGAGTCGTCATCTCAGATTTAATCAAATTCGGTAAGCTAAAACAGATTTAGAACAAAACGCAACAACCAATTGAACCAGAAGATCTCAAAATAAATGAATGAAAGCGATAGAAATTCAATAATCTATAACCAGTTCTTGCAAATACGCTAATTCAATCAAACACAGATATCAATTAGCAGTTCAATGATCAATTGTTAGATCGATCAATGATTAACCATGCTCTGATACACTTGTTAGGATCAGTGATCTATGTTTGATTGATTAACGAGTATAGCAGCGGAATTCAAACAATGAATTAGTCGATTCACAAGAACAAAATGATATTCAATGAAGAACAAAGACGGTTATAGAGAGAGAATTTCTGCAAATATATTTCATTCAATATTCTCTTTCGTGGTAACAGAAGTCACACTTACAATTAGGTCGACACCTCTTATATAAGAGATGTGACATCTGCTGATGTCACTTGATAGTGACATCTAACAGATTTATTACAACTGAAACACAACTACTGAAGATGTCACAACAGCTGACATCTCCTTACAAAACATGCTAAGTGTTATGAGTTGTTACAAATACTGAAAAACATAAAACTACTGAAACTACAACGACTGAAGAACAAGCTCTTCAGTCGTTTTACAAAACTACTGAAACTAAAAATATAAAACTACTGATATCACAACTACTGAAGAAGTACTCTTCAGCTATTGTGACAAACTACTGAAACTTCAGTAGTTGGTCTTCAGACTTGAACTTCAGATGTTTCATCAGCTGATGACTTCAGTAGATATCATCAGCTGATGTTTTCAGTCTTTGTCTTCAGACTTTGTACATCAGTTGTTGATCTTCAGCACTTGTAAACTCTTCAGCTGTTGTACTTCAGTACTTTGGTCTTTCAGCTTCAGCACTTGTGTTCTTCAGCTGTTGTACTTCAGCACTTTGGTTTTTCAGCTTCAGCACTTGTGTTCTTCAGCTGTTGTACTTCAACACTTTAGTTCTTCAGCTGTTGAAGTCTTCAGCACTTGATCTTCAGCTGTTGAAGTCTTCAGCACTTGTGTTCTTCAGCTGTTGTACTTCAGCACTTGTCAAACTGCTGATGAAGCTTTCAGTAGTTGTTGTGATACCATGTGGGACTTAGAGGTTTTCTGATCTTGGCTCATTGGTCTTTTGGTCCAACACCCTTGCAACCAATGCAACCAAAAAGGGGGAGATTCAGTCAGTGAAAGCAAAAACAAAAAGGATGGTAGATACGAAAGAAACTGAAAAGGAGAAGGTGAAGGGTGCTGACATGGAGAAAGTGACTGAAAGTACTAAAGACTTTCATGTCACATAAAAGAAAAGGAAGAATGAGAAGGAGACTGACTTGGGACAATGGTGAAAATGCTCATGCTGAACACAGCTGATCAATGGATAACATCATTGATCAGTTGTTTAGGCAAGCCACGACACTAAAAACTTGACTCAAAATCAGAAGACTAGATATTGAAGAAATCCAAGCTAGATGGGCAAGTTATGATGTGTTGGAAAGGGAAAGGTTAGAGATCATGATCAGGTTCATAGCGAAATATTGGGTAGATCATTGATTGAGATCAAGGCATGGTCTAGGGACAGCATCTTGGCAATAACCACCAGATCTGTTCGTCTGAATTATACACAAAAGGATTGGTTATTGAAGCCTTAAACGAAGCTGGTGCTGGGAGCAGGACTGAACTAGTAAAGCAATCTAAAGCCGACCTCACATCCAGAATGCTAGAACAGCCTGTCAACATTCCCACACCAAAACCACCACAACCACACCCACCAAACCAACTCCTCTACCCTCAAAACCAGTAGCCGATGAAGTACCCCAGAAGAGGAAGAGAAGGGTACTGAGGCTAGAAGAAGATGACGAAGATAATGATGAAGATGAAGATAGGCTGCCACTCTCAGCTGTTATACAGTTGCCGAAGGCCACAAGTCACTCTCCAACAATTACTCTTGAAACTCAAAGACAAATTGTGAAAGTGAAGCTAGAAGAAGAAGAGCTTCACAAACAACATGATGAGGAATTATTGAGGAGGGTTGACAAAGCATATGCTGCCACATCTTCAATCATCAACATGAAGAAGCATGCTCTCAGATTATACACTCTTAAACGTACATTTCAATATCAAAAGGAAAGAGTGAGGATTTGGCCTAATCCCAGGGTGTCTCATAGGATTCACAAGAAAAACATTCCATAGAGATACATTGGCCAAGTGAAGAAGATTGTAGATGAAGTGATCTCACTGGTCTTTGTAGTATCACCTTGGGAAATCCTAGATGACTTCAAGAAAGCCTATAAAGCTAACCTGACCCCACAGAAGAAATGCTAGAAAAAAAATGGTTAAAAAGGGGTAGTATATAAGAGGCTTGAGGAGGTCAGAAAGAATAAGCTCCAGTTGTTCTTAGAGGGTAGTCACCCTGATGAATTTGCTTATAGAGTAATAACAACTGTGGAACTTAAAAATGGGAAACAGGTCAAATACCTATCTGAATATTATGGGCCAGAATCACTTTTTGTAGGAGGAGCTAAAGAACTTACCATGGAGGAACAGATAATGTTCCTTGAGTCCTATACAAGGGAGTCATACAGACTCATTGTTGGGAAGTAGATCTCGTGGATGGGGTAAAGCTCTGTGTCCAGTTCCCCAAGACAGAGTTCCCATTCATCCTTTGCCAAACAGATCATTGAGAATTCTTCCCAGGCCTATGATTATATGGGTCACTTCTGAGCTGATCTAGAGAAACAAAAGACCAAATCTTCTGCCATAATAAGTGGGACATCTTCAATAAGTTTAGAGGTTTTGGCTGCATTGGTTCAAGGGGAGTTTGTGGACCAAAGAACCAATGAGCCGGATCAGAAAAACCTCTAAGTCCCACAGACATCACAACAACTGCTGAAGACTTGATTAGTTGTTTGACAAAGTCTAAAGACTTCAACAGCTGAAGACTAAAGTACTGAAGACTTCAACAGCTGAAGAACAAAGTCTGAAAAATCAACAGCTGAAGACTAAAGTACTGAAGACTTCAACAGCTGAAGACTAAAGTACTGAAGACTTCAACAGCTGAAGACTAAAGTACTGAAGACTTCAACAGCTGAAGACCAAAGTCTGAAGATCAACAACTGAAGAACAAAGTACCGAAGATCAACAGCTGAAGTACAAAGACTAAAGACATCAGCTGATGACAACAGCTGAAGTTCAAGTACATGTACTGAAGCCTTCAGAGTTTGTTACAAAAGCTGAAGAAGCATTCTTCAGTTGTTGTGATGGTTTCCTTTTAGTAGTTTTCTTTTTGTTTCAGTATTTGTAAAACGACTAAAGAGCTTGTTCTTTAGTCTTTGTAGTTTCAGTAGTTTCTTTTCAGTAGTTGTAGTGATAGTTAACACTTAGTATTTTTGTAAGAAGATGTCAGCTGTTTTGACATCTTCAGTAGTTGTGTTAACTCTTAGTAGTTTGAATAATTCTGTTAGATGTCACTATCAAGTGACATCAGCAGACGTCACATCTCTATATAAGGAATGTTCCACCACGACATTCCTATATAAGGGATGATTGACCTGATTGTATGTGTGACATTTTGCCACCACGAAAGCGCGTATTGAATGAAATCTTTGATTTGCAGAATTCTTTCTATAATCGTTTGTTCTTACTTTGAATATCAACTGTATTCTTGTGAATTGTCTAAATTCATTATTTGATTTCCACTGCAATACTCTTTAATCAATCAAACGTAGATCACTGATCCTAACACCAAGTATCTCGCCTTGGGGTGCTTCGGTCTTATTTGTGAAGAAGGAAGATGGTAGTATGATGATGTGTATAGACTATCGTGAGCTAAATAAGCTGACAGTGAAGAATCGGTGCCCCTTACCGAGAATTGATCACCTATTTTATTAGCTTCAAGGTGCCAGTTGGTTTTCAAGGATAGACCTTCGATCTGGCTACTAACAGTTGAAAGTAAAGGAGCAGGATATTCCTAAAACAACTTTTCTCACGCGTTATGGACACTACGAGTTTCTCGTGATGTCTTTTGGTTTGACCAATGCGCCAGCTGCTTTTACAGACGATGAATCAAGTGTGTCGTCTGATGTTAGATAAATCAGTGATTTTGTTTATTGATGATATCCTGATTTATTCAAAGAGCGAGGAGGAGCATGCTCATCACATTTGAGAAGTGTTGGAGACCTTGAGAAAGGAGAAGTTGTATGCTAAGTTCTCCAAGTACGCGCTCTGCTTGCATGAGATTTAGTTTTTGGGTCACGTGGTGAATCCCGAGGGGATTATGGTGGACCCGGCAAAGGTGGAGGCGGTGATGCAATGGAAGTCTCCAAAGACGCCATCTGATATTGGTTGTTTTTTGGGTTTGGCAGGCTATTAAATAAGGTTCATTCAAAACTTCTTTAAGATAGCTTCTCTATTGACTAAGTTGACCCGTAAAGATGTATGTTTATATGGGGTCAAGCTCAACAGAAAACGTTTGAGGAGTTAAAGGCAAGGTTAGCTCAAGCTCCTGTCTTGTCGTTACTCGATGGAAGCGAAGATTTGGTGGTTTGTTCATATGCCTCCTACTCGAGGTTGGGATGTGTATTGATGCAAAGAGGAAAGGTTATAGCCTATGCATACCGATAGTTGAATGTTCATGAGGTTAATTTTCCTACTCATGACTTAGAGCTAGCAGCTGTGGTCTTCGCGTTAAGGATATAGAGGCACTACTTATACGGGACAAAGTGAACCATATTCACTGACGACAAGAGCTTGTAGTATTTCTTCGAGCTGAAGGAATTAAATAGGAGGCAAAGGAGATGGTTGAAGCTCATAAAAGATTATGATTGCGAGATCCATTACCATCCGGGAACAGCCAACGTGGTGGTGGATGCCCTTAGTCAAAAGGAAAGACCCGAGCCTATTCGGGTGATGGCTTATCAGTTGTTATGACCTCTGATGTGATGAAGCATGTCAAAGAGTTTCAAGATGAAGCATTGAAAGAAGATCATCTTAACTCCAAAAGAATGAAAGGCCTGCTTGCGGATCTGGGTGAAAGACACTCGGTGTTAGGACCCGATTAGGGCGAGTACGGGTTCCTCGTTTTGGGGATCTACGTGTGAAGATTATGGATGAAGCTCATAAGACTCAATACTCTATTCACCCTGGTGCTACCAAGATGTACCAAGACATGAAGAAAGATTATTGGTGGCCGGGTAAGAAGCGTGATGTTGCATAGTATGTGAGTAAGTGCCTTACTTGTTTATAAGTGAAGGCGAAGCATCAAAAGACGTATGGGAAGATTCAACCTTTGGATATACCGGAGTGGAAGTGGGAGCACATCACCATGGACTTTATAACGAAGCTATCGCGTACCGTGCGAAGGTATGATGCCATATGGGTGATAGTTGACCGTTTGACAAAGAGTGCTCACTTCTAACCGATTTGCAGGACATATTCATCCGAGAGATTGGCGGATGTTTTTATTAAGGAGATTGTAACGCGTCATGGTGTGCCGGTGTCTATTGTGTCTCATCGTGACACCCAGTTTACATCTAAATTTTGGAAGAAATTTCATGATGCTATGGAGATGAGGTTACATATTAGCACGGCTTATCATCCCCAGACAGATGTAGAAAAGACCATTCAGACGTTGGAAGTGTTGGATTCTATATGCCCAAGACACATAGAACATTGATGCGGTTAGTATGTCATGATCCAAGTCGGGTTATACCCAATAACAAGCTTTGCAATCACCGACAATTGTTCAATTGATGATATGATCATGCAATTAAATAATAACACCAAGTTAGAAAATGGGTTTTCTAAATAAGTTGCATGTGAGATGGAACAACTTATTAGGATATATTGTTCAAGAATATTACTTAGTGTTATTTAAGTTAGTTAGAATACATTAAGTAATAAAAGAGTGTATAAGTTATACAATTAAAATTTAATTGTACAAACTTACAAGGGACTAATTTATAAAATTGCTTGATTAAAATTATGGGGTGAACTTTGTCTTAAGACAATATTCGGCCGCCCCACCCTCTCCAATGAGAGGTTTTTACTTTCTTGAAAACAAAAGAACATTAAGAACTAGTCTAACACTCAACCATCTGATACAACACACATGCAAAACGGAATTTTGGAGCTCCCTTCTCTCTCTCAAGGTTCTCGGTTTTTCAGCAAGTTTTGAGAGGATTTGGAGTGACTTTGGTGTTCATCTCCCTAACAAGAAGAGGTGTTTGCATATTAGCTTGGGGTATACAAGCTTGAGGGGTCCCTTCCTTGGAGCCTTGGCCGAATTTAAGCATCCTACATCCCTTTCTTGGTCGACTTTAAGCTGGTTGAAAGGTAGTTATTCAGAGCTCAATATAGCTGTGATTTTATGTACATTTACATATGTTTCATAGCTTGCTCATTCACATATAATGATCCTTTGATTTTGGGTTTGTTTTAACATATATATTGTCACCATAAGAACATGAAATTTTGGTTATAAAATCATGTTTCTTAACATATTTCCGCTGCGTTTTCTGAATGTTTAAGAGGTTAAACTTTGGTTTTATGAACAACAAACCCTTCAATGACATCAAGAGCCGGTTATGTGGATAGCTTGCTTGTTCTTGTCCTTTAAAATTGTTTTTTATGGGACTTTATAACCCTTTTAAGGGCTGCTATATTCTGTTATGTTGAATCCCAAACTTTCAAGGTTATATTACACATGCTTGTGATTAAACCTTGAAAGATATGTATGTTGATATGTATGTTGTTTGGACAATATTTAAAACCCGAAATTTCAGTTTTTGTTGGCTGAAATTTCGTGGGTTTTGAGGGGATTCATTGTTATATTTTGGATAACATGATGAATGTTTATAGTGGTGCATAACCTATCTTTTGGCCTTGTGTTGTTTAGATGATTGCAATGGTTGTATTTGTTTATTCAATGGGGTTGTCTATTTATTTATTTGTGCTTTGTTTAAAATGTAATTTATTATTATTGGATTGTAATAAATAGATTAGGTGCATTTTCATTTTACTAGATATCTTGTATTAGGACTTTATATCTTGTAATATGAAGACGTATGCATTGGAAGCACAAAGGAGAAACATGGAGCATTTTGGATGTGGTTTCAAGTGGGAGGCTTTTGGAAGCTTTCTATGTGTTTTTGTTATGACCCTTAGGAATGCCTTTGGACCACATTTATGATGGCAAACAAGTGTGGACCACTTTAGATGCTATGGTTATGCACATATGCTATGTTGTTTTGTTTATATTATTGTGGTTGATAGCATGTATGTGATATTTGCTTTAACAAACCTCTATATGATCTTAACAAACTTATCAAATGGTTCTTAATCATTAAAAGGTAATAAAAGGTTATTAAAATGATTTAATTATTTAAAGATTAAAATGGGTTTTAATCAAAGGACGATAGGGTATCTTGTATTTGAAAGCATGCAAATACAAGTACATAGAGTTTTCTAAAACTTTAAATATGAAATCTCTAATATTTTAAACGATCAACACCATCCTTTTACACAACACTTGAGTCACTTGGGAACTCTTAGTGGGATAAAGGTCACCTAACCATTTTGACGGAACTTGTGATTTGAGGTGAGAATGCCTTATTTGTGGGATAAAGGTCACCAAACACTTAGTTTGGCAAACTCACACATGGATGTAAGTAGGGTATCTTGATTTGCAAACCATGTGAAATGGATCACCTACAATGTGGTTTCAAAATGGTGTTGATGGGATTAACATGCTGACTTTACATATGATATTTCAAGTCGATCCCATATCTCTAGAAGTTGCAAATGGTTGCAATCATCAATCGTTGACCACCTTATTAATTTAAATCATGGGATAAAGGTGACCTAACCACAATTTAAATGAAATGTTGGATTCTAGATTTTAATATGAAAATGACCTTAAAAGGTATAATTATTAAAAAATAACAATATCGAAAATACTAAAATTGATCTTTTATAATATTTTGTAGATGGCCTCCAATAACCATGATAACAATGAAAATTCATCCGCGTCCGCCCAATCATTACGAGCGATTCTCCAAAAGGAATGTCTAAATCATAACAATTTCATTGATTGGTATTGAAACTTGAGAATCATTCTCAAGCAAGAGAGACGATCATATATTTTAGACGACCCTATCCCCGATCAACCTTCTAAGGATGATGAGAAGGCCTATCACGATTGGCTTAAGTACACTGAGGACTCTGTCCAAGTGTCTTGTCTCATGCTGGCGAGCATGACTCCGGATCTCAAAAGGAGTATGAACATCACGGAGCTTATGACATGATAACCCAGCTGAAGGACACGTTTCAACAGCAAGCGAGGGTTGAGCGCTTCAAAACGGTTCGAGCACTCCACGCATGTCGTATGGACGACAACCAATCGGTTTCATCTTATGTACTTCAGATAGAAAGCCACATTGACCGCCTCGAAAGGCTTAATTGTCCTGTCTTGAAGGAATTGGCAAGGGATTTGATCCTCAATGGCCTTACCAAGAAATTTGAGACATTCGTGTTGAACTATAACATGAATGCTTGGGACAAAAGCATTGGTGAACTTCACTCAATGCTCAAAATGGCCGAGGCGGCCATGGGTAAAAGGGTTTTACCCGTTCTCACCATCAATGAAGGTGGGAACAAGAAAAGGCCTCATCCCACACCCAAGGCAAAGGTTGCCAAGGGTAAGGGACCCGTATGGGGAAAAGGGAAAGGGGTGGTAAGGGTACCACCCAAACCACAAGAGAAGAAGCAAAAGGTTGCTACTAATGACTCATGCTTCAAGTGTGGGGAGATTAGACATTGGGCAAGAAATTGTCCTGTCCATCTCCAAGAGTTGAAAGCAAAGAGGGATGTTGCGCAAACTCAGGTACAATATACATGATCCATATGATTTAAACATGAAATGCTCTAACACATGGGTATTAGATACCGGATGTGGAACTCACATTTGCAATTTGTTGCAGGGGTTCAAAAGAAGTAGTGACTTCAAGAAAAGGGATGTTAGCCTCTACATGGGCAATGGGGCTAAAGTTCAAGTTGAAGCCCGTGGAGACTACATCTTGAAACTTCCAATGGTTTGGAAGTAATTTTGAACAATGTTTTGTATGCTCCTAGTTTGACTAGGAATATTATTTCTGTAGCCCTATTAAAACAATTTGGATATGTATTATCATTTGTGAAAAAGATATTCATGTTTCTTTAAATGATATGTTCTATTTTAAAGCTATTCCCATTAATGGTATTTATGAATTAGTTCATGAAAATACTTTAAATAGGTCATTGTACCAAGCTAGCACCAGAAACTCAAGTTGGATTTGAGTGATACCTATCTTTGGCATTGTCGTCTTGGTCATATAAACAAGAAAAGAATTCTAACACTACAAAAGAATGGTCTTTTAAAAACAAGTGAATATGATTCATTTGATGTGTGTGAGTCTTGTTTAGAAGGTAAAATGACTAAGGAACCCTTTTGTGGGACTAACGAAAGGGCAAAAGATTTGTTAGGAATCATACATTCGGATGTATGTGGTTGTTAGGATCAGTGATCTATGTTTGATTGATTGACGAGTATTGCAGCGGAATTCAAACAATGAATTAGTCGATTCACAAGAACAAAACGATATTCAGTGAAGAACAAAGACGGTTATAGAGAGAGAGAATATCTGCAAATATATTTCATTAAATATTCGCTTTCGTGGTAACAGAATGTCACAATTATGATTAGGTCGACACCTCTTATATAAGAGATGTGACGTCTGCTGATGTCACTTGATAGTGACATCTAACAGATTATTACAACTGAAACACAACTACTGAAGATGTCAAAATAGCTGACATATTCTTACAAAAAGTTCTAAGTGTTATCAGTTGTTAAAACTACTGAAAAATATAAAACTACTGAAACTACAACGACTGAAGAACAAGCTCTTCAGTCGTTTTACAAAACTACTGAAACTAGAAATATAAAACTACTGATATCATAACTACTGAAGAAGTACTCTTCAGCAGTTGTGACAAACTACTGACGCTTCAGTACTTGATCTTCAGAGTTTGACCTTCAGATGTTTCATCAGCTGATGACTTCAGTAGATATCATCAGCTGATGTCTTCAGTCTTTGTCTTCAGACTTTGTACATCAGTTGTGATCTTCAGCACTTGTAAACTCTTCAGCTGTTGTACTTCAGTACTTTGGTCTTTCAGCTTCAGCACTTGTGTTCTTCAGCTGTTCAGCTGCAGTACTTGTGTTCTTCAGCTGTTCATCTTCAGTACTTGTGTTCTTCAGCTGTTGTACTTCAGCACTTTAGTTCTTCAGCTGTTGAAGTCTTCAGCACTTGATCTTCAGCTGTGAAGTCTTCAGCACTTGTCAAACTGCTGATGAAGCTTTCAGCAGTTGTTGTGATACCATTTGGGACTTAGAGGTTTTCTGATCTTGGCTCATTGGTTTTTGGTCCAACAAACTCCCCCCGAACCAATGCAGCCAAAACTCTAAATTATTTATTATCCCACTTATTGTTGGCAAAAAGATTGGTCTTTTCCTCTGATCAGTAGAGAAGATGACCATGTAAGCTCTGGCCTGGGAAGAAATCTCAGATATTTGTTTGGCAAGGTATGAATGGGAACTCTTTTTTGGGGAACTGGAAACAGGAGTTGTTATCCCATTCATGAGATTTACTTCCCCATAATGAGTCTGTATGACTCTCGAACATAGGCCTCAAGGAGAAAAACTTGTCCTCCTTGGAGAGTTCTTCTACTCCTCCTTCGAAGAAGAACTCTGGACCATAGTACTCAGATAAGTACTTCATGGTCCTGCCATTTTTCAGCTCCACAGTAGTTACCTCCCTATAGACAAATTCATCAGGATGGGTGCCTTCAAGGAGTAACTGGAGCTCATTCTTCTTGATGTCTTCAAACTTTTTATATAATAACCCCTTTTTGATCATCTTGTTTTCCAGTAAGGCTTGATGGGTCATCTTTGCTTGATGAGCTTTCTTGAATTCATCAATTATTTCCCAAGGTGAGACTACAATGGCCAACATGATGGTAGAATCTATTGTTTTTCTAACCTGGCCATTGTATCTGTGTGGAATAGTTCTTTTATGGATTCTAGAACTCACCTTGGGGTCTGGCCATACTCTCACTCTCTCCTTCTGATATTGAAAAGTGTGCCTGAGAGTGTACAGCCTCTGAGCATGCCCTTTCATGGCTTGTATAGATGATGACTGAGGAAATTCCTTGTCAACCATCTCAGTAGTTGCTCATCATGCTGTTTCTGCTGTTCTTCATCTTCTTCTTGACTCTTCTATTTCCTTCCTTTGAGAATCAGGTGTAATCATGGGTTGACTTCTGGGTTTTGGTAGCTTTAGAATAGCAGAGAGTGGCAGACTATCATCTTCATCCTCTTCTTCTTCTTCTTCTTCTATCCTCAACACCCTTCTCCTCCTTCTAGGTGCATCACTGGATGATGGTTGGGTTGGTAAAGGAATTGGTTTTGAAGAATGAGGATGTTTGGATTTAGGCTTAGAGATTGGTTTGGAGATTTGAGGGGTAGGCTGCGTTTGAGTGGGTGGAAGGGAAGGTTGATCCAGCATCTTTGTAGTAAGTTTAGCCTTTGTATGTTTTGCCATTTCCAACCTTTTACCAGCCCCAGCCTCATCAAGGGCTTCAACAATAATCCCCTTGTGGAATTGCTCAGACAGACAGATTCTGGTGGCTATAGCCAGAATACTGTCTCTGGTCCACGCGCGAATCTCTATTAAAGATCTTCCTAAGTATTTTGCAATGAAGCAGACCATGATCTCCAATCTCTCTTTTTCAAGTGCATCATACCCAGCCCATCGGGTTTGAATCTCTTGCACTTCCAACCTTCTGATCTCACTATCCAATGTGGCTGTATCAAACCCTTGCCTGAAGAGTTGTTCAATTATTTTATCCATGGATCGGCTGTGTGTATTATCAGCATCTTTTACCAGCTCTTCCAAGCATTTGTCTTCAGCAGTAGGTTGATCATCAGCACTTTTCTTTCGTTTGTAAATGAGCAGTGGTTGCTTTTCTTTCTCCTCCTGTTGGGCTTGCTTTTGAGCCTTCTCTTCCTTTCTTTGTTCTTTTCCTCTTCTTTTCTTTCACTGCAGTACTCTCCCCCTTTTGGATGCATTGGAGGTAGGGGTTTGTACCGCAGAAAGTGTCTTTTGCACAGCAGCATCAATCAAGGGTTTTAAAGTTGAGGAAAGCCTCTCATCAATGGCTTTAGTCACAATGTCAGTGATTATGGGTGTGATGAGAGGGAGGGAATTTTGAAGTACAGCAACTCTTTGCTCAGGAGGGTTCTGTTCCTGAGAAATAGTGCCTGAAGCGAGGGCAGGTGGCTGAGTTTGGAGTGGCTCAGTGTTGGGGAACCTTCAACTGAAGGTGCCATCTGTGGGTTGGTGGAGGCAGATGGTCTTTCTTTCCTTTGTGAGAGTTGGTCAAGTAGGTTTTGCAGCCTACTGACTTTCTCCTCAAGGATTGTGTTCTGGGCAAGAACATCGTAGAAAAAGCCCAGGTCATCATCAGCCGAAGCTGAATCACCTGACCTCCTACTTGGAGCAGGATTTACATGCACTGGTGTAGACCAGTTGTTGCATGTGCCCATTTTTCTTGGTACTGGGGACTTCCAGCCTCAGGACAATGTCCATCATCAACTGTTGCCTCTAGTGAGGTCTTAGCAATGTTACCAGCCTCATTCTGATCATGTGATGATTCAAAAGAGGTGGCAGCCTCACTAGATATTCTAATCTCCTTATCTACACCAGGAGATAGAAGTGGTAAACCCCTGTGCTGTGGGTTCCGATTGCACTGTGTTCCTCCCCCTCAATGGTAGAGGTGTTCCCACTAGTAAGTGTTTCTGGGGAAGGGGTGAGGAGTGCAGTTGAGTCAGCACTTGTGCAACTATAAAGTTGGGCTGTGAGGGCGGTTGTATGGGGTGAAGGATAGAAGCAGTGTGCACCTGGGGAGGTTGGTGCTCTTCAATGGCAATCCCCTCAAGTGAGGAAGATCCCAGATATGTAGGTACCCCTTGTGTGGTTGCTGCAGGCTCCTGTTGAGAGGAATCCTGAGCGGCTATGGCTGGAGGAGTCCTTATATCCACTAGGGGTTTGGACCAGTGGATATCTCCTGCGTTTGTGTTGCAGGGGCATCCTCAGGGGACTCAATTCCCTGAGTAGCCGTTTTGGGTTCTTTTTGGTGGGTTTGGTGGGGACTTTTGATTTGGAGGTGGTGGATGTGGGTTCCAGCTGCGTGGGTTTGCGCAGCTTGGCAGCCAATTTGAGTGTCTGGTCAGAGTTGTGCCGGGAGTATACTTCCGGCAGAACAGCCGTAGCAGGGACTCCCAGGCCAACATGTCCCTCAGCATGAAGCTGGTTTGAATGATGGCCATTATGAACCGTGGATATAGTATCCAACGGTTAGCAGTTAGTTTTTGAG
This sequence comes from Flaveria trinervia, assembly GCA_025506515.1. Taxonomy (NCBI): domain Eukaryota; kingdom Viridiplantae; phylum Streptophyta; class Magnoliopsida; order Asterales; family Asteraceae; genus Flaveria; species Flaveria trinervia. The sequence continues at coordinate 30,184,994 of CM046458.1, read as the reverse complement.
CCATATCCTTGAGCTCCGAAAATATTATTTCTGAAAAGTTAACGGCTGTTGCTCAAGAATAGAATACATTACCTGCTGCCACTTTGTCGACATTTGATCCCAAGACGAAGTCTTAGGAGCCAAACATACATTCACACCATGTTAAAAATTAGGCGTTCAGCGTCATGGAAGTGTTTCTTCATGATAGTGGAGGCACTTAGATTGCCCTGATATCCATGTTGGGCAAGAATAGATGTGTAGTGCCTTTGGGATATCCAGCAGGAGAAATGGCATCATCCAGATTGAGAATTTGGCGGATTATTGCATCAGTGATGACCACTTCTTTGTTGTTGACGACCGACTGGAGAGATGGTGTGTTGTTCTCCCCAGTGGTAATGGTGACGTTCATCCAAAACTGTTGGAGGGATTCGGCATGTAAATGGGATTCAGAGAAATGCCGTTTTGTATTGGACTGAACCATAAGATCGATAGCAGTATCGACTTAGCCCAGACAGGCGATTTCGTAAGGTAGGCAACACATTGTGTCGCGGTTTAATTTGCATGGACGCCATTGAGAAGAGAGAAGTTTTGGAGATGAACGTTAGGTTGAAGAAGATGAAGCTTTGAAGGATTAGGTCAGGGATATTTAAACGACTGTTGACATGGTATTATCCTTTCAGACGTTGAAACAGCTGAAGTCGTGGTGTTAGGCATTAGGAGTTAGAAAACTACTGAAGACCGTGGTTTTGACTTCAGATGATTGAAACAACTGAGGACATGGTGTTTGTCATCAGTAGTTGTGAAACTACTGAAGACAGTGGTTTTGTCATCAGGTGTTGTAAACAACTGAAGACTTGGTATTAGTCATCAGTAGTTATAAAAACTACTGAAGACATGGTTTTGCTTCGGTGTTTTAGAATGAAACAGCAGTTGTTGAAACAACTGAAGAGAAAGTTTCTTCAGTAGTTGTCGTCAATTCATAGCCTTTCAGCTGTTTCATGCTATCCTCAACACTTACTCATCAGACTTTGCATCTGATTTTCAGGTGTTTCATAGAACATAGTACTTATCTGTTTATATGATTTCAGTAGTTGTAACTACATCAGTAGTTTTAACTACATCAGTAGTTTGGAACAGATAAAGTACTTCAGTACTTGTGAGGCATTTAGCCATCAGTAGTTATAAAAACTACTGAAGGGAAAAGGACTCATCAGTACTTATATGTGACATGGGTACCAATGATCACCAGTAATTACTACTGAAATCATCAGTAGTTATCACTTATTCTAGCTGCAGCATACCAAGCCTTAACACAAGGTTTTGGAAAGTAGAACTATCCAAAGGCTTAGTAAAAATATCTGCAAGCTCATCAGCACTAGACACAAACTTAGGATCAATCAGACCTTTTTCAAAACAATCCCGAATAAAATGATGTCTGATCTCTATATGTTTGGTCCTAGAGTGCTGGACTGGATTTTTGACAATACACAGAGCTGAAGCACTATCCATTAACAATGGAGTCTTAGTCTCTGTAATGCCATAATCTAGAAGTTGGTTCTGAAGCCAGAGTACCTGAGAGGTGCAACTTGCAGCAGCAATGTACTCGGCCTCAGCAGTTGATGTAGCAACAGATGTTTGTTTTTACTTGCCAAGAAATCAACAGCTGCCTAGGAATTGACAACCACCAGAAGTTGACTTTCTAGTTAACTTGCACCCTGCATAGTCACTATCTGAAAAAGCAACTAATTTGCAAGAGTGTGCCAGTGGAATACACAGAAACCCAGAGAGATTGTGTACCTTGCAAATATCTAAAGATTCTCTTGACTGCAATCAAATGAGAATGACTCTTAGGAGCAGCCTGAAATCTACACAAACACATGTAGCAAACATAAATCTGGTCTAGAAGCTGTTAGATACATCAAGGACCCAATAATACATCGTGTAAGCAGTTCATCAACAGCTTTACCTTTCTGATCAACATCCAATTGTTGTGTGGTGCACATGGGAGTTAGAACAGGGCTTACAGTTTTGTAAATCAAACTTATTCAAAAGATCTTTTGTAATTTTGACTGATGATAAAGAAATCTCATCTGTGTTTGTTTGATTTGCAAGCCTAGAAAGAACTGTAATTCTCCCATTGCACTCATTTCAAACCTCTTTTTCATAATGTTGTAAAATCATCACACAACTAGGGATCAGAGAAGATGCAAAGATAATATCATCAACATAAATCTGAACAAGTAGCTTATGCTGATCCACCTTCTTAATAAACAAAGTTTTATCAATGGAGCCTCAAGTGAAATTATTCTTAAGAAGAAAAGTAGAGAGTCTCATACCAGGCTCTAGGAGCTTGTTTCAACCCATAAAGAGCCTTATCAAGTTTGTACACCCATTCAGGATGTTTATTATCCTCAAAGCCTGGTGGTTGACACACATAAACTTCTTCTTTATTTTACCATATAAAAATGCACTTTTAACATCCATTTGAAAAACTTTAAGATTGTGGAATGCAGCATAGGCTAAGAACAATCTGATTGCCTCTAGTCTGGCTACAGGGGCAAAGGTTTCATCATAATCAATACCTTCTTCTTGTGAAAACCCCTGTACAACCAGTCTAGCCTTGTTCTTAACAATAAGCCCATTTTCATCGGTTTTATTCCTAAACACCCATTTAGTGCCTATTGCACACTTACCTGGGGAAGAGGAACAAGTTCCCACACTTGCTGTTTCTTGAACTAAAGTAGCTCAGCTACATAGCTTCAACCCATCCATTGTCTCTCAAAGCAACATGGTAGTTCTTTGGCTCTAGCTGACTGATGAAGAGAGCATAGAAGCAGAAGTTAGACAATTGACTTCTGGTTGAAACACCAGCATTGATATCACCAATAATCTGAGACATGGGGTGATTCTTCAGTTCTTGATAAACAATGAGATCTGTGCAAGTGTTTGTAGAACCTTCAGCAGCAGCAGATGTTGATGTAGACTCTTGAAACCAAGAATTTGATGGTACCTCAAAAGATGTAGAGGAGGAAAAGAGATCTCATCAGCATTGTTGTGGATGGAACTGCTGAAGCTACAGGAACATCAAGTTTAGCAGACACAGGCAGTTGGTCACTAATCTTGAATAGGTGAGTATTGATATTATCATCATCATCATCAATACCACCAGGTGGAAGACATGCTGCAGAAGATGATTGAGCCACAGGATCTGCAACAGCTGGAGATTGATAAGGACATATTGCAGTATATCCAAATCAAACAACTCCACAGGGTTTTGTGGAATCTTGTCCAAAGGAGATTCATTAAACTTCACATGCAAAGTCTCTTCAACTATCTTTGTTCTGCAGTTGAAGACTCTGTATGCCTTGCAAGTAGATGAATAACCAACAAAATACCCTGCATCCACCTTAGGATCAAACTTATGGAGTTGATCCTTTGTGTTGAGAGAAAAAACAGGGACACCCAAATGCTTTGAAAATGAAATCAGAGGAGCCAAATGATGGAGAACTTCATATGGAGTCTTCATCAACCTCTGATTTACTAAAACTCTATTCTGCCACATAGCAAGCTGTGTTGACAGCTTCAGCCCAAAAGGTCAGTGGCAAAACAGAGTCAGCCAGCATGGACCTTGCAGCTTCATGAGAGTCCTGTTCTTTCTCTCCACTACTCCATTTTGTTCTGGAGTCCTTGGATGCTAAACTGCCTTTTGATTCTTTGAGAGATAGAAGTCATCAAGTGTATGATTCCTGAATTCAGTTCCATTATCACTCCTGATACACTGACTGGAAGGAATACTGCTCTCAATATACAACACAAAGTTAATAACCTTCTGAGCAACCTCATCCTTTGAATGTGGAAAGAAAGTCCATACAAATCTGGAGTAATCATCCATTATTACCAGACAGTATTTCTTCTTGGCCATGCTCATCACTCACAGGACCAAATAGATCCATATGCAGTAATTGCAAGCAGGCAGTGGACTTAGGCTCTTCAATAGGAGGGAATGAGACTTTGTGTTGTTTTCCTTTTAAACAAGCAGTGCAGGTTTCATCACAGTGGAACTCCTTTATTGGTAAGCCTCTGACTAAACTATTGTGGATAAGCTGATTCATGTTTTTGAAATTAACATGACCCAGCCTTCTGTGCCACAGTTTAGATTCTGAGAAGAGGCTTTGGAAAATAGGCAAGGATTGCCTTTGAGATCTATTTTCTTGGAAAGATCTAAGCATACACTGTTCCTGTCCTGTTGGCTCTCAGGAGAGTGTGTTCATCCAACACCTTGTCAATCAAATGCAAAACTTTGGATGACAGAATCCTACAGTTCTGACTGGTGAAAAGAGCAACATGGCCTTTATCACACATTTGACGACACTCAAGAGATTGTAGTTGAGATTTTCCACATGATTAACATCATCAAATTTTATTTCTCCATGGGAGACAAAACCATTACCAATGATGTAACTCCTAGCATCATTGCCAAAAGAAACAATCCTTCTTTCTTGAGAGTAGTCATGAAGAAGAGAGCTATTCCCAGTCATGTGCATAGATCCCCCACTGTCTACATACCAGATGCTACTTTGGCATGTTGGAGAACCCTGCAAAAATAAACAATCAGTTAGTTTTGGAGACCCAAACCTTTTTGGTTTTGGGCCTGGTCTCATCAATAGATGGTAAACTAACAGGTTTATTTGAAACAACAGCCTGAGAGGAGAAGATGGTGAAGAAGAGGAATCCTTTGGCTTGGATCTCCTTTTCTGTGGTTTCAACATAGGAGCATCTAGTTGGTTAACTCTACCCAACAGATGTTGAACCATCATAACCAGCTGTGTCTGATTTTGTGATAAGCTTTCAGCTCATCAGACACTTGCCAGTGGAGGTTGATAAGTTCCTATGTTGCACCTTCTTCTTCTGAGCACTCTTAGCTGTCACCTGTTTAACCCTTCCTTTTTGGATTTCTTTGAGGACTTAAGAGTTACAGGATTGATGTTGCTGATACAAATGTGGTCTCAAACTCAGTTTTCATTTTTACCATTTTCTCTTTAATTTCTTCTGTTTGTTTGAGTTTGGAACCTCTTTTGTACCAACAATCATCTGTAAGATGATTGAATAAACCACATACTTCACATGGGTTCTTCTTCATCTTAGGTTGATCATCAACTAAAGAGGGTGAAGCAACTGGGACTTGCTCTTCAATGCTTTGGAAGCATTGTTTGCTTTCTTGACTGCCCTTTAGTAGTCTTCAAACTCTTTCTACTGACAGTTTTCTTCTCTTCAGTACTGACAGCAGTTGGAGAGTTTGAACTTCAGGTGTTAAATCCTGCTCTCTAGTCCTTTCAGAACTTTCAGAATTAACTCATGTGTTGATCAACTCATTGATCATGTGAGTGTCAGCATTTGAACCATCAACATCAGCTGAGGTTTAGAGAGGGCTTGATGCTGACTTCTACTTCTGAGTGTGCTGTATCAGAAAGTAGATCACATGATGAGATGGATTGGTTATCACTCTCACCATCAGATTCTACCTCTGCTCTTGGAGTAAATATGTAGGTGGTGCAGTGTGATTGTAACCAATGCCAACTTCACATTGGAAGCAGATTGCTTACTAAGAAGCATTTCAAAACCTTTGCATGATTGTACCCATCTATCACACTCTACCTGGGTAACTGCAAGGGTTTCTTTGAGATCTTTATACTTCTCTAGAAGTGTTTCTTCCTAGCCTTATCATCAGTATTTGGCATTTCAATTTGTAAATCTCATCATTTTTATCATTAAGCACAGACTCAAATTCAGCTTTTTTTTTGGAAATTATTTGTTCTAGCTCAATGTTCTGTTGATTAAGGCTACATTTGCTTCTCTAATAGATGCAAATGCTGCTATGCATGTGTCAGAACATAATTTGGCTTTTGCCTCAGAGGATACCTGTGATACCTTTGGTGTAGAGGCATTAGAGGATGAAGTATCAGCAGAATCCAAAGCCATAAGAGCTAGATTTCCAAATGGACTGTCACCACCGTGTTGACCAGCACCTGAGAACAGTTTTCATGACCAGACATGTAATCTGGTAAACTGCTCCAGTCAACACTCCTGGGGTGAAGAAGCTGTGTTTTGAGGTTGAGATTGTTGATGAGATTGGGAAGGCTGTGGTTCAGGCAATGCTTGTGGTTGTTGTGCAATGGAGCTTGAAGAGAATTTGGTTGAGGCACATAATAGTAGGGATAAGGATATGACATTTGACCCTGGGAACAAAGTATGCAGAGATCTGGATGTGAATAATGACCAGAACCAGCAGGATGTTGCCCTCTGTTTTGTGGACTAGTACTAGGAAAAGTCACAAAGGGTGCAGAAGAGTTAGATCCAGTTGATCTACACTCTCTTGCAAAGTGTCCTAGCCTTTGGCATTTGTGACACCTCAACTTACTCTTGTCAAAACCAACTTTGGTTTTGCCAGAGAGTCCAGGAAATTTCCTGCCAGTTCTCTTGTAGAACTTCTGAGATCTTTATTAATTAGTGCCATCTGGCTCAGAATATCCATCTCTTCTAGATCATCATCAGCTATTCCTTTCAGATCATCCATGATGAAGCATAAATTGTCCTATTACTGCCAGAGTGACTCTCAATACCAACAAATGCATGATCAGAACTATTTGAAGAGAAATCAATATGCTCATCATAATTGTTTTCAGATGCAGCATATTCTGACTCATGACCACAAGGCAGTGTTGCCCGTTCGAAGTCATCAGTGAGCTTTCTCTGATAGGACAGTTTCCTCTTCTACTCTATCTCTCTTTCAAATGTAAGCAGTTTCCCATGAAGTTGGGTGAGAGATAGGCCTTCTAGATTTGCACTGGAGCGTAGGACATATGTTGTGTCCCATCTCTCAGGTAGTGATCTGAGGAATCTGTTGTTCATCTGGCTATTGGTGTATTCTTGTTTCACCATTTTCAGCTCAGATATCAAGCAGGAAAAGCGCTCAAACTGTTGAGTCAGTGTCTCACCCTTTCTATGAGAGAATGTCTCGTATTGTTGGGCAAGGATCTCTCTATTGTTTGCTAAGACCTCATCAGTGCCACCGAATTGTTCCTTCAGGGCATTCCAGAGATCATGAGCAGTTTCATGATGCATAACCCTGAATAGATTTCATTAGGCAGTGCCATGGCCAAAATTCCATGGGCTTTAGCATCAATCTCATAGTTTCCGATCTTCATCAGAGTATTGTTCCTTCTTCTCGGACCATTTGATTGGTTTCCGGATTGTTCACCATAGGCTTATGTGGTCCATGTACCACAGAGTCCACAACCTGAACTGTTAACAGACAGGTGATGAAGCATTCTTTGTTGCCATATGTTATACACGGTCCTAACCAGCATCGGAGGCTTGGTTGAGGACCCGGTATTGTGAGGATCACTAGGAGTCGTCATCTCGGATTCAATCAAATTCGGTTTAAGCTAAAACAATTTAACAAAACGCAACAACAAATGAACCAGAAGATCTCAAAATAAATGAACGAAAGCGGCAGAAATTCCATAATCTATAACCAGTTCTTGCAAATGCGCTAATTCAATCAAACACAGAAATCAATTAGCAATTTCACTGATCAATTGTTAGATCGGTCAATGATTAACCAGCAATGATACCACTTGTTAGGATCAGTGATCTATGTTTGATTGATTGATGAGTATTGCAGCGAATTCAAACAATGAATTAGTCGATTCACAAGAACAAACGATATTCAATGAAGAACAAAGACGGTTATAGAGAGAGAATATCTACAATATATTTCATTCAATATTCGCTTTCGTGGTAACAAATGTCAAAATTATGATTAGTCGACACCTCTTATATAAGAGATGTGACGTCTGCTGATGTCACTATATGACATCTAACAGATTTATTACAACTGAACACAACTACTGAAGATGTTCAAACAGCTGACATCTTCTCAAAAAGTTCTAAGTTTATCAGTTGTTATAACTACTGAAAATATAAAACTACTGAAACTACAACGACTGAAGAACAAGCTCTTCAGTCGTTTTACAAACCTACTGAAACTAGAAATATAAAACTACTGATATCACAACTACTGAAGAAGTACTCTTCAGCAGTTGTGACAACTACTAACGCTTCAGCACTTGATCTTCAGACTTTGACCTTCAGATGTTTCATCAGCTGATGACTTCAGTAGATATCATCAGCTGATGTCTTCAGTCTTTGTCTTCAGACTTTGTACATCAGTTGTTGATCTTCAGCACTTGTAAACTCTTCAGCTGTTGTACTTCAATACTTTGGTCTTTCAGCTTCAGCACTTGTGTTCTTCGCTGTTCAGCTTCAGTACTTGTGTTCTTCAGCTGTTCAGCTTCAGTACTTGTGTTCTTCAGCTGTTGTACTTCAGCACTTTAGTTCTTCAGCTGTTGAAGTCTTCAGCACTTGATCTTCAGTGTTGAAGTCTTCAGTACTTGTCAAACTGCTGATGAAGCTTTCAGCAGTGTTTGTGATACCATGTGGGACTCAGAGGTTTTCTGATCTTGGCTCATTGGTTTTTTGGTCCAACAGTGGTCCTTTTAAGCCTATGACTAGAATGGTGAAAGATACTTCATTACCTTTACCGATGATATAGTCGCTATGGGTATGTGTACCTATTAAGACACAACAATGAAGGTTTTGAAATGTTCAAGATCTTTCAAAATGAGGTACAAAATCAACCAACAAGTCGATTAAAGTTCTCCACACCAATAGAGGAGGTGATACCTAAGTGATGCTTTTCAAGATCATCTTAGGAGTTGTGGGATTGTCTCATAACTCACTCCACCTGGAACACCACAACATAATGGTATCTGTGAGAGGAGGAATCAAACCTTATTGGATATGGTCCCATCTATGATGGCTAGAAGCACATTACCTCTATCATTTTAGGGTTTCACTTTGCTCTCCGCGGCCGGTATTCTAAATATGGCCCCAACCAAAAAGGTGGAAAGGACACCTTTTGAGATATGGCATGGAGAGTTCCATCCCTATCATACTTAAGGGTCTGGGGTTGTGAGGCTTATGTTAAGACTCCTACCCCAAACAAATTAGTTGTCCGATCCACCAAGTGTATCTTTGTTGGATATCCAAGCGATTCTATGGGATATTATTTCTATGATCCACCGGAACAAAAGGTGTTTGTTGCCAGAAAAGGTGAGTTCTTAGAAGCAAGGTTCCTTATGGAAGGAACTAGAAATAGAATAGTGGATCTTGAGGAGGATCAACAACCACAACCCGATGCACGTTTGGTTGAAACTAGCACATTGAAACTAGCACTCAACATGAGGATGTTGAGGATGATCAAATGGTTGATCAATACACACAAAACGTTCGCAGAAGTGGTAGAACTAGTAATCCACCTGAAAGATACAGATTTTTTATGGATGGATGCTATGTGGTAGATTCAGATGAACCAACCACATACCATGATGCAGTGTCCAATTCAGATTGTGACAAATGGCTCGAGGCCATGAGCGTTGAGATGCAATCCATGCATGACAATCAAGTATGGACTTGGTTGTACCACCTCTTAACTCCAAAGTAGTTGGAAGCAAGTGGGTTTTCAAGAAGAAAACTGATATGTGTTGATGCATGTATATGTCCCTAGATCATGATTTGAAATGTATGAATCTTGTCTGTCTGAGTATGATGTAATCTGTATTGATTAATGAAATGACATAATTGTGTTTACTTGTGATGTTTAATATTTCACTAATCAGTCGTGATGAATTGATTGGGTTTTTGATTGCTTGAATGGTTGCACATCATGTTATATTAATTAAAACATTCAAACTTAACTTAATGAAGTTCTCATGCGAATGGCTCATGCGAATGAACCATACGCATGAATATCTTCACACGATTGACTCATTCGCACGACTGAACCAGGAGACTGGATCAGTCGTACGATTGTAACATAAGATTGGCTCAGTCGTACGACTGAACACTCAGTCGTACGAATGAATCAACAGCATGGTTCAATCGCACGAATGAATCAGACGATTGGTCTCAGTCGGCCGACTGAACCATTCGCAGACTCAGTCAGCAGAGTGAACCCAATCGCATGTCATATTGACCAGAATGGGTCCAGTCGCATGAAAGAACAGACGACTGACTTCAGTCGCATGATTCATTCGCACGAATGAATCAAAATGACTTTCAACTTTACACTTAGAACAGAAGTTTTCATGTCTTATGTACTAATGGTTCTATGTCTTGTGTGTTTCAGGTAAATGGCAGAAAGGTGGTCCATAAATCCAAAGCACAACATCTGTGCCCATTTGGATCACACCACCAGGAACGGGGCTGAGTTTACCGACATTATAGCCTTTCTAAGACGGTCCCGGACTCATAAGGCTATCTCCACGCCGTGCACGCCATATAGATGACTCCATCAGGCATTCTGGGAGAATGCCTCGGTGGACCGCTCTCGTGAGCCGTACTGTATTAGGAGCTCTATATTAGGCCATGATATTGAGATCTCTGCTGCCGACATTCAGAGGGTCCTAGAGTTTGGGGATGATGCTGATCATCCTACTAAACTACATCCGTTGACAGTGAGAGGATGCTTCCTGAGGATAAAGTACGCTGGGGATATCAACTCAGGTGTGCTCAAGAAGAGCAACCTGAGCCCCCAGTACAAGTACTTAGCACACGTGATCCTCAAGTGTGTTGCATCTAGGAGGGGTGGGTTTGACGACCTCTCAGACCAGATTCAAAATGCCTACGTGGCACTTGTTCTAAACCACCCCTTCAGTTTTTCCAGCATGATATTCTCCTACTTAGTGGGGAACTTGGAGGTAAAGGGAAAAAAGGGGTTTTGTATGTACCCCAGATTCTTACAGCTCGTCTTCAACGAGAAGCTGCCACAGTTGCCCAAAGAGAGTCATGACGCAGTGGCCTTAGAGATAATGGATGATACTACTCTGGCAGGATGAGAGTTTACAGGGGAAAGCAGGTTAAACCCCAAGTGAAGAGACTGATTGGCCACCTGGCCAACGAGAGGTATGTGGCGCCTGGCAGACGCAAATGGCGTAACGATGACAGCGACTCCGATGATGAGAGGTTGCTCCTACCAGATATGGATTCTCATGATAATGACAGTGGCAACGCCGGGGATGATATGCCTGCTACTCAAAGAGGCACTGAGTCAGATGTGATTCCCCCGGGGTCTGACACTACCGGAGAGGTTGCTGAGACGGCCGGTTTCCATCAGGGATTCATTGTTGGTGATCAGGAAGAGGAGGAGTCGGATGAGGAGCCCCTCACTAGGACTGTGGGAAGCAAAGTTGTTCCCACAGAACACGGGCTTAGGGTGGTTGGTGAACACCCTCGGGACTCCACTGAGAGAGAGACTGACCCAAGCTATGCTCCGGGTTCAGTAGGCAGAGCTGCAGGGGGAGCATCCACTTCCACCGGGACTAGGAGGAAGAGGATGGCTCAACCACACGGACTGAAGAAGAAGAAGCGTTGCCTGACCTTCGTTACCACTGCTGCCACTACTTCCACCATCACAGCCACCACTACCACCTCCACTGACATACCATCCATCACCACAGCCACCACATCCACTACTGCTACCACAACCACCACCTTACGTACCACCACTGTATCCTTCCCCTCCACCACCATACCATTCACACCTACATCACCAGCACCTGCTTACCGACCCATATTCACCACTGCTACTACCACCACCACCTCACATCATGCCGAACCCTCAACCCAGCCATCACATGTATATGGATCCACTCTACCTCACATCGGGGTAGAGGAGCAGCTGTCGGCGCTTAACCGTATGGTGATGCGCCTGCTAGCTACAGATGAAGAGAAAGCGGCGCAGATTCGCCAGTTGATCGATCTAACTGCTGCCCAGTCTCAGCAGTTGGCAGAGCAGGCTCGGATGATAGATCAGCAGACCCAGCTAATCGATGCTAGGAGAGTCGAGATGTCCCAACTCCAGGAGCAGCAGGCCCAATCAGCCAAACGTATAGAAGATTTGGAGACGACCAACAAGACGATTATGCTGAGGTTAAAGGGGTCAAAGGATGAGCCGTTGAAGATAAAGGAGGGTGATGGGGATGATGGAGATGGTCATGATGAAAATGATGATGACGATGAGGAAGATGCTAAGGATGAAGAAGAGACAGAGGAAGAAAGGACAGAAGGTAGAGATGATGATGACGAAGCAGAAGGAGGGGATGCGGCTGCATCGGCCTCTGCTTCTGGTCAAGAGCGAAGATCGAAGAATCGACAGGATCAGCCATCTACCTCTACTGCTCCTCCGAGCGACGAGCCCAGGATTCAAGACAAAAGTACAGATTAGATGTCTTATGTATTTATTTATTTTGTGATTGAATCATGGAATGAAAAAAAAACAAATGTGTTGAATGTTTATATATTACGTTGATATAATTCTGGTTGATTACTTACTAATGGTTTGTGTGTTGAATGTTTATATATTAAGTTGATATAATTCTGTTTGTTCACTTACTAATGGTTTATGTGTTGAATGTTTAAAACAAACAGATCCAAACTATCAAAGGGATGAGTTTGACATTGCTCCCCTTCAACAAGTCAAGACTCAACTAACCATGATCTTGATCTGCAAGGGATTATAAGAAGGTCTGTGAGTTATACCCCTGAAGAAGGGGAAATAATTCATGACCTATCTAACGAGCAACTGGCAGAGATGTTCAGACTCAATCCTGATGAAATCGCCAAGGACGCTCCAACAGTTGATTCAACCAGTGATGAAGAACTAAATGGCGTTGATGAAGTTGAGGTTGAAGATATTACAGCAGAAGAGTACCCTCAGTACGCTGACAACGAGGGTAATGTGGTCCCCAATCTAGGTGAGTCCCTAGTCAGTGATATGTTTGAGGTACTAGACAAGATGGAGCAGGAAACAGGAAAGACCAAAGGAATAGCCCAAGCCTCAAATAATAACGTAGACACTCGAAAGGCTGAGTGGGCTACCTGTTTTGAAGAAGTTAGAGCCCAGCGTGCTGCACCAAAGAAAGATGCCTATACCAAGCTCTACAGAGTCAAGAAACACCATAAGGTTCAGGCAGGATTATTGCATGGGCTTATTTTGATGACCTTAACGCGTATGCAGTTAAGAGGGAACAGGGCATAGAGTACTTTAGATTTCCACATGATCTGAAAACTCTACCTGGTTTTGAACTCAACCAGCTGGCTAAGCTAAAGCTGCTGTATGCTGACCCACGAAAAATGTCAGGCTGGTTCGAGGCTGCTCTGAAGAAGGAGTACCACACCAGATGGGTTAACTTCAGACCACAACAGCCTACGAGGTATCTAAGAAGGTCTGAGGTTGATTCCAATATTGGCAAGCCCAAGATTGTGTTGAAGTGGAGTCCTCCGCGCACTATGTCGAGAATCCCTCTCAGGGAAATGCCACAGGACTTCAATCCACACTTCAAATGGTGGTACTATGATTGGAGAACTGCTGAAGCTGTCATAGTTCTGAATAAAGAGGGCCAAATGGATACTATCAGGGTATTCGACCCGATGTGGCTAACCAACTTGTCTGCTAATGATGTCTATACATTATACAAGTGGCCACTGTTCTATGACACACAAGACATTGTACAAGCCCTCCAGTTCCAAAACGTTATACGACTTGTTTTGCGTTTGAGATTCACGCAGGAGTCACTAAGGAGGAGAAGTACAAGAAGTATAAGGAGGTTATGCAGAAGACAAGAGACTAGATAGATCTAGGTCCAAGGGGGAGTTTGTTGATGCATGTATATGTCCCTGGATCATGATTTGAAATGTAATGAATCTTGTCTGTCTGAGTATGATGTAATCTGTATTGATTAATGAAATGACATAAATTGTGTGTTACTTGTGATGTTTAATAATTCATTAATGAGTTGTGATTGAATTGATTGGGTTTATGATTGCTTGAATGGTTGCACATCATGTTATATTAATTAAAACATTCAAACTTAACTTAATGAAGTTCTCATGCGAATGGCTCATGCGAATGAACCATACGCATGAATATCTTCACACGATTGACTCAGTCGCACGACTGAACCAGGAGACTGGATCAGTCGTACGATTGTAACATATGATTGGCTCAGTCGCACAACTGAACACTCAGTCATACGAATGAATCAACCGCATGGTTCAATCACACGACTGAACCAGACTAATGGTTCAGTCGCACGATTGAATAATACCAACCTATAAATACAACTCAATTCGTGAAAAATAAAAACTCTTGATCAATTACGATTCCAGACGTACCCTAGCCGTCAGAAACCTTCCAATTCGTTCTCCAAGTTCATAGAACACATTAGATCGATTCCCAATCGATTTCTAACGTTAGTTTCAATTCTTGATTGATTCTTCGTGTGTTCTCACTGATTGGATCGTCAATCAAATAGGATTCCGCACTATTTGATCTGGTTTACACGTAAATCTCTAGGTATTTACGTAAAATACCAGGTCCTGACAATATACATGGAAACTTGGATACTTATAAGGCTAGACTTGTAGCAAAGGGTTTCACTGAGACTCAAGGGGTTGATTATGATGAAACCTTCTCACCTGTTGCGATGCTAAAGTCTATAAGGATATTGTTTGACATAGCTGCTCATTATGATTATGAGATTTGGAAAATGGATGTCAAAACCGCTTTCCTAAATGGATATCTTGACGAAGATTTCTATATGGTTCAGCCTGAAGGGTTTGTCGATCCGAAACATCAAGTATGCAAGTTAATAGAATCAATCTATGGATTGAAACAAGCATCAAGAAGTTTGAATCACCATTTTGATAAAGAAATAATTAAATTCAGATTCATCAAGAACGCTGACGAAGCTTGTGTATATAAGAAAGCTAGTGGGAGCATCATCACTTTCCTAGTATTGTATGTTGATGAGATACTACTATTTGGAAACGACATTTCAACTTTGAAGGTGTAAAAACCTGGCTTGGAAGTTTTTTTTCCATCAAGGATCTTGGTGAGGCCGCCTATATTATGGGAATAAAGATCCTAGGGATAGATCACGGCGGTTGATTGGTTTAAATCAAAGTGCATACATTGATAAAATCTTGAAAAGGTTTAACATGGAGAACTCTAAAAAGGTACGGAACCTATTCAAAGACGAATGATAATGAGTACGACTCAATGTCCTAGCTCAAAGGATGAGCAAGATAAAATGAAGGCAATCACATACGCATCTGCTATTGGATCCATCATGTATGCAATGATATGCACTCGACCGGACGTGTCATGCACCTTAAGCATGACAAGCCGATACCAGCAAAATCCTGGAAACAGTCATTGGATGGCTGTTAAGAACATACTTAAGTATCTAAGGAGGATAAAGGATATGTTCCTAATCTATGGATCTGGTGATGAAGAACTCGTTGTAAAAGGTTACACGGATGCGAGTTTCCAAACCGATCGTCATGATTCGCGATCACAATCGGGATACATTTTCATTCTGAATGGAGGAGCGGTCTCTTGGAAGAGCTCCAAACAGGATGTGGTGGCTCTATCAACTATAGACTCAGAATACGTCGCCGCCTCATTGGCAGCTCAAGAAGCTGCATGGTTAAAGAAATATATTGTCGATCTAGGGGTTGTCCCATCCATTCAGGACCCCCTAGAGATCTTTTGTGATAACGAGGGTGTGATTGCCCAAATCAATGAACCTCGTGCTCATAAAAAGACTAGGCACATTGAGCAAAGATTCAACTACATACGAGATGATGTTGAAAAGGGAAGGATATGTATTCGCAAAGTTCACACGGATCAAAACATTGCAGATCCTCTCACGAAGCTCCTTCAAAAGGCAAAGCATGAAGGTCATACTTGTGCCATGGGACTTTGATATTCTAGTGATTGGATTTGATCTAAAATCTTTTATTTGGATATTTGGAACCATTTATTATTTGAATAAAAATTATTTGGAAATAATGTTTCGATTAATATTCCAGTTTAGCATGTTTAATCCATGATTAAATTGTTTACTCTAAATGTCCGTAGTCATTCAAACTTGTGGGAACAAGTGTGAGGGTAAGATTATTATGAACATGGATTAGTTGATATTCATGACGATAAATATAGAGCAATGGGTTGCTACCAAGGTTCATAGATATTTGTGGGATACAAATGTAGGAGTAACCCGCATCTCAAATTTTACTACATGGAATCTTATTGATTGATCATAAGTAAATTTGAGTAAAGGAGAATACCATTTGGTATCCTCAGACCTGAGATTCATATTGGGTTTTGATATTCACCAAATATCATACCTTGATCTGGTTATCCGCTGTTCTGAAATAATGGACAGTACATGGGACTATGTTCAGGTGTGACACAAGGTGATTGTGAGAAACGTATGTAGTCAAGATGGGATTTTTTTCCTCTTATTCGTTGAGAGTAAGATGTCTAAGGCCTGGATAAGTTAAATCAACAAGGAATGATCTCTCTGTGTCCTTGGATTTAACATGACATCTGTAACAAAAGGATAGATGATCAATTCACCTAAATCATTTCAAGTAGGATACTTGAATGAGATGATGTTATTGAATGGCTATAAGTCATGCGTATTAAGGGTAGTAAACTGTTGTTAGGCGGTATTTATTGCTTGCATCAATCTTCTATGAATCTTGTGCAAGTGGGAGATTATTGGATTCTATATGCCCAAGACACATAGAGCATTGATGCGGTTAGTATGTCATGATCCAAGTCGGGTTATACCGAATAACAAGCTTTGCAATCACCGACAATTGTTCAATTGATGATATGATCATGCAATTAAATACTAACTCCAAATTTAGAAAATTGGTTTTCTAAATAAGTTGCATGTGAGATGGAACAACTTATTAGGATATATTGTTCAAGAATATTACTTAGTGTTATTTAAGTTAGTTAGAATACATTAAGTAATAAAAGAGTGTATAAGTTATACAATTAAAATTTAATTGTACAAACTTACAAGGGACTAATTTATAAAATTGCTTGATTAAAATTATGGGGTGAACTTTGTCTTAAGACAATATTCGGCCGCCCCACCCTCTCCAATGAGAGGTTTTTACTTTCTTGAAAACAAAAGAACATTAAGAACTAGTCTAACACTCAACCATCTGATACAACACATGCAAACCGAATTTTGGAGCTCCCTTCTCTCTCTCAAGGTTCTCGGTTTTTCAGCAAGTTTTGAGAGGATTTAGAGTGACTTTGGTGTTCATCTCCCTAACAAGAAGAGGTGTTTGCATATTAGCTTGGGGTATAAAATCTTTTGGGGTCCCTTCCTTGGAGCCTTGGCCGAATTTAAGCATCCTACATACCTTTCTTGGGCGACTTTAAGCTGGTTGAAAGATAGTTATTCACAGCTCAATGTAGTTGTGATTTAATGTACATTTACATATGTTTCATAGCTTGCTCATTCACATATAATGATCCTTTGATTTTGGGTTTGTTTTAACATATATATTGTCACCATAAGAACATGAAATTTCAGTTATAAAATCATGTTTCTTAACATATTTCCGCTGCGTTTTTCTGAATGTTTAAGAGGTTAAATTTGGTTTTATGAACAAACCCTTCAGGAAGATATGGTTCGGGCATGCGTCATTTATTTTGGAGGGAGTTAGGATGACCACCTACCGTTAGCTGAGTTCTCATATAACAATAGTTATCATGCCAGCATTGGTATGCCCCTTATAAGATGCTATATGGGTGGAGATGTAGAAAGCTGTGTGTTGGGGCGATATTGGCCATTAGGAGTTAGGGAGCGTCGAGGTGGTCGAGGCTACGACTGAGAAGCTGGAAAGGATGAAACTTTTGTGAAGGTAACTAAGGATCGACAAAAGTCGTATGTTGATAAACGACGTAGACCAATTGAGTTCCGGTGGATGATAGAGTTATGTGGAAGGTCTCACCTTGGAAAGGAATCATTCGGTTCAGGAAGTGGGGCAAGTTGAGCCCAAGATACATAGGGCCTTTCAGAATCATTGCTCGAGTAGGAGAGGTGGCTTATAGACTAGAGTTACCAAATGAGTTAAGTGGAATTCACCCGTCATTCCATGCATCTCATCTAAGAAAGTGTTTAGCAGATAAGGATATGATTGTACCACTGGAAGATATCGAGGTAGATGAACGGCTCAATTATGCGGAGCAACCAGTGGCAATCATTGATCGTAAAGAGAAGAGGTTAAGGAATAAAGTGGTTCCTCTTGTGCGTATACAGTGGAAACACAGAAAGGGATCTGTGTCTACCTGGGAGACTGAAGAGGAGATGAGACAACATTACCCACGATTGTTTGAGGAATAACAGGTTTCGGGGACGAAACCTATAGGGGGTGGAATTGTAACACCCAGTTATTTTTGTAGTCATGGAAGAAAGAATAAAAGCGAAGGAAAAGAAATAAAAGAAATAAAACCCAAGACGAGGGTGTAAAAGGTGGCATGGCTACCCATGTTTTCTACACACTCACATCATTCAGATTTTAGAGAGAGAAAGAAAGGAGAGCTAGAAAGTCTTGGGTATTCAAAAGAACAAGTGCAGAAGGTCGAATTCAATGTAAGAATTCGTGTTTTTTAGATGTTCTTAATAGGCTTTATCCTCGGTAATATGTGTATGTATGTTTATATGTGTTTGGGTGTGTTTTGGTGGGTTTCTAGGCGGTTGAACTCAATTGCAAACGGGTTTTGAAGAAGTCGTAACCAAGGCTGTTGTGGTAAGTTCTAGAACCCCCTTTTTATTTGTTTGGTGATCGTATGATTATGTTTCGAAGGCTTAGAATGTATAATTTAAGCTTAGAACATGATACGCGATGTTTGGGGACTGAATTATGATGTTTAGGATGACTTAGACTGCTCACGCGCCTAAAAAGTGGCCAATGCGCCCAACTAAAAATAAATGCCTAAGTGTCCCATGCGCATAAAAACTCATGCGCCTAAATAGTACCCATGTGCCTAGAAATAGGCTGAAATTGACTAAGTGTTCATATGCTTAGATAGTTCATGCGCCCAAGCACTCATGCGCCTGCATAGTGCCCATGGGCCTAGAAATTCCGAAAAGAGACTAAGTGTTACCAATGCGCCCTAATAGTGCTAACGCACCAGGAAGTTTCCCATGTGCCTAAATGTTTCTCATTCGTCTGAAAGGCCATGCGCCTGCATAGTGCTTATGCACCTGCATAGTGCGCATGCACCTAAAGACTTAGAAATATTATCTAATTTTAGGGAAAATTGTAAAAGTAGAATTTGACTTGGGAGGTTTCTAGGGGCTATGTAGGTTGACGTTTTGAAGTCATAGATGATGTGATGGGTGTTGTAGGATATGATCTGATGATGTATGATTGATGCTTAGGCTTAATGGTATGTATAATGTACGTTATGTATATGTGATGTGCCTTGTATGGTGATGTTGTATGGTTATGTTCATGTTCCTTATTATGTATGATTATTTTTCCGTGAATTTACGTTGAATATTAATGAATGAAATGAAAAGTAATATGTAACGTAAAGTGGAAGATAATGAAAAAAGGAACGTAATGAAAAATGCATGCATTAATGAATGAATGAATGAATGAAAGTAAGAAAGGCTGGCCAGCAAATGTATGGAGGTTCACACCAAATGAAGGGTGTTAGCTCAGCTGTGTGCGGGTTAGCTATCCTAGAAGGATGCACACTGGGGTCCAATCCTTGTGATTGATCATATGTATCGCATCCTTGCCGCTTGCCCCAGGTACTGGAGTCAGCTTCGCGTACAATGTTTGAGGTCTATGAAAGACCTCAGGCCCAGTAACCAGCTTTCTGCAGAATGTTTGGGGTATAGCATATGGCATTAATCCGAAATGAAAAGAGAAAAGATAAATGGTGAATGTACTTTCCCTAGGTACTAGAGTCAGTTTCGTGCACAATGTTGGAGGTCTATGAAAGACCTCAGGCCAGGTAACTAGCTTCGTGCACAATGTTCGGGGTATTGTACATGTCTAGAAAGTATTGAACATAGAAATGAAAGTAAGAAAGTATGAACTAAAGTGAATGAAAGTAACGAAAGTGAATGAAAGTAACGAAAGTGAATGAAAGTAACGAAAGTGAATGATAATGACGTATATGAAGAAGGTTAATGAACGAATAATGAAGATAATAATGTTATTATATGTGTACATAGGATGTGTGATCATGTGGGAAAGTATAGTATGATTTTGAAAGAAAGCAAAGAACGGTTTTAACGAAAGTAAAGTATGTTTTATTTTAAAACTAGTACCCACTCAGCAATGTTGACTTTTACGTGTTTCTAGTTGGCAAGTAAAGGTTGCTGAGGATGGCACGGGGTGGCTACTTGGCACGTATTGGATGACATCCATTTTTATAATGCTTTTGTGATGTAACGCAACGTATATTTTGTAATTTGATAACAATGTATTATTTTGCAAAAACTTTCATAATGAAATGAAATGCTTGTTTTAATGTTTCTGCTGCATGTTCTTAGTAAATTAATACAAATAAATGTTTTATGTGCGATGATTGACCAGCTGTAAGCGTCCTGGGAATGGGGCCTTACATGCAGTCAATGTTAGTCTTCTAGGAACTTGAAGGTTATTGTTTCTTGTTCTTCGTTTCTTCATCAGAAGTTCTTCCTTTTGTCTTATGATCCTTTTCTTGGATAGGTTTATTGGTACTACACACATTTCCAGGATCAAAAGTTCCTACCACCTGGAATCCAGCCGAGATGAACACACCCTTTTGTTTTAGGTCAATCTTCAACTTAGATTTAGCCACTTTCTTTGCAGTTTTTCTGGTTGCCTTAGCCCAACTTCTTTTGGCTTTGGTGGTAAGGGGTTGGTCATCAGTGTTAAGAGGGGTTTGGTTTACCTAGTTCTGTCTTGTGATGGTCTCCAAAGCTGCATCACTCTTTTACTCATGAGAAGGTGGATTATCATATTGAACCTCTTACTCTTCATTACCACACCTTGGTTGTCTAATAGACTCATAAGAGTGTGGTGGAGCAATTTCATTACTGCCCAACCCACCTTTATTTTGATAACCAAGTTTTGAGTGAGAGGATGATGCAAGAAGGGCTTGGAAGTTATGCTCTGAGATAGCATGCATCCTTGCATGTGCCTTGGCTGTGAAAGCTGGGCTTCAGCCTCAGTCAATTTGGATATTAAATCCTTGATTTGAGTTTTGTAGTTAGTATGTTCATGTTTTAACCAGGACATAGTTTTCTCTAATCATCAATTTTCTTCTAATAGTCAGATTCATAAAATCAAATTTGAAGATGGTTAAAGACTCAATGTTAGATTTAATTTCCATATTGTAGTCTTGATCTAACTTAACATTAGCAATACAAGCTGGAGTACAGGGATATTCATATACCTTGTTTTAATCTGTTCCAACCATGAGTGCTTGAGTAGGAGTCACATCCTATACCATAAAGCTCCAGTCAACTTCTTGAACTGCAGTAGTTGTTTGAGCAGACTTCCCAGTGGCTTTAGGTGTAGAGGGATGTGAGGAGGCGTGTGAGGTTCCCAGATTTGACTTAGGAGCCTTACATTCTCTAGCAAGGTGAGCAAGTTGGTTACAATTGTAATATTTCGCCTTTGTTTTGTCAAAGCCAAAGTTGCTGCTAGTTGGGTTTCGAGGGAACTGTTTTTCAGTTCTTTAAAGAACTTCTTTACTGAGTAAGTCGGCAAAGACATTTGTTGGACAATGTCCACATACTCCACATCATCTAGGCTAAAGCACTCTAGATCATCAAAGCTATGCTGATGATCACTAGAGTACCTACCTCCTGAGACAAAGGCATAACTGTCTTGGAAAGAACCTTGTTGAGCGTGTTGAGACCTTGGAGTCCTAGGGAATGTGATGTAGGGTAGATATGGGCATAAAAACCGGTTCGGGAACAAGTTTGGCCAAAAAAACCGGAACCAGTTTGAGGCCCAAACCGGTTTGGCCCAAACTGGTTTCAACCCGGTCCGAACAACCGGTTCCCTACCAGTTTAACATTTCTTCGAATCAAACCGGATTCAACCCGAACCGGTCCCCAAACCGGTTTCAAAACCGGTTTTCCAACCCGGTTTCAAAACCGGTTTTCCAACCCAGTTTTCAAACCGATTTTAAACCCGGTTACCGTTACCCAATGGGTACCTTTTTTTGACCGTTTTTTGGATGTTTTTTTACCATTATACCCCCACTAGGTTAGTATATATGTATTTGATGTTTTGGTTGAATCACAACAACTTATAACACTCTCTACTCACAAAAATCTAAAAAACGCTCTCACAAATACTCTCTACTCTCCAAAATCTCAATAAAACTCTCACAAATACTTTTATTTTAAACGCTCTAAGAAAAATCTCTCAAATGGTTTCATCAAGTGCTCAATCATCTGTTTGTTGTGAAACATCTTCAAGCATCATGGTGGTAGAAATCTTTCATACGAATAGGAACCCCGAAGTATAGTGCAATTACGATTTATGTGAAATGGCTAGCAGTCCAAACAAGGCTCATTGCAAGTTTTCTCATAAGTTTTTCAACACAACGTTGAAAAACCATATTTCAAATAAATATTGTAAAGGGTTAAAAGGTGAACCTTCTCAAGGTCAAGCTTCGATGACAAACGAAGGAAATATTTGGGCTTATAACGTTGGTACGGTTCGGGAGCAAATGGCACAATTTGTAATTCAAGAAAGTTTGCCATTCAAACATTTCGACAACAAACTTTTGACTCGACTCATTCAACGAACTCTCCAACCACATTACACCAATGTAATCAGTGCTACTCTTCGAAAAGATTGTTTAAAAATGTGGAAAAAAGCTAAAAATGATTTAATATCTTATTTTGAAAATTTACAAAACGGTGTTAACTTAACTACTGATGTTTGGTCGAAACCTCACGGTTCACCGGACTCGTACATTTGTGTCACCGCCCATAGGGTTGAACCCAATTCATGGCAAATGATGAAACGTACGATTGCGTTTGAATTGTTTGATTATCCTCACACCAGCCAAAACATTTTTTATCTTATTGATAAAGTTATTCAAACGTATAAATTAGAAAACAAAATGTTTTCTATATCTTTTGATAATGCATCAAATAACACTCTTGCGATAGATCATTTGAAATTAGAATATAACCAATGTGTGAGGGTATGTTTTTCATAGTTGATGTGTTGCGCACATCATAAACTTAGCCATTCAAGATGGTTTAAAAATGATTGAAACAGTTAAAGATTGTTTTAAAGAATTTTACGTGATATTTTTAGTAATAACAAAAGATATACTAAATATCGCAAGTTTTGTAAAGACGCAAATACGAAATGTTTAGGCCCGAATCGGGACGTACCAACACGATGGAATTCCACTTGTAACATGTTTGAAAAGGCTATTGAACAAAAAGAAAGTTTAATAGCCTTTCATATAGTTTGGTAAGTCGGGGAAAGGCAAATTATTACCATCCATCGGGTTGGGCCATTATCGAAGAAGTAACAAAAATGCTTCAAATTTTTAAAAACGCAACTACGTGTCTTTCTGGAGTTTATTACCCAATGAGTCCATTAGTACTTCACCAAATTTATTTAATGACTTCAAAAGTAAATGAATTGTCATGTAGGGGTAGACCTTATTCCAATATGATACCCCCAATGAAAGAAAAAATTATAACGTATTTTAAAGAAATGCCTCCAGTTATTACATGTGCTGCTGCTTTAACCCTTGTTTAAATATATCGGGGGTTGAAACTTTACTTGATAAAATTACTTTTAATTTGGATTCAGAAGTTCATAACCCAATGTATTGTAAAACTTTAAAAGCTACTTTTAACAAACAATTAGAACAAATGTATGCTATTTATTTATTAAAATACGGGAAAACATCACAAATCCATGATGCTTTAATGCATGCGGCAAATGCCGTAAGTTCGAATGATCTAATGTTTGTGTTATATAATACTTTATAGAATGAATGTAATAAATGTCAACGTGGTAATACCCCGAGTAGTGAACTCGGGAGGTATGGTCTTACAAACTTTTTATCGACCATGACTCCACAAGATTTTAAAATTTTTGACTTGTTGGCTTGGTGGAATGGTAAGGAAGATCAATGTCCCATCCAATCCACCATGGCCCGAGATTTACTAACCGTTCAAGCTTCTACGTTAGCTTCGAAATCTGCTTTTTCTGTTAGTGGCAGGGTTATATCAATAAGATGACTCGACTCACTCCACATGCGGTTGAAATGTCAATTTGATTAAAAGATTATTTGGATGTCGCGAAAAGAGTAGAAGACAAACGTTCACTTGAAGGAAAATTGGAATATGAAGCATAATTATACGAGGACGAGGTAAAGAGCAGATTGACACAAGGAATGATTGATGATGAAGTGGCATATGATGACTACCTTCGTAACAGTTCAAGTTCTGGTGGCGAGGAATAAACGTACAAGTATAATACGAACGAAGAAACGACTAAGTTAAATGTTTAGTTTTATAGATTTTTATTTACCCTTGTATGTTATCTAAATTTTATAAATGTTTTATATATTGTTTAAATGTTTAAATTGTTTAAATGTTTTAAATGTTTATAATGTAGGATTCTATGTGCCCAAGACACTTAGAATATTGATGTGGTTAGTACGTATGATCCAAGTCGGGTTATACCCAATAACAAGCTTAGCAAACACCAAATAATATTTAGTTGATGATATGATCATGCAATGAAATATTAACACCAATTTAGAAAACGGGTTTTCTAAACAGTTGCATATAACATGGAACATTTATTAGGATATATTGTTCAATGATATTATTTGTAATGTTATTTAGATGACATTA
Organism: Flaveria trinervia; assembly: GCA_025506515.1. NCBI lineage: Eukaryota > Viridiplantae > Streptophyta > Magnoliopsida > Asterales > Asteraceae > Flaveria > Flaveria trinervia. The sequence goes on along the minus strand of CM046458.1, from coordinate 30,160,167 downwards.
CAAATTAATAATGGCTATATATGTTATACAATTAATGGTTAGTTGTATACATTTTCTAAGAGGGACAAATTATAAGACCATTTGTAACATGTGTTTGTGTTTAAAAAAAAAAAGGGGAAACCCTTATTCACACAAAATTCGGCCGCCCCCCCCCCCCCTTGTTGTTCATTGGACCAACTTTGTTGATTAAACACAACCAATTAAGGGTCTTGGCATTCTTCTTGGACCAGCCATCTTGAGAGACACATGCAACTAAACTCCAAGAAAAAACTCTCTCTTCATTCTTCTCCAAACTCACGGTTTTTGAAGGTGTTGTAGCAGCTACTTCTTGAAGTTTTGGTTACCAAAATCCTAGCAACTAAGGTGTTTGTTTGAAGGCTTGTGGGTATAGACGTTTGAGGACTTCTAGCTTGAAGTCTTGGCCATTAATCAGCCCTCATTCAGCACTATCTTGGACGTTTTTGAAGCTCACAACAGCCCTCTCCTTGGTCGTTTCTTGCTGCTCAAAGAGGTAGAATCATAGCTCATTGTGGCTGTGATTTGAATGTGGTTTTTTGTACATTTTCATAGCTTGTTCATTCACATATTATGATCCTTTTGTTTGGGTTTGTTTTCATCTAAAATGGTCACTAAAGAACATTATTTTCAGCTTATAAAATGGGTTTTATTAAGTTGTAACTCCGCTGCGTTTTTCAGAAAGTTTAAGTGATTAAACATTGATTTTATGTTCTAGCAAACCCTTCAATGGCATCAAGAGCCAGGTTATGTGGATGACTTGCTTGATTTATCTCTTGAAATTGGTTTTAAAAGATGATATTAGCAATGTTATAGGCTGATTTTGGGCTGTTATAGTTTATATGAATGATTCCCCATACTTTCAAGGTCATATCACACATGCTAGTGATTAGACCTTGAAAGAAACATATTATGCATGTTGGTTGTTTGGACATGATTAAAACCCAAAATTTCAGTTTATGTTGGCTGAAATTTGGGGTTTTAAATGGGTTTTTCATTATATGGTTAGATGATTTGATCATTGGTTGTTTTAGTGCATAACCTAGCTTGTGGCCTTGTGTTGTTTGGATGTTTCTAGTGGTTGTTTTATTCATTCAATTGGTTGTAATATTTGTGTTTATTCCTTTGGGTTGTAATTATTCATTCATTTGGTTATGTAATAATAGATTAGGTTCATTTCCTTTACTAGAAAAATGTATTAGGATACAATTTTGTAAAGGAAGATGTACAAGATCAAGACCCAAAGATGGACACAAAGACACAAGAAACATGGAGCATTTGGATGCGGTTTCTAGTGGGAGGTTCTTGGAACCTTTATGATATGTTTGACCCTTAGAAAGACCAAAGACAACACTTGTGATGGCAAACAAGTGTTGTCAACATAAGGGCTATGGTTATGCACATATGGTTGTTTATGTTTTATGCTTGGTTGATTGTTTATTGTTTCATTGTTTGTTTGATGTTTTGACATGCATTACAACTCATTAACAAACTTAACAAGCTGAAATCGATGGTTCTTAATAGTTAATAAAAGTTATTAAAATGGTTTAATGATTTTAAAGATTAAATTGGTTTTAATCTAAGAACCATAGGGTACCTTGCATTTGAAAGCATACAAATACAAGTACATAGAGTTTTCTAACTAGAATTAAGAAGTCTCTAAAATTTTAAAACGAGATCAACACCGTCCTTTTACGCAACACTTGAGTCACTGGGAACTCTTAGTGGGATAAAGGTCACCTAACCATTTTAAGGGAACTTGTGATTTGAGGTGAGAATGCCTTACTTATGGGATAAAGGTCACCTAACCATTTGTTTTGGCAAACTCACACGTGGGTGTAAGTAGGATGTCTTGATTTGCAAACCATGTTAAATGGATCACCTACAATGTGGTTTCCAAATGGTGTTGATGGGATTTACATGCCGACTTTACATATGATGTTCAAGAGTCGATCCCATACCTCTAGAAGTTGAAATGGTTGCAACCGTCAATCGTTGACCACCTTATTAATTTAAATCGTGGGATAAAGGTCACCTAACCACAATTTAAATGTAATGTTGGGTTCTAGATTTTAATATATAATTGACCTTAATAGGCATTAATTATTAAAATTGATAATATCGAAAATACTAAATAAAACTTTGTTAAAATTTTGTAGATGGCCTCTAATAATGATAATTCCGATAACTCATCCGCGTCCAACCAATCTCTACGAGCGATCCTCCAAAAGGAACGTCTAAACCATAACAACTTCATCGATTGGTATCGAAACTTGAGAATTGTTCTCAAGCAAGAGAGACGATCGTATGTTTTAGACGACCCTGTCCCCGATCAACCTAGCGAGGATGATGAGGAGGCCTTTAATGATTGGCTGAAGTACACTGAGGACTCCGTCCAAGTGTCTTGTCTCATGCTAGCGAGCATGACTCCGGATCTCCAAAGGAGTATGAACACACGGGGCTTATGACATGATAACCCAGCTGAAGGAAACGTTCCAACAGCAAGCGAGGGTTGAGCGTTTCGAAACGGTTCGAGCACTCCATGCATGTCGTATGGACGACAATCAATCTGTTTCATCTTATGTACTTAAGATGAAAAGTCACATTGACCGCGTCGAGAGGCTTAATTGTCCCGTCTCGAAGGAATTGGCCACGGATTTGATCCTCAATGGCCTTACCAAGAGGTTCGAGACATTCGTGTTGAACTACAACATGAATGCATGGGACAAAGCATTGGTGAACTTCACTCAATGCTCAAAACGGCCGAGGCGGCCATGGGTAAAAGGGTTTTACCCGTTCTCACCATCAATGAAGGTGGGAACAATAAAAGGCCTCTCCCGCACCCAAGGCAAAGGTTGCCAAGGGTAAGGGACCTACTGGGGAAAAGGGAAAGGGTGGCAAGGGTGCCTCCCAAACCACAAGAGAAGAAGCAAAAGGTTGCTACTAATGACCCATGCTTCAAGTGTGGGGAGATTGGACATTGGGCAAGGAATTGTCCTGTCCATCTCCAAGAGTTGAAAGCGAAGAGGGATGCCGGGCAGACCTCAGGTACAATATACATGATTCATATTGATCTTAATGTTACATCTTCTAACACATGGGTATTGGATACCGGATGTGGAACTCACATTTGCAATTTGTTGCAGGGGTTCACAAGAAGTAGGGACTTCAAACAAGGGGATGTTAGCCTCTTCATGGGAAATGGAACTAAAGTCTTAGTTGAAGCTCGTGGAGACTACATCCTAAGACTTCCAAGTGGTTGGAAGTTATTTTGAAGAATGCTTTGTATGCTCCTAGTTTGACTAGGAACATTATTTCTGTATCCCAATTAAGACATTATGATTATGTATTATCTTTTATTGAAAATGATATTCATGTTTCTTTAAATGGTATGTTCTATTTTAAAGCTATTCCATTAATGGTATTTATGAATTGGTTCATGAAAATACTTTAAATAGTTCATTGTACCAAACTAACACCAAGAAACTCAAGTTGGACTTGAGTGATACCTATCTTTGGCATTGTCGTCTTGGTCATATAAACAAGAAACGTTTACAAACACTTCAAAAGAATGGTCTTTTAAACAAATGAATGTGATTCATTTGATGTTTGTGAATCTTGTTTACAAGGTAAGATGACTAAGGCACCCTTTAGTGGAACTACCGAAAGGGCAAAAGATTTATTAGGAATCATACATTCGGATGTATGTGGTCCTTTTAAGCCAATGACTAGGAATGGTGAAAGATACTTCATTACCTTTACCGACGACTATAGTCGCTATGGGTATGTGTACTTATTGAGGCACAAAGATGAAGCTTTTGAAATATTCAAAACCTTCAAGAATGAAGTAGAAAATCAACTCAATAAGTCAATTAAAATTCTTCGTACCGATAGAGGAGGTGAGTACCTTAGTGATGCCTTTCAAAATCATCTTAGGAGTTGTGGGATTGTCTCACAACTCACTCCACCTGGAACACCACAACATAATGGTGTGTCTGAGAGGAGGAATCGAACCTTATTGGATATGGTCCGATCTATGATGGCTAGAAGCACATTACCTCTATCATTTTGGGGTTTCGCTCTGCTCTCCGCGGCCCGTATTCTAAATGGCCCCAACCAAAAAGGTAGAAAGAACACCTTTTGAGATATGGCATGGAAGAGTTCCATCCCTATCGTACTTAAGGGTTTGGGGTTGTGAGGCTTATGTTAAGACTCCCACCCTAAACAAATTGGATGTCCGATCCACCAAGTGTATCTTTATTGGATATCCTAGAGATTCTATGGGATATTATTTCTATGATCCAATGGAACAAAAGGTGTTTGTTGCCAGAAAGGGTCAGTTCTTAGAAGCAAAGTTCCTTATGGAAGGAGCTAGCAGTAGAACAGTGGATCTTGAGGAAGATGAAGAACCACAGCCCGATGCGCGTTTGGTTGAAACTAGCACTCAACATGAGGATGTTGAGGATGATCAAGTGGTTGATCAATACACACAACACGTTCGCAGAAGTGGTAGAACTAGTAATCCACCAGAAAAATATGGATTTTTCATGGATGGATGCTATGTGATAGATTCTGATGAACCAACCACATACCATGATGCAATGTCCAATTCGGATTGTGACAAATGGCTAGAAGCCATGAACGTTGAGATGCAATCCATGTATGACAACCAAGTTTGGGAACTTGTAGTACCACCTCTTAATTCCAAGGTAGTTGGAAGTAAGTGGGTTTTCAAGAGAAAACCGATATGCATGGAAACTTGGATACTTATAAAGCTAGACTTGTAGCAAAAGGTTTCACTCAAACTCAAGGGGTTGATTATGATGAAACCTTCTCACCTGTTGCGATGCTAAAGTCTATAAGGATATTGTTTGCCATAGCTGCTCATTATGATTATGAGATTTGGCAAATGGATGTCAAAACCGCTTTCCTAAATGGATATCTTGAGGAAGATGTCTATATGGTTCAGCCTGAAGTTTTTGTCGATCCAATACATCCTAATAAAGTATGCAAGTTAAAGAAATAAATTTATGGATTAAAAAGCATCGAGAAGCTGGAATCACCGTTTTGATGAGGAGTAAAGAAATTTGGTTTCATCAAAAACGCTGATGAGGCTTGTGTGTATAAGAAGGCTAGTGGGAGCACAATAACTTTCCTAGTATTGTATGTTGATGACATACTACTATTTGGAAATGACATTCCAACCTTGGAAGGTGTAAAAACCTGGCTTGGAAGTTGTTTTTCCATCAAGGATCTTGGTGAAGCCGCCTATATTCTGGAATAAAGATCTATAGGGATAGATCAAGGCGGTTGATTGGTTTGAATCAAAGTGCATACATTGATAAAATCTTGAAAAGGTTCAAGATGGAAAACTCTAAGAAAGGTACCGTACCTATTCAAAGAGGAACGATGTTGAGTACGACTCAATGTCCAAGCTCAAAGGATGAGCAAGATAAAAAAGGCAATCCCATACGCATCTGCTATTGGATCCATCATGTATGCAATGATATGCACTCGACCGGACGTGTCATACGCCTTAAGTATGACAAGCCGTTACCAACAAAATCCTGGAAACAGTCATTGGATGGCTGTTAAGAACATACTTAAGTACCTAAGGAGGACAAGAGATATGTTCCTAATCTATGGATCTGGTGACGAGGAACTCGTTGTAAAAGGTTACACGGATGCGAGTTTCCAAACCGATCGTGATGATTCACCGTCTCAATCGGGATACATTTTCATTCTGAATGGAGGAGCTGTCTCTTGGAAGAGCTCCAAACAGGATGTGGTGGCTCTGTCAACTACAGAATCAGAATACGTCGCCGCCTCATTGGCAGCCCAAGAAGCTGCATGGTTGAAGAAATTCATTGCCGATCTAGGGGTTGTCCCTTCCATTCAGGACCCCCTAGAGATCTTTTGTGATAACGAGGGTGCGATCGCTCAAATCAAGGAACCCCGTGCTCATCAAAAGACTAGGCACATTGAGAGGAGATTCAACTACATACGAGATGAAGTTGAAAAGGAAAGATATGTATTCGCAAAGTTCACACGGATCAAAACGTTGCGGATCCTCTCACGAAGCTCCTTGAAAAGGCAAAGCATGAAGGTCATACTTGTGCCATGGGACTTCGATATTCTAGTGATTGGATTTGATCTGTAAATTTTGTATTTGGATATGTGGAACTTTCTATTATTTGAATAAGTTTATTTGGTTATAATGTTTCAAATAATATTCCAATTTAGCATGTTAATCCATGAGTAAAATGTTTACTCTAAATGTCCGTAGTCGTTCATACTTGTGGGAACAAGTTTGAAGGTAAGACTATTATGAACTTGGATTGGTTGATATTCATAAGGATGAATATAGAGCAATGGGTTGCTACCAAGGTTCATAGATATTTGTGGGATACAAATATTGGACTAACCCCATCTCAAATTTACTACATGGAATCTTTGATTGATCATAAGTAATTTTGAGTAAAGGCGAATATCATTTGGTATCCTCCGACCTGAGATACATATTGGGTTTTGATATTCACCAAGTGTTACACCTCGAGCCTATTCTTCACTGTCCTGAAATAGTGGACAGTACATAAGGATATGTTCAGGTATAACACGAGGTGATTGTGAGAAACATATGTAGTCAAGATGGAATTTGTTCTCTTATTCGTTGAGAGTTAGATGTCTAAGGCCTGATAAGTTAAATCAACAAGGTATGATCATTCTGTGTCCTTGGATTTAACATGACATCTGTAACAAAAGGATAAATGATTAATTCACCTAAATCATTTCAAGTAGGGTACTTGAAAGGGATGATGTTATTGAATGGCTATAAGTCATGCGTATTAAGGGTAGTAAACCGTTGTTAGGCGGTATTTACTGCTTGCATCAATCTTCTATGAATCTTGGGCAAGTGGGAGATTGTAGGATTCTATGTGCCCAAGACACTTAGAATATTGATGTGGTTAGTACGTTATGATCCAAGTTGGTTATACCCTATAACAAGCTTAGCAAACACCAAATAATATTTAGTTGATGATATGATCATGCAATGAAATATTAACACCAATTTAGAAAACGGGTTTTCTAAACAAGTTGCATATAACATGGAACAATTTATTAGGATATATTGTTCAATGATATTATTTGTAATGTTATTTAGATGACATTACAAATTAATAATGGCTATATATGTTATACAATTAATGGGTTAGTTGTATACATTTTCTAAGAGGGACAAATTATAAGACCATTTGTAACATGTGTTTGTGTTTAAAAAAAAGGGGGAAACCCTATTCAACACAAAATTCGCCCCCCCCCCCCCTTGTTTTTCATTGGACCAACTTTGTTGATTAAACACAACCAATTAAGGGTCTTGGCATTCTTCTTGGACCAGCCATCTTGAGAGACACATGCAACTAAACTCCAAGAAAAAACTCTCTCTTCATTCTTCTCCAAACTCACGGTTTTTGAAGGTGTTGTAGCAGCTACTTCTTGAAGTTTTGGTGACCAAAATCCTAGCAACAAAGGTGTTTGTTTGAAGGCTTGTGGGTATAGACGTTTAGGACTTCTAGCTTGAAGTCTTGGCCATTAATCAGCCTTCATTCAGCACTATCTTGGATGTTTTTGAAGCTCACAACAGCCCTCTCCTTGTTGTTTCTTGCTGCTCAAGAGGTAGAATCATAGCTCATTGTGGCTGTGATTTGAATGTGGTTTTTTGTACATTTTCATAGCTTGTTCATTCACATATTATGATCCTTTTGTTTGGGTTTGTTTTCATCTAAAATGGTCACTAAAGAACATTATTTTCAGCTTATAAAATGGGTTTTATTAAGTTGTAACTCCGCTGCGTTTTTCAGAAAGTTTAAGTGATTAAACATTGATTTTATGTTCTAGCAAACCCTTCATATAGATGTTATAAATTGTTAAAATGTTTAAATTGTTTATGAATGTTATAAATTTTTTAAATGTTTAAATTGTTTATAAATGTTATAAATTATTTAAATGCTTAAATTATTTGTAAATGTTTATAAATAGTATATATATATATATATGTTTATAAATGTTTAAATTGTTTAAATGTTTAAATTCTTTAAATGTTTTAAATATTTATAAATGTTATAAATTGTTTAAATATATAAATTGTTTTATGTTTTAATTAAAAGTTTAAAATTTTCTTTGAATATAACATAAAACCAAATTTTCAAAAAAAAAACCGGGTTGGGCCGAACCGGTTCCAAACCGACCCAAACCGGTTTGATAGGGTTGGGTTTTTTGCCTATGAAACCGGTTCTAACCCGACCAGTTTAGGGCCAAACACTTTTTGACCGAATTTTACCAACCGTTGTCGGTTTGGAACCCGAACCGGTTTGGGCCCCCAAACTGGTTTGTACACGTCTAATGTAGGGTCCTAAAGAGCAGATGGCTCTTGAGGATATGTCAGGTACTACTGAGGTTGGGTGGGTCTTGAGGCTTCAATAACCATTAAAGCCTTGCTAGCAAGAAGGCTTGAAGGTTTGCTCATCTCATGGCCTTTCTTGTTGTCCATCTCTACATAGTATCCATCAAGTATGCCATATAGTTGAGTCATGGTGAGGGAGTTCAAATTTTTTGTCCTCTTGACAAAGACACAGTAGAACGTCCAATCATTTGGGAGTGCAGTAATGAATTTGAGGGTGAGACCTCTCAACTCAAGGGCAATTCCCACATACAGAAGGGAAAAGATAAGATCCATGTACCTGAAGTATTGTTGGTTGAGGGTCTTTCCAACAGTGTAAGTGAAGTTCTCCAACTGCTGCTTTAGTGAATCTTTCTTTGAGTCATTGGAGCTAGAGTACATTGAGATAATGTATCAAATATTTCTTTAGCTGACCTGATGTGCTCAAACCCTACCATAATGGAGTTGGGTATAACAGTCATAAGAACAGTCATGGCATTACTATCAATGTACATCTTTTTCCGATCTCCATCAGAGTAGTCTTCAATAAGTTTTTTTTATCACGGCACCATTTCAACCTAGGGTAGCATGTTTGTAGGGGCCATTGACAATAGATTACCATATTTTTCCATCTTGATACATGATGAAGCCTTCTATGCGTCTGCTCCATGATCTAAAGTTTCCAGGGGTGATGATATATGCTTTTGTCATTGTCCACATCTCAAATTCAGACTTTTGGTTGGGGACCAATTTTTATTGTGTTGAAAGGAGGAATAAAAAAACAAGTTGATTTGGATGGTAAGATCTCACAATTAAGAGCCTAAAACACTCTGATACCAATTACAGGATCGATATTTGTCACTTATCACTTTGTTTTTCTCTCAAAGTCACTTAATCACACACACGGGTTTAGATGAAGCAGAATCACTTCTAAGAGTTGATGATATTATACTAAGTAACAAAGAACACAAGAAATAATTTTCAAGATACTTGTATATATTACTTCTTAACTCAAAGTCTTACAAGCATCTTACAAGAGTTACAATGAGAAACTATATATACTATCACCTATAGCCGGATATACATTGATACTAGTTGGAATACTATAACTAAGAAAATTCTACAAAGCTATAGTTAAGGTATCTTAGATAATGTGTTATCTAAGATTTGGTATTCATGACATGTCCATGACTACCTTTTGTTACCAACTAACGTTGGCCACTATACTAACTGATAAAGGTGAATAGTGGAATAAAGTATGGTCAACTACATGAGTTTTAAGAAAACGCCACGCAGTATATAAGAGGTCTGCAATGGAGTGTTAGAGGAACCATACTTATGTCTACTTGTTCATAGCATTGTCTTTCGAAGGTTAATTAGCTTCGGAAGAACAAGTTCTTCCGAGGCCAATTATACTTCAAAAGAGACTACTTCTTCCGAGACTTGGGGAGTTCTACTTCGGAAGTCATTTGTCTTGAAATCTTCTAAGTCTTGAACTTCAAAAGAGAAGACTTTGTCTTTGGAAGTTGGAGTTTTCCTTCGGAAGTTGATCATTTGTCTTTGAAAGAACTCCATTTGTCTTCGAAAGTTCCACTTAGCTTCGGAATTCTTTATTTGTTGCACCAAAATAGACTAAGTGTTTGATTTTAGTTGCACCAGCCTTTCTAGATCCAACAGACCATACTTACACCACTGGTTTATAGTAGGTTCTTCCGAAGGTTAATTGACTTCGGAAGAACAAGTTCTTTCGAAGCCACTTATACTTCAGAAGAGACTACTTCTTTCGAGGATTGAGGTTTCTTTAGGTATTCATACTTCAGAAGTCATTATCTTGATTTCATCTAAGTGTTGAACTTCGGAAGAAGGAAGACTATGACTTCGGAATTTGGAGTTTCTCTTCGGAAGATCCTTCGAGCTTAAGCTTCAGAAGCTTAGCATTTGCCTTTGGAAGTTCTTCATTTGCCTTCCGATGTTCTTCATCAGTTGCACCAAAATTGCCTAAGTGTTTGGGTTTGGTTGCACCAGCCTTACTTGATCCAAAACTATTAGCTAAGTGTACTTGGTCCCATTATGAACAAGAATATGTCATTAGAAGCCACCAATAACCTTGACTTTAGCACTAAATTAGATCTATGACGTCATTAGGCTAGCAATAGTTAATGATTGCTTTTACAAGATGACTATCATATAATGCTCACCATTATCTCAAATAACCATGACAAAGTTTATAAGATGAATTGCACGTGCATTAAATGTATTAAGATATTTTACAAGTGTGCATTTATATGGTCACAATGCTTCACCCCAAAAGGTGTGAAATAAAAATGAAACAAGGTATGGAAAACTCACATTGTGTAATGATGGTTGTGGAGTACATAAGGAAGCTTGGATGTTCAAGAGTCAAATGTGATGTCCTAAAGGATCAAAAGAAACAATATCATGACGTCGGAATTCATTACAAGAAGTTAGGACGTCTAGAGAATGCCAAAAAGCCAAAGATAGATTGAAAAAGGATTATTGCACCAAATATTAGATTCTGGACTGAATCTTTTATACGTGTTTAAACATGTTTTAAAAAGAGCAAACGGTTATATAAAATTAAAAAAAATTCTAGTTGACTAGCTCAGAGTCTCCCAGACAACTTTTGTTCAGAAACATTCTTATAAAAAGATCTGTAAATAGGTCAAAACTGCAGCACAAGACAGAAGGTGCTCGAAAATGAGCACTTATTTTGTGAAAGCTATTTTTGAGTCGTCTAATTGAGTTCGAAGACGTATAAACTATCGTTAAAAAGGTAATTCAATGAACCTAATATTGGAGTCTGAATTTACTCAATTTTAGTTTGTTATGATCAAATTGTCCTTATTTGAAGCCAGACTATATTCTGCCAACTATATAGCAAGACACTTATGTGCATTTTTAAATTTGCTAAAGCATGAAACGGGTTTGAAAAAATTTATTATATCGATATATGGAGTAACCGAATGCGGCGGCATAGCCATCCATATGCTAACGGGATTCTTTGTTAGCATGTTTTTAGCTTGATTTAAGAATGTTAGTGATTGTTATAATATTAGTGAAAGTTAGAAGGTTAATGATCAAATGATAATGATTAATGTTAAAAGAGATTTATTAGAAGAAAAATTAAAAGTAAGAACATAAAGTCATGAGAACAATTAAATGTTAGGATGATTGAAACAATATAGAGATACATAATATAAAAGTAATATAAGATTACCTTAGTATAAGAATTTTTTTGAAATTTCTTGTAAAATAAATTTTTTGAAATTGATCAAATCAATAGATGAAAGAAAGGTCCTAGAAAGGTCATGCGCCCATATAGTGTTCATGTGCCTAGAAAGGTCCCGTGTGCCTTAGTGCTCCATGCCCCCGCATAGTGATCATGTGGCTACATAGTGTCCATGCTCCTAAATACTTAGAATTATTTCTGAAATTTTGGGGAAAAAGGATGTTTTAGGCTATGACTTGGGACTTTCCTGGGAATGATGTATGATGATTATATGATGTTGTATGATAATGTGTGATGTATGTATGTATGATTGTGTTATGTTTTCTTTAAGTTCCTTATTACGTATTATTCCGTGACTTTACATGGTATGATTATGATAATGAATGTAAAATATTATGTAATGAAAAGCATAAGTTAATGATAATGAAAAGAGGAACATAATGAATGAATGAATATATGCATGGATGAATGAAAGGATGAATGAAAAGTCTTGCAAGCAAATGAAAGGAGGTGCACAAGCCCAAAATATTGTTGGCTCAACTATGTGTGGTTTAGCTAACACATATGGATGCATATAGGGGTCCAGTCTTTGTGACTAACCAAACGTATAGGACCCTTGTCGTTTGCCCTGGTACTTGGGTCAGGCCACCGGGCACAATGTATGGGAGTCTAATTATAGACGTCGGCCTATTGCCCGCTTTATGCAAGATGTTGGGATGTAGCAGATGGCATTGGTCCAAATGAAAATGAAAGATAATGACAAATGATAATGAAGATGATGAATGATAACGAATGACGTACGATGATGGAAGATAATAATGAAAATTATCTATGTGTACGTATGATGTGTGATCACAAATAAAAGTAAAAGAAATGGTTTTAAAGGAATGTATAGTATTTATTATAAAACCTATAAGTCACTCAACATTGTTGACTTTTATGTATTTTCCAGTTGGCAGGTAATGGTTGCTGAGGATGGGACGGGTGCAGTTACACAGCAAGTTTTTGGATGACATCCTTTTTAAGATATAATGAAGTTTTTGTGTTGTAATGAAATCAAATTATATTTTGTAGGGTGAACAATGTTGTATTATTTTGCAAAAGAAATTATTTATATATGAAATATTTTATTAACTATTCCACTATAATGTTTTAGTAAACGTTAATGTATGTTTTTTGTTATAAGGATCTACATGGAAAGATCATGGACAAGGCACATAAGACTCGATACCCCATTCATCCCGGTGCTACAATGTAAGGCCCCGTTCCCAGGACGCTTACAGTTGGTCCTTCATCGCACATAAAACATATATTTATATCATTTTACATAAAAGCGTTGTAGCGGAAACATTAAAAACAAAACAACATTTTCATTTCATCAAAATGCCTTTGCAAAATACTACAACCGTTCATTACATAATATCATTTTTACATTTCATTACAAAAGCATTAAAACAATGAATGTCGTCCCATAAGAACTGAGTAGTCGCCCCATGCCATCCTCAGGAACATACCTGCCAACTGGAATCACATAAAAGTCAGCGTTGCTGAGTGAGTTCTAGTTTTAAAGAAAACATACTTTACTTCCTTTATAAAACCATTCGTTACTTTCGTACGTGATCACACAACATACATACAAACAGATAATATATTATTATCTTCTTTACATTCGTTACATTCTTCCATTCATTAAACTTCACACGTTACATTATCATTCGCTTCATTCATTCATTCATCATTTCTTCCGTTCGTCCATTTCATACATATCGCACTTTTTGCATATTCGCACCTTCGCATCATCGTACCCAAAGTACATATCGCACAAATCGCACACATGAGGTAGCCAAAATGGCCCGCTACATAGCACACAGTAAATACCATATCGCACGTATCGGAGCTGTTACCAAAAGTGAACTCCCACTGTGTCTATAGTCCCTTATGTTATCCATCGTACATATCGCACAAATTGCACCAATGGAGTGGTCACTGAGACTGACTCCCCTTTGTGTGAGAACTCTTGGGGTGTAGCCAGAATCGCACACCATCTCATGGGTTAGCCAAAATCGCACGCTACATAATCCACATGAGGTAGCCAAAATCGCACGCTACATAGCACACAATAATACCAATCGCACGTATCGAAGCAGTTACCAAAACTGAACCCCCACTTTGTCTATGTCCCCTTATGAGTTAGCCAAGATCGCATGCTATAATTACACACACAATTAGCTAACAACTTTCAATGAGTTGTGAACCTCCTTCCTTACTCTTGCATGCCATCCTTGCTCTCATTCATCGTTGATGCTTGCATTAATTAACTATGTTCCTCTTTTCATTATCTTCTACTTTATGTTATATAGTGCTTTCATTACATTCTTAACGCTCAACGCAAAACCAAAGGAAGACAAGTCATACATAATAATAAGGAACATAACAACATACACATCAATCACACAAGGCAACATCGCACACCCATAATATACATCATTCATAGCATACAACATGTACAATCACACAACATCAACATCACACGAATCACGCGCATCACAACATATAACCATACGACATCACACATCATCACATCATCTCATAATCATACTCAATTCAGTCATCCATGGCCATCACACCATCTACGACCCCAAAGGTCCGAGCCTACATCCGCACTTTCCCGAAAGTCGGACAATACTATGATCGTTTGGGCGTATGGACCCTATTCAGTTGCATGGTCTTCCATACGTATGAGAACACTGACTGGGGTTGAGTAAGAGTGATATTCTTACTGTGAATCGAATATGGTAACCAATTCAATGATTGAGTGGCATCTTCTAATCCTCAAAGTGAGCTCATTATTTATTCTCCCAGTTAAAGTTCTCACACCATCAGCTTCAACTACCTCAATTGAGTCCCAGAACGACCTGATGAGATTCTCATAGATTGGGGGTCTCATAGTCATGGCATATGCTACCCTCAAAGTGAGCTCATTATTGACATCTTCTAATAGAATCTTCAGTAATCCAAGTCTATGAGAACACTGACTGGGGTTGAGTAAGAGTGATATTCTTACTGTGAATCGAATATGGTAACCAAGTCAATGATTGAGTGGCATCTTCTAATCCTCAAAGTGAACTCATTATTGATTCTCCCAATTGTAGACATCTTCTAATAGAATCTTCAGTAATCCTCAAAGTGAGCTCATTATTGATTCTCCTAGTTAAAGTTCTCACACCATCAGCTTCAACTACCTCAGTTGAGTCCCAGAACGACCTGATGAGATTCTCATAGATTGGGGGTCTCACAGTCATGGCATATGCTACCCTTGTGGTAGATAAGAATCTTATCATATCTCTAAGTCCTTCGGCTTTAGACGCATCAAGGTTTAAATAACCGCTGTCGTTATGAAGCTTGCTCCATGTAAGATTTGCCATGTAATCTGCACAAGAGACATGTGTATTAGTTATCAGTTTGACTTTAAATTGACACGGTTGACTGCTTGTCATTTTTGTTGCATTGTGGTTATGGCAAATGGTGAGTTTGTCATTTAACAATAAGAGTTTCTATGTTTGGACCATTAATGAGTTATTGTTTCATTGATTTGTGTCAAATGTTTCATTTTTCTAACATGCTCTGTTCTTACAACGAACATGAATATCAAGATTTTCATGATGATAAATTTTCTGTTGGTTCATGCATTGAAGTCGAAAAGGTGTATTATGTTACATCAATAAAACATGTTTTTGTGTTCTTCCTTATCAGTTGGTTCATTTACTGATTTCGGTTTAACATTCTGAAACTTAGGTCTTGATTAAAATTTTTATGAAAATTTCACCTTATTTCTAATACGAATGTTGTTTCAGAATTGATAACAGAAGTCGATTGAGTAGATTCACACGAAAATCTTTGAATGTTTATGATGATGATGATTGAAGATTGTGTACTGTACATTTGCGCTCGTCTCACTATAAAGTCTCTCAAATTTGAAAAGTATTAAATGGCCTGTTTGAATTCCTTTAAATAGTCAAATACTATATTTTGAAAGATTTTACAAGTTTAAAAGCAAATACAGTCACCACTGTAGGAAATGCTAAAGGTTAATTTGTTTGACTTTTGGTCATCCGCATTTGTTAACTGTAGCAAATGCGAAAGACAAACTTTTGACATTGACTATCCGCATTTGGCTACTGTTGTAAATAAGGAAGTTTTGTTTGTTCTTATTTTTTATTCTTTCTGCATTTGTATACTATTGCAAATGCGGAAGTTAAAACTTGAAACCTTTGACTGTCTGCATGTGTTGTAGGAAATGGGGAAGAATAACTTTTGATTGTGTTCATGAGCATTCATTGTAACAAATGCGGTAGAGTTACTTGTTTTATTCTATCCGTATTTGTACACAGTAGCAAATGCCATAGAACAAAGTCAATCAGCATTTGTGCGACTATACCAAATGCGGTTGACAGCACTTGGCCAACATTGCAATGTAGCAAATACGAGAGAGACCTGTTCATCTGCATTTTTTAACTATAGCAAATGCGGCGGTAGAGTAAATTCCCATTTACTTCACACACTAATGCGGTAGAGTAAAATCATTGTTGCATTAGTTGCACTTGAAAATATATTTGTTACCCGCATTAGTTACATGCATGGGTTAGCTTCGCCCACATTGACCAATGCACTTACCTGCATTAGCTTTTGACCTTAATCAAAATTTAATGTGATTGAATTGATTATTCATCTTATGAAGATTTGTCCTTGATTGATTTTTCTTATGAAGTTGACTCTTGAAGTTGTCAATTTTTTCTTTTTTTTTGATTGACTTATGTCACAATGATACAAGTTTCCCAATTTTGATGATTTTGGACTTATCATGCTTCTAAGAATCTGTATAAGCTGAGATATAATGGATGACTTTTAGCAACAACACCAACTAAATGTCTTTTGTTTTGTTTTACAAAATAAGTTGATAAACAAAAATTTGGACTTACTTCAAATTTTAAATTACTCACCCTAAAGTTATGTCCACATTTTGATAGAAACTTTAAAGATTTAAACCCTTTGAATATTATTTTGATTAATATTAATAATGAGACAAAATCTCTTTGTTGGGATCATACAGTCTTCATTACACTTGTCCTCCTTTATGATGAAATGGACCCATATCATGTACTAGATATTGAAGGTATGTTTTGTCCTCTAAACCCATACCTGTTGATTTTTGGATGCAAATGACTTTTATCATGTTTTGGTTTATAATTATTCAATGTTTAAACCTCACACACATAAGCTTGATGATCGCCTCCTTATACAATGCATGGTAGAACTTTTCACAACTTTTTCTTACAGGTTACATAAGTCAAATTCAAAGAAGAAAGATGAAATCTCTTTTCACTGATCCATCCTCATTAGGATTCTTTTAATTTTCCTTTTTTCATGTTGATCCACATTGGAATTCTTTTTTTCACTTCACTTTGGAAGGTGTCCATGACAGATTATTTTTGTTCCTTCACATTTGGAATGTATTACTTTGATTGTTTCATCCACATTTGAATGTGTTCCCATTGGGATTGTGGACCAAAAGAACCATGAGCCAAGATCAGAAAACCTCTAAGTCCCACACGGTATCACAACAACTGCTGAAAGCCTCATCAGTAGTTTGACAAGTGCTGAAGACTTCAACAGCTGAAGATCAAGTGCTGAAGACCTTAACAGCTGAAGAACCAAAGTGCTGAAGTACAACAGCTGAAGAACACAAGTGCTGAAGCTGAAAGACCAAAGTACTGAAGTACAACAGCTGAAGAGTTCACAAGTGCTGAAGATCAACAACTGATGTACAAGTCTGAAGACAAAGACTGAAGACATCAGCTGATGATATCTACTGAAGTCATCAGCTGATGAAACACCTGAAGGTCAAAGTCTGAAGATCAAGTACTGAAGCCTCAGTAGTTTGTCACAACTGCTGAAGAGTACTTCTTCAGTAGTTGTGATATCAGTAGTTTTATTTTCTATGTTTCAGTAGTTTTGTAAAACGACTGAAGAGCTTGTTCTTCAGTCGTTGTAGTTTCAGTAGTTTTATATTTTGTACTTAACTTGCTGATATGTTCTCAGTAGTTGTGAACATTTCAGTAGTTTGTTAAGAATTAGTTATTTCTGTATTGGATCTGCCAGTTGTCACTTTCCGTGATAACAGCAGTGACTGTTGCACTCTATATAAGGAGTGACAACCTATTGTAATCATTGATGAATGAGTAATGAATGGAATGATGATTGATTCGATTAGAAATATTCTACATCTATAACATTCCTAGAAATCAGAAATACATATTCTCTCCCTATAACTGTATGCGATCTTAATGCTTACAATATCGTTGCTTGCTACAATTTGTCTAATTCGTGTTTGTATTCCGCTGCTTTAATTCTGATACATCAAACTTGTGATCACTGATCCTGTCAAATGGTATCAGAGCAGGTTAATCATTGATCGATCTAATAATTGATCATTGAAACTGCTATTCAAGATCCAAGTTTGATTGAATTAGCTTTTGTTTTTGCAAGAAACGGTTATAGAGATTGAATTTTTCTGTATTTCTGCTCATTCATCCTGAGATCTTTTTCTTGGTTCTCATTGAGTTTGTTGTGGTTTGTCTAAAATTTTTTTTAAAACTTGAACTAAACTGTTTTTGAACTGAAAATGACCACTCCCTCCAATGATCCTCACAATACTGGTTCCTCAACCAAGCCTCCTATGCTGGTTAGGAATGAGTATAACATATGGCAAAGACGTATGCTCCATCACCTGTCTGTTAACAGCGCAGGGTGTTGGACATCAGTGGTACATGGTCCACACAAGCCTATGGTGAATAACCCGGAAACCAATCAAATGGTTCCGAAGAGGAGGGAGCAATACTCAGATGAGGATAAGAAGTTGCTTGAGATTGATGCAAAAGCCCATGGAATTCTGGCCATGGCTTTGCCCAATGAAATCTATTCTGGGCTAATGCATCATGAAACTGCCCATGACCTCTGGATTGCTTTGAAAGAACAATTTGGAGGAACAGATGAGGTCTTGGCAAATAATAGAGAAATTCTTGCCCAACAATATGAGACATTCTCTCATAGAAAGGTGAGACACTGACTCAACAATATGAGCGGTTTTCTTGTTTGATCTCTGAACTAAAAATGGTCAAACTTGAATACACCAATATTCAGATGAATAACAGATTTCTCAGATCACTGCCTGAGAGATGGGACACATATACTATTGTCCTACGCTCCAGTGCAAGTTTGGACAAACTATCTCTCACCCAACTCCATGGGAAATTGCTCACTTTTGAGAGAGAGATAGAACAAAGAGAAAGCTGTCTTCATCTGGAAAGCTCACTGAAGACTTTATACAAGGCAACACTGCCTTGGTGGGTCATGAGTCAGAATATGCTTCATCTGAATGCCAGTATGATGAGCATATTAATTTCTCTTCGAGCACTTCTAATTCTGCATTTGTAAGTGTTGATGGTCAGTTCACTGGGTGTAATAATGACAATTTATGTTTCATTATGGATGATCTCAAGGGGATTGCTGATGATGACTTAGAAGAGATGGATATTTTGAGCCAAATGGCCTTGATAAATATCAGATCTCAGAAGTTCTACAAAAGAACTGGAAGAAAATTCCCAGGACTCTCTGGCAAAACCAAAGTTGGTTTTGACAAGAGCAAGTTGAGGTGTCACAAATGCCAACGGCTTGGACACTTTGCAAGAGAGTGTAGATCAACTGGATCTAACTCTACTGCACCCTTTGTGACTTTTCCTGGCAATAGTCAACAACACAGAGGGCAACATCCTGTCACATCTAGTCATCATCCTCAACAACAATCTCCGCATATTTTGTTTCCTCAGGGTCAAATGCCATATCAGTACCCTTGTTATTACATGCCACAGTCAAATCAAGTTCAAGTTCCTATGACACCACACACCTCATGCATTACCAGAACCTCAGCCTTCCCTATCTCATCAACAACCTTCATCTCAACAACACAGCTTCTTCACCCCAGGAGTTGTTGACTGGAGCAGTTTACCAGATGACTTGTCTGGTCATGATCAACTGTTCTCAGGTGCTGGTCAACATGGTGGTGACAGTCCCTTTGGGAATCTAGCTCTTATGGCTTTGGAGTCTGCTGATACTTCATCTTCCAATGCCTCTACACCTCAGGTATCACAGGTATCCTCTGAGGCAAAAGCCAAATTATGTTCTGAACAATGCATAGCAGCATTTGCTTCCATTAGAGAAGCAATGTAGCTTTAATTAATAAGAACATTGAGCTAGAACAAATAATTTCCAAAAACAAAGCTGAGTTTGAGTTTGTGCTCAAAGATAAAATGATGAGTTTATAAACTGAATTGCAAAATAATTGATGATAAGGCTAGAGAAGATGTACTTCTAGAGAAGTACAAAGATCTCAAAGAACCCTTGCAGTTACCCAGGTCGAGTGTGATAGATGGGTACAATCATGCAAAGGTTTTGAAATGCTTCTTAGTAAGCAATCTGCTTCAAATGTGAAGTTTGGAATTGGCTACAATCACACTGCTCCACCTACAGATTTTACCCCAGAGCAGAGGTAGAATCTGATGGTGAGAGTGATAACCAATCCATCAATCATGTGATCTACCTTCTGATACAGCACAATCAGAAGTAGCAGTCAGCATCAAGTCCTCCTTGAACCTATCAGCTGATGTTGATGGTCCAAATGCTGACATTCACATGATCAATAAGTTGATCAACTCAGGAGTTAATCCTGAAGGTCCTGAAAGGACTGGAGAGCAGGATTTAACACCTGAAGTTCAAACTTCAACTGCTGTCAGTACTGAAGAGAGAAAACTGGCAGTAGAAAGAGTTTGAAGACTACTAAAGAGGATGTCAAGAAAGCAACCAATGCTTCCAAAGCATTGAAGAACAAGTCTTCTGTTGCTTCACCATCTTTAGTTGATGATCAACCTAAGATGAAGAAGAAACCATGTGAAGTATGTGGTTTGTTCAATCATCTTACAGATGATTGTTGGTACAAAAGAGGTTCCAAACTCAAACAAAAGAAGAAATTAATGAGAAAATGGTAAAAATGAAAACTGAGTTTGAGACCACATTTGTATCAGCAACATCAAATCCTGTAACCCTTAAGTCCTTAAAGCAATCCAAAAGGAAGGAGTTAAACAGGTGACAGCTGAGGGTGCTCAAAAGAAGAAGGTGCAACATAGGACCTTATCTAACTCCACTAGCAATGTGTCTGATGAGCTGAAAGCTTTATCACAAAATGACACAGCTGGTGATGATGGTACAACATCTGTTGGGTAGAGTTAACCAACTAGATTCTCCTATGTTGAAACCACAGAAAAGGAGGTCTAAGCCAAAGGACTCCTCTTCTACACCATCTTCTTCTTCTCAGGCTGTTGTTACAAATAAACATGTAGTTTACCATCTATTGATGAGACCAGGCCCAAAACCAAAAAGGTTTGGGTCTCTAAAACTAACTGATTGTTTATTATTGCAGGGTTCTTCAACATGCCAAAGTAGCATCTGGTATGTAGACAGTGGGGGATCTATGCACATGACTGGGAACATCTCTCTTCTTCATGACTACTCTCAAGGAAAGAAGGGATTTGTCTCTTTTGGCAATGATGCTAGGGGTTACATCATCGGTAAGGGCTTTGTCTCCAATGGAGAAATCAAATTTGATGATGTTAATCATGTGGAAAATCTCAAGTACAACCTCTGAGTGTCAGTCAAATGTGTGATAAAGGCCATGTTGCCCTTTTCACAAGTCAAAACTGTAGGATTCTGTCATCCAAAGTTTTGCACTTGATTGACAAGGTGTTGGATGATCACACTCTCCTGAAAGCCAACAGGACAGGAAGAGTGTATGCCTTAGATCTCTCTAAGAAGATAGATCTCAAAGGCAATCCTTGCCTATTTTCCAAAGCCTCTTTTCAAGAATCTAAACTGTGGCACAGGAGGCTTGGTCATGTTAATCTCAAAAACATGAATCAGCTTAGCCACAATAGTTTAGTCAGAGGCTTACCAATAAAGGAGTTCCACTGTGATGAACCTGCACTGCTTGTTTAAAAGGAAAACAGCACAAGGTCTCATTTCCTCCTATTGAAGTGTCCAAGTCCACTGCCTGCTTGCAATTACTGCATATGGATCTATTTGGTCCTGTGAGAGTAATGAGCATGGCAAAGAAGAAATACTGTCTGGTAATTGTGGATGATTACTCCAGATTTGTATGGACTTTCTTTCTACATTCAAAGGATGAGGCTGCTCAGATTATCCACTTTGTGCTGTACATTGAGAAGCAGTATTCCCTTCCAGTCAAGTGTATTAGGAGTGATAATGGAACTGAGTTCAGAAATCATACACTTGATGACTTCTATCTTTCAAAGGGAATCAAAAGGCAGTTCAGCATTCCAAGGACTCCAGAACAAAATGGAGTAGTGGAGAGAAAGAACAGGACCCTCATTGAAGCTGCAAGGTCCATGCTGGCTGACTCAGGTTTGCCATTGACCTTTTGGGCCGAAGCTGTCAACACAGCTTGTTATGTGCAAAATAGAGTTTTAGTAAATCAGAGGTTGATGAAGACTCCATATGAAGTTCTCCATCATTTGGCTCCTCTGATTTCATTTTTCAAAGCATTTGGGTGTCCCTGTTTTATTCTCAACACAAAGGATCAACTCCACAAATTTGATCCTAAGGTGGATGCAGGATACTTTGTTGGTTATTCATCTACTTGCAAGGCATACAGAGTCTTCAACTGCAGAACAAAGATGGTTGAAGAAACTCTACATGTTAAGTTTAATGAATCTCCAAAGGACAAGATTCCACAAAGTCCTGTGGAGTTATTTGATTTGGACATACTGCAATATGTTCCTTATCAAACTCCTGCTGTTGCTCCTGTCAACAGTTCACCACCTGGTGGTACTGCTGATGATGATGATGATTGCAGTACTCACCTCTTCAGGTTTAGTGATCAGCTGCCTGATCACTAGACCTGATGTTCCTGTAGCGCCAGTAGCACCATCCACAACAAATGCTGATGAGATTTCTTCGAATTCAACTTCCTTTGAATTACCATCCACTGATTGGTTTCAAGGAAATGATTCACCATCACCATCTGTTGCTGCTGAACCGGCTACAAACACTTGCACAGATCTCATTGTGTATCAAGATCTGAAGAATCACCCTATGTCTCAAATCATTGGTGATATCACTGCTGGAGTATCAACAAGAAGTCAATTGTCAAATTTCTGCTTCTATGCTCTCTTCATCAGTCAGCAAGAGCCAAGAATTATCACATTGCTTTAAAGGACAATGGATGGGTTGATGCCATGCAGCTTGAGCTTCTTCAGTTCAAGAAACAGCAAGTGTGGGAACTGGTTCCTCTACCTCCAGGTAAGTGTGCAATAGGCACTAAATGGGTGTTTAGGAACAAAACTGATGAAAATGGGCTTATTGTTAAGAACAAGGCCAGACTGGTTGTTCAGGGGTTTGCACAAGAAGAAGGTATTGATTATGATGAAACCTTTGCCCCTGTAGCCAGACTGGAAGCAATTCGATTGTTTTAGCTTATGCTGCTTATCAAAAACTTAAAGTCTTTCAAATGGATGTCAAAAGTGCATTTTTGTATGGAAAAGTTAAAGAAGAGGTTTATGTATGTCAACCTCCAGGCTTTGAGGACAATAAACATCCTAATTGGGTGTATAAGCTTGATAAAGCTCTTTATGGGTTAAAACAAGCTCCCAGAGCCTGGTATGAGACATTATCAAACTTTCTTCTGGAAAACAATTTCACTAGAGGCTCCATAGACAAGACTTTATTTATTAAGAAAGCTGGGCAGCATAATCTACTTGTTCAAATTTATGTAGATGATATCATTTTTGCATCCTCTGATCCAAAGTTGTGTGATGCCTTTACAAAGTTGATGCAACAGAAGTTTGAAATGAGTGCCATGGGAGAATTACAGTTCTTTCTGGGGTTGCAAATCAAACAAAAGGCTGATGGAATTTTTATTCATCAATCCAAATATACAAAATCTTTTGCAAAAGTTTGATTTACAAAACTGTAAGCCCTGTTCTACTCCCATGAGCAGCACCACACAACTGGACTCAGATCAGAAAGGTAAAGTGGTTGATGAAACACTTTACAGATGTATGATTGGGTCCTTGATGTATTTAACAGCTTCTAGACCAGATATTATGTTTGCTACATGTGTTTGTGCTAGATTTCAGGCTGCACCTAAAGAGTCTCATCTGATTGCAGTCAAGAGGATCTTTAGATATCTGCAAGGCACTCCATCTCTAGGTTTATGGTATTCTACCAGACATTCTGGTAAATTAGTTGCTTTTTCTGACAGTGACTATGCAGGGTGTAAGTTGACCAGGAAATCAACTTCTGGTGGATGTCAATTCCTAGGCAACTGCTTGATTTCTTGGCAGAGCAAGAAACAGACCTCAGTTGCTACATCCACTGCGGAAGCAGAGTACATTGCTGCTGCAAGCTGTACATCTCAGGTACTCTGGCTTCAAAACCAACTTTTGGATTATGGCATTACAGAGACTAAGACTCCATTGTTAATGGATAGTGCTTCAGCTCTTTGCATTGTCAAAAATCCAGTCCAGCACTCTAGGACCAAACATATAGAGATCAGACATCATTTTATAAGGGATTGTTTTGAAAAAGGTCTGATTGATCCTAAGTTTGTGCCTAGTGCTGATGAGCTTGCAGACATTTTTACTAAGCCTTGGATAGTTCAACTTTCCAAAACCTGGTGTTAAGGCTTGGTATGCTGCAGCTAGAATAGGTGACAACTACTGATGATCTCAGTAATTCATACTGATGATCATGAGTGCCTGTCACATATAAGTACTGATGAGCTCTTTTAACCTCAGTAGTTTTTATAACTACTGAAGGCTAAATGTCTCACAAGTACTGAAGTACTTCATCTGCTCTAAACTACTGAAGTAGTTACAACTACTGATGCAGTCATAACTACTGCAATCAGTAAAAACAGATAAGTACTGATGTCCTATGAAACAACTGAAATCAGCCATAAAGACTGATGAATGTGTTGAGGACAGTTTGAAACAGCTGAAAAGCTAAGAATTGACGAAAACAGCTGAAGAGAACTTTCTCTTCAGTCGTTTGTACAACTGCTGTTTCATTTTAAACAACTGAAGCAAAACCACGTCTTCAGTAGTTTTTATAACTACTGATGACTAATACCAAGTCTTCAGTTGTTTACAACAGCTGATGACAAAACCACTGTCTTCAGTAGTTTCATAACTACTGATGACAAACACCATGTCCTCAGTTGTTTCAATCATCTGAAGTCAAAACCACGGTCTTCAGTAGTTTTCTAAACTACTGATGCCTAACACCACGACTTCAGCTGTTTCAACGTCTGAAAGGATAATACCATGTCAACGGTCGTTTAAAACTACTGATGACTAACACCACATCCTTCAGTCGTTTCCTCACCCGTACCCTATAAATACCCTAACCTGAGCTCTCCATGCTTCATCTTCTTCAAACCTAACGTTCCTCTCCAAAAACTTCCATGGCGTCTATGCAAATTAAACCGCGACACAACTGTGTTGCCTACCTCACAAAATCGCCGATCTGGACTAAGTTCGATACTGCTATCGATCTTATGGTTCAGTCCCAATACAACAAGGCATTCCTTCTGAACCCCGTTTTACATGCCGAATCCTTGAACCAATTTTGGATGAACGTTACTGTTACAACTGAGGAGAGCAACACACCGATCCCTCCGGTCAGTCGTCAACAACAAAGAAGTAGTGATTACTCCTGCAACAATCCGTAAAATTCTTCAACTGAGTGATGCTACCTCTCCTGCTGGATATCCGAAGGGCACCATAGATCTATCATTTGCTCAGCATGGATATCAAGGTGATCTCAGTGCCACCACCATCATGAAGAAACACTTTAATGACGCTGAGCGCCTGATTTTCACATGGTCAATGTATGTTTGGCCCCTAAGACATCGTCTTGGGATCAAATGTCCACCAATGGCAGCAGGTAATGTATTCTATCCTTGAGCAACAACCACTGAACTTTTCAGAATTAATATTTTCAGAGCTCAAAGATATGGCTCAAAAACTAACTGCCAACCGTTGGATACTCTATCCACGGTTCATAATGGCCATTATTATAGACCAGCTTAATGCTGAGGGACTTGTTGGCTTGGGAGTCCCTGCTACGGCTGTTCTGCCAGAAGTATACTCCCGGCACAACTCTGACCGGACACTCAAACTGGCTGCCAAGCTGCGAAAACCCACGCAGCTGGAACCCACAGCCACCACCTCCAAATCCAATGTCCCCACCAAACCCACCAAAAGAAACCCAAAATGGCTACTCAGGGAATTGAGTCCCCTGAGGATGCTCCTGCACCACAAACGCAGGATATATCCACTAGTCCCCCCCTAGTGGATACAATGACTCTTCCAGCCACAGCCGCTCAGGCTTCCTCTCAACAGGAGCCTGCAGCAACCCAAGGGGCACCTTATCTGGGATCTTCTCACTTGAGGAGATTGCCATTGAAGAGCACCATCCACCCCAGGTGCACACTGCTTCTAACCTTACCCCAAACAACCGCCCCTCACAGCCCAACTTTAATAGTTGCACAAGTGCTGACTCAATTGCACTCCTCACCCCCTCCCCAGAAACCACTTACTACTGGGAATTCCTCTACAATTGAGGGGGAGGAACACAGTGCACCTGAGAACCCACAGCACAGGGGTTTCCCAATTCTATCTCCTGGTGTAGACAAGGAGCTTAGAATATCTAGTGAGGCTGCCACCTCCTCTGACTCAGCACATGACCAGAGTGAGGCTGGTAACATTGCTAAGACCTCCCTAGAGGCAACAGCTGATGATGGACATTGTCCTGAGGCTGGAAGTCCCCAGTACCAAGCACAAGGGGCACATGCACCAACTGGTCTACACCCAGTGCATGTAAATCCTGCTCTAAGCAGGAGGTCAGGTGATTCAGTATCAACTGATGATGACCTGAGCTTCTTCTATGATGTAGTTGCTCAAACACCATTCTAGAGGATGAGGTTAGCAGACTCAAAGAGCTGCTGGCCAAGATGTCTCAGGATGCAAGTCCATCTGCCACCATCATACACCCACAGATGGCACCTTCCCTTGAAGGTTTCCCAAACACAGAGCCACCCCAAAATCAACCACCTGCCTCTGCTTCAGGCCCTACTTCTCAGGAACAGAACCCTCCTGAGCAAATAGGTGCTGTACTCCAAAATTCCCTCCCTCTCATCACCCCATAATCACTGATATAGTGATCAAAGCCCTTGATGAGAGGCTTTCCTCACATTACAGCCCCTGGTTGATGCTGCTGTCCAAAAGACTCTTTCTGCGGTACCAACCCCTTCCTCCAATGCAACCAAAAAGGGGGAGAGTACTGCAGTGAAAGAAAGAAGAGGAAAAGATCTGAGGAAAAGGAAGAGGAGGAAAAAGAAAAGCAACCTCTGCTCACTTACAAGCGAAAGAGAAGTGCTGATGATCACACTGCTGAAGACAAATCCTTGGAGGAGCTGGTCAAAGAAGCTGACACCACACACAGCCGCTCCATGGATAAAATAATTGAACAACTCTTCAGGCAGGGGTTTGACACAGCCACACTGGATAGTGAGATCAGAAGGTTAGAAGTACAAGAGATACAAACCCGATGGGCAGGTATGATGCTCTTGAGAAAGAGAGGTTGGAAATAATGATCCGCTTTATTGCAAAATACTTGGGAGATCATTAATGGAGATCCGCGCATGGTCCAGGGACAGCATTCTGGCTATAGCCACCAGAATCTGTCTGTCTGAGCAATTCAACAAAGGGATTATTGTGGAAGCCCTTGATGAGGCTGGGGCTGGCAAAAGTTAGAGATGGCTAAACTCACAAAGGCGAAATTAACTACAAGGATGCTAGATCAACCTTCCTTCCACCCACTCAAACAGATCCTATCCCTCAAATCTCCCAACCAACCTCTAAGCCAAAATCCAACATCCTCTTTCTTCAAAACCAATCCTTCACCACCCACCATCATCCAGTGATGTACCCGAAGGAGGAGAGGGTGCTGAGGATGGAAGAAGAAGAAGAAGAAGAGGATGAAGATGATAGTCTGCCACTCTCTGCTGTTCTGAAGCTACCAAAACCCGAAGTCATCCATGATCACACCTGACTCTCAAAGGGAAATGGTCAGAGTCAAGATAGAAGAAGAAGAACAGCAGAAACAGCACGATGAGCAACTGTTGAAGATGGTTGACAAGGAATTTCCTCAGTCATCATCTATTCAAGCCATGAAAGGGCATGCTCAAAGGCTGTACACTCTCAGGCACACCTTTCAGTATCAGAAGGAGAGAGTGAGAGTATGGCCAGACCCCAGGGTGAGTTCTAGAATCCATAAAAGAACTATCCCACACAGATACAACGGCCAGTACGAAAAACAATAGAATCTACCATCATGGGCCGTTGTAGTCTCACCTTGGGAAATCATTGATGAATTCAAGAAAGCTCACCAAGCAAAGAAGACACCTCAAGCCTTACTAGAAAACAAGATGATTAAGAAGGGTTTTATATAAAAAGCTTGAAGACATCCAAGAATGAGCTCCAGTTACTCCTTGAAGGCAACCATCCTGATGAATTTGTATTAGGGAGGTAACTACGGTGGAGCTGAAAAATGGCAGGACCATGAAGTACTTATCAGAGTACTATGGTCCAGAGTTCTTCTTCGAAGGAGGAGCTGAAGAACTCTCTCAAGGAACAAATTGTTCTCCTTGAGGCCTATGTTCGTGAGTCATACAGACTCATTATGGGGAAGTAAATCTCATGAATGGGATAACAACTCTGTGTCCAGTTCCCCAAAACAGAGTTCCCATTCATACTCTGCCAAACAAATTTGAGATTTCTTCCCAGGCCGGAGCGTACATGGGTCATCTTCTCTACTGATCAAGAAGGAAAAAGACCAACATTTTGCCATCAATAAGTGGGAGTATAAATAAGTTAGAGGTTTTGGCTGCATTGGTTCAGGGGGAGTTTGTTGGACCAAAAGAACCAATGAGCCAAGATCAGAAAACCTCTAAGTCCCACACGGTATCACAACAACTGCTGAAAGCCTCATCAGTAGTTTGACAAGTGCTGAAGACTTCAACAGCTGAAGATCAAGTGCTGAAGACCTTAACAGCTGAAGAACCAAAGTGCTGAAGTACAACAGCTGAAGAACACAAGTGCTGAAGCTGAAAGACCAAAGTACTGAAGTACAACAGCTGAAGAGTTCACAAGTGCTGAAGATCAACAACTGATGTACAAAGTCTGAAGACAAAGACTGAAGACATCAGCTGATGATATCTACTGAAGTCATCAGCTGATGAAACACCTGAAGGTCAAAGTCTGAAGATCAAGTACTGAAGCCTCAGTAGTTGTCACAACTGCTGAAGAGTACTTCTTCAGTAGTTGTGATATCAGTAGTTTTTTTTTCTATGTTTCAGTAGTTTTGTAAAACGACTGAAGAGCTTGTTCTTCAGTCGTTGTAGTTTCAGTAGTTTTATATTTTGTACTTAACTTGCTGATATGTTCTCAGTAGTTGTGAACATTTCAGTAGTTTGTTAAGAATTAGTTATTTCTGTATTGGATCTGCCAGTTGTCACTTTCCGTGATAACAGCAGTGACTGTTGCACTCTATATAAGGAGTGACAACCTATTGTAATCATTGATGAATGAGTAATTGAATGGAATGAATGATTGATTCGATTAGAAATATTCTACATCTATAAACATCCTAGAAATCAGAAATACATATTCTCTCCCTATAACTGTATGCGATCTAATGCTCACAAATATCGTTGGCTTGCTACAATTTGTCTAATTCGTGTTTGTATTCCGCTGCTTTATATTCTGATACATCAAACTTGTGATCACTGATCCTGTCAGGAATCGTTTGGATCATAACATCTGCACTATGTGCAGTTTCATCAGGTCTTTGCTCAGCAAACAAGAGAACAGATGTGAGGGAAAGAGATTCAAAGTATCATTACCTGTGTGTTTAGGCCTTCTACACACACACGCATTAAGATAACATACATCAGGTAACTTGGTGATGAGTGGTTTCACATTGAATGTCTTTAATTCATCACTGCATTTCCTTTCTTTCCAAGTTGAGCCTACCAACATATCTGGTAAGTCGTTTTAGCCTTTTAATTTGAACTTAGCAACTGAATGATAAACGACTGTAATTATATCTTCCTAAAATTCGTTCTTCATCAAACTTATTCTTTGTGGTTTTCTGATGTTTTATTGTTTTTTTTTTATGTTTTTCATGGTTTTTACTCAAGGTTAATCGCATTGACTGAACGGACCAGACATTCAAACCTACTAGGTTCAAATGCCTTGGTACAAATCAGCTAATTGATTTCAGTTTTTACTGAATCAATTTATTAAACTTTTTCAGCATATCTCTCAAAATGATATCTAATCTCAATAGTTTTGTTTTTGAGTGCTGAACCGATTATTAGTTAAAAGACACAACTGTGTTGTCATAGAAATTGTGTGTGCAAGAAGTTAAAACCATAATCAAGGATCTGTTTTGAATCCAGAACTTGAGAGCAACATATGATTCAGCAATATATCAGCTTCTGCTATGGACACAACACATTTGTCTGCTTCTTGCATTGCCAGAATACTAGTCGAGGACCAAGAATTGACAACCGCCAGAAGCGGATTTTCTGTTGAAGTTGCATCCTCCATAATCACTGTCTATGTAGGCATAGAGATTGAATTCTCCTTCCTTGGATACCATAA
The DNA here is from genome assembly GCA_025506515.1 of Flaveria trinervia. Taxonomy (NCBI): domain Eukaryota; kingdom Viridiplantae; phylum Streptophyta; class Magnoliopsida; order Asterales; family Asteraceae; genus Flaveria; species Flaveria trinervia. Next base: position 30,129,608 of record CM046458.1, on the reverse strand, counting down.
CCCAAGAGCTGGCTTGCCCTTTAGATATCTGAATCCTCTTCACTGCGTTCATATGTGATTCTTTTGGATCAGCTTGATATCTGGCACACCACAAACACCAAACATAATGTCAGGCCTACTGGCTGTTAGATACATAAGTGAACCTATCATAGATCGATAATGAGTCTGACCCCTGATTTTGCCTTCAGGTCAGGTCCAATATTCACTTTAGTATCCACAGGAGTTCTGATAGACTAACAGTCAGCAAAGTGAAATTTCTTCAACATGGTTTCTACATATTTTGATTGGTTGATGAAGATTCCATCTGATGTTGTTGGACTTGCACCCCTACAAAGAAGGTGAGTTCCCCCATAGCACTTATTTGGAACTTTGAATTCATAAGGTCTTCAAATTCTTTGCAGAGTTGCTTGTTTGTTGAGCTAAATATAATGTCATCCACATAGATCTAGACTAACAGCATGTGTTTTCCTTTTTTCTTCTAAAGAGAGTTTGATCAATCTTTCATTTTTCATACCCATGTTCAAGAATAAAGGATGATAGAGTCTCATACCATTTTCTTGGTTCTTGATGAAGACCATAGAGCTTTGTCAAGCTTGTAAACTCCGAGGGAAATCTAGATCTTCAAAGTCAGGTGGTTGACTCATATAGACTTCTTTAGCAATCTTTCCATACAGGAAGGCACACTTCACATCCATTTGATAAACAATAAGTTTCATGGACGCAGAATATGCAAGAAAGATTTTGATTGCTTCTAGTCTAGCCGTAAACACTTCATCGTAGTCAATTCCTTCTTCCTGAGTGTATCCGTGTGCCACTAGTCTTGCTTTATTTCTAATGACGATCCTCTGTCATCAGTCTTGTTCCTGTACAGCCATCTGGTATCGATAGGGTATTGTCCTTCGGGAAGATCTACTAGTTGCCATACTTGTTGCTTCTTGAATTGGAGCAATTCTTCCTGCATTGCTTCAGTCCAACTATTGTCTTGAAATGCCTCTTTTATGTTTTTGGGTACTGTTTGACATAGAAAGCATGAGAACAAACAGATGTTTGCAATACTGGACTTGCTTCTTGTCACCATCTTATTAAGATTACCAATAATGGTTTTAACTGGATTATTCTTGTGTATTCTTGTGGTTGGAATGGTGTCACGAGCAATAGTTACATCAAGATTGGAGACATTCAGTTCATTATGGTCAGAGGCACATTCGTCTTGTATTGTTGTTGAATTATGAAGATTGTCAACTTCTGTTTCAGTAACTGTTACATTTTCAACAACACTAAGATTGCTTGCATCATTTCATGTACCTTGTGTTTCTACTGGATGAGAAGCCTGTTTTTGATTTCTGATCTCATTTGACAAGTCATCTGAGTGAGATGGTACCAGGCTGGGACCTTCTTCAGACGAAACACTAAAGTTTTCTGATAGTTGTCTGATGGGATCAGCTTGAAGAAGAACATCTTCATTCATATGTTCATCAAATGTAGGTGGAATCAATGGATAATTATCTCTTCTTTCTACAAGTGATGAAGTATCACCTGAATGTATATTTCCTGCATCAGACAAGTGTAATTGGTCAAATGATTTTGTAAATGTGTCAATATCAAACTACCAGTCATGATCATTTATATATTTGGGAAACGAACGTTCCTTGAATTGAACATTTGTAGATTCATCAATAATGTTCAATCCAGGATTGAACACTCTATAAGCCTTTGAGACAGAAGAATAACCTTCAAAGGATCCTTCATCAAACTTGGATGAAAATTTTCTGAGATGATCACAGGTGTTTAATATTGAGACTGGACAACCAAATGATTTGAGGAATCCCATAAATGGTTCCTATGGAAGATCAGTTCATAAGGTGTCATGTTACTTTCTTTAACAATTAGAGTTCCATTTTGCACAAAATTGCTTCTGCCCAGAAGGAGATTGGCAGTTTAGCATCGGCTAGCATCGTTCTTGCTGCTTCAATAAGTGTTCTATTTCGCCTTTCAACTACCCCATTTTGTTGAGGAGTTCTTGCTGCACTGAATTGATTAGCAATGCCTTTGGTTGCACAAAAGGAACTCATATTTTCATTTTTGAACTCAGTACCATTATCACTTTTTAGTATTTTGACCTTAAGATCAAGTTGATTTTCAATTTTAGTGAAAAATTCTTGAATGATTTGGGATGCTTCGTTTTTATAAAGTAGGAAGACACCCATGTGAATCGAGAAAAGTCATCAATGATCACTAAACAATAATGTTTCTTTCCCATACTCATTACATGAGTTGGTCCAAATAGATCCATGTGAAGTAACTTGAGTGGAGTATTGTTAGTGTTCACTATCTTGGTTTTGTGAGATGATTTGTGTTGTTTTCCTTTCAGGCACGCTGAACATTGATCAATAAAATTGAATTCTTTTTTAGGAAGACCAATGACATGGTTTCCTTTGACTAACTTGTTCATATTTTTAAAGTTAGTGTGCCCCACACGTCTATGCCAAAGCTGTGACTCATCAAATGATGCTTTAGACAAAAGACACGTTTCTTCCTTAGGTGATGCAGAGCACAGGTTTAAGACATATGTATTATTGTTCCTCAGAGTCTTTAAGACAACCCATTCTTCACGGATCTGAAATCCAGGTTTCAGAATGTAGTAGTGAGTGTCTGTAAAGTGAGTGGAATATTTTTTGTTGCGGATCTGAGACACGCTTAGCATATTGAAATTAGTTGTTCACAGTAATTCACTATGTCAAGCTCAGCATCTTGTTTGTCATAGATCCTTCTCCTGTAAATCTACCACCTTCTGAATCTCCACCGAATGCCACAGTAGTTCCTTGTATGTACTTGAATTCATGAAGGAGGGAACAATATCCAGTCATGTGTCAGGAGCATCCATTGTCTATGTACCATAGGCTATTAGACCTGTGTGGATGAACCTACAAGCAAAAAGAACTATTTAGAATGAGGAACCCAACCATGATGGTCTTGGGTTTCTCGTTCCTATTCATGATAGTGAGTTCCTAGTATTTCCCTCTAAATTGTGATTTGGATGGAGGTGTTCTGGGAGATTTTTGATGATGAATTGATTGAGTCATCTCATAAACATCTACTAAGGATTCAGATGAATAATGAAATTGTTGGTCTCTATTTCTTTGTAAAAATTTAGCCCGAGTTTCATTATCAAAAGTTGGTTTTTGCTTAGGAAGGTCAAGTTTATGTTTCATTATGAGATGATTTCTTTGACCCTTCCTTAATTCATTCAAGTTATTTCTGTCATTTGTTGATCTAGGTGTCCTAGATTGAGTATTATGAAGATGAGGGCTGACAGAATGCATCACAGTAGATGTTTTTGAGGTGGGCTTGTGTTGGGGAATTCTCAACCCCTTCTGATTAAAGTAACAATCAGATGTATTATGATTGTTCATGTCACAGATTTAACAATACTTATTGAAATAGTAATTTTTGGTGGTGTGATTATTCATATCATAGATAGAACAATATTGATTGAAGAAGCATTTATGTGTCTTGTGATTGAACATTTCACAAATATCACAATACATTTGTTTATTTCTTGAATCAGATTTTCCTTGTGTGACTCGACTGATATTTTCTCTTGATGAGTCACTTTCTTTTCTTTAGGTGATGAATCAGAATCAGCCCTTTTACTAGTTTGCTTCACAACACTACTTTTGTTCAAATGTGTGGGTCGTTTCTGTTTCTTCAACCTATTTCTCACTTCTCTCTCAAACTGCTCAACATGTTCCCTGTTACAGATATCAAACCCAACTCCCTGCCTTAATCTTGAAGATTGAGGGTCTGATGATCTTTTATGAGTTGAACTCAGTGTTACAGTTTGTTTCTTTTGCAGTGAAACCTTTTCTAATTTGCTTGAATTTTGTGGAGATATAATCTCATTATCAGAACTACTCTCAGTAGTGGGTTTCACTGTCTTGACATATTTCTTTTTGCCTTGTAAAGCAGATAGTATGAGTTTTATAAAAGGTACAATTGCTTTTACAAGGCTTGATCGTTTCATGACACTCACTTTCTTGTTTGAACACTATTTGATTTTGATTGGGTGACCTAACTTGATTTTATCCTCATTGGTTTCAATATAAACATCAGGTTTGTTTTGAGGATTTGTCACCTGTTTCACTACAGATTTAGGTTCCATAGTTTTAGGTTCAATTGCTTGAGAGAGTGAGACAGAGTCTGGCATGACAGTGTAGTTGTCATTGTATGGTGGAAGACATGAATTATATCCAATCCCTGTCATGTCCTTTGGACTCTTTTGGGAATCAAGCATCTCTTGCAGCTTGATTGAAGACATTTGAAACTTTTCAAGTTTCACTTCAGTCATAGAGTGTTGAGCTTTAGATTGAGCTAACTTTTTAGTAAGTAGCTCATTCTCAGCTGCAAGAGTATACTTCTCACCATGCAGTTTTTCTATATCAGAGATGAGAGATTTAATTTTGATTTCAAAGTTTTTTATTTCTCTCTTCATCATCTCTGATTTCACCTTTTCTTCTTTGATTTTATGAGCCAGTTTGTGATTATGCTCTCTATACCCTGTCAATTCATTAATGCATTTTTCACTACAAAGGTTATATTTTACCTCAGCAGGCATTGGAGATGGTCTATCATTGATGTGAGTCATAAGAGCATGATTTTGAAATTGAGGCTTGACTTCCTCTCCATACACTCTCCAGTCATACTCCATCTTGCTTTATTACAAGAGCACTGGCTGAAGACTGACTGCTTCCATGAGCTTGATTTAGTTGGGGTGGATTCTGATATGATTGGTGTTGAGGATACTGCTGCTATTGGTTGTTGGAGTGGAAGCTTGAGTTAGGCTATGAGGATGATTGGCCTAGAGAGTTCCTTTGATAGTTTTTTTTTCTCTGGGGGCATTGCACTCTCTTGAAAATGGCCAGTCATGCCATAATTTAAGCATTTCACCTTGGATTTATCATATCCAAGTTTTGTATTCTCATTCAGGCTCAACTTTCTTCCTTTTCTGAAGAATTTCTTAGCTCTCATTGCAATCATGGCCGTTTGCCATTGTAGATCCATTTCTTTCCCACATCATCTGGATCCATTTCCTCCGGGTCTTCTTGAATGAGATAAGCAGAAGTGAGTCTTCCTCCCAAGTAGGCTTCAAAGCTTGCAACAAAATCATTGTAAGTTGCCTTTTGTTCTTCTGATCTTGAATCTTTAGGATTGGTTTGAGGAACAGTATTGACTCTGGGAGTTTGAGGAGCAGTAGTGACTCTAGGAGGTTGAGATGAGGTTGAAGGATGATTGATTGGTGGAGTTGTAATGAACCCAGTATTGTTCATTTGATCCCTAGATGAAATAAATCATCCTTCTCAGTGATGAATGCATTTTACATAGAATGAGATTCTCATGGAAACTTGTAAGCCTCAATTACTCTAGGTCCACCAAGATTTCTTCTTCTTTCGTCAAGTTCTATAGCTTCAATTTTGGCTATCATGATGTCTAGAGTAGTACTCTCAAGATCAAGAGTATTTTTTAGCATGGTTACATTCTGTTTCCAACTTTCAGGGAGACTGTGAAGCATATTTTTGTTTAATTCTTTAATTTTGTAAGTGACTCCCATGATTTCCAAGTCATTTACTGACCTGAGCATAAGCATAACCTATATATTCTAGTACTCATCGTTGTTGCCGCCTCTCTGCTGTGTGATGGCACTGACCTGAGGATTGGCTTCTCTTTGAAAGTTCTATGAATAGTCTCTTCTTGAATTCTACCCTAAGACTGCTAAAAAATCTCCTGATGAATTTTGATTACCATATGAGTATAGGATCCACAAATGCTTGTTGAAATAAAACAAACCTTAAAACGATCACTAAACTATGTTCAAAGTCTGTGTATGGATTTAAGAGGACAAGTATACTCACAATCATTGTGGCTACAATTCTTGAAAGTCCAAATCAATGTGGGGACCTAAGAGTACTAGTATGATTTCCTAAATTTGCTAAATCACTCCAGATGAAAAACAAGGAAAGAGCATCAAAGTTATTTTTAATAACTTGTCCTGAATGATTTGAATATCCTGTATGATTCCAACTTAAATTGATCCATGTATGGGTTAAATGATTGAGGCTGCTCTCTCAGAATATTTATCCCTTAGAACTACATCTTAGGAATTAACTCTCACAAAACACAAAAACATGTCTTAATTTGTTTAAGTTTTTAGTATTATTTCTTTTATTTCTGTACAAAGTTTGTCAAATTCTGTAGGTTAGTATCGGACTATGTCATGGAAGTTGATAAGGGACCTTATCATCTAAAAGGTCATGTCTGAGGTGACCACAAGTGCTTTCAAACAACAGTTAGGTCACATCTGAGGTGACTAATCGTTTAAAAGGATCATGTCTGAGGTGATCAAAAGTTTTTCAAGTTAAAATGATCATGTCTGAGATGATCAAATGATTATAATGTTAACTCAACACTTTAAGTGGGTCTAAAAGTCAAATGGTCATGAAGTTAGAAAAATTTAAAGAGTATGACCCATTCGCACGACTGGACCATGTATGGACCAATGAGGCGAATGGACCATACTCATGCGTTAAACAGCCGAATGGACATGAGTATGACCCATTCACCCGAATGGATTATCAGAATGTGACATTCATCTGATTGGGAGCGTGCGACTGAGTCAGTCACTGAGGGTGATCGACTGAGTCAATCGCTCGACTGAGCTTCATTCGCCCGAATGAACTGAGCGAATGAGTCCAGTCGGCCGATTGAACGCAGAGTCAGTATATAAAGGGCCACGGTCGATCGCATTCTTCTCACCACTCCCAATCACCCTTAGATCGCACATCGTACCGTTACTCTGCCCAAATTTCTTTAGACTTCAATTAATCCTCCTTCTTGATATTCTGAAGTACGTCTGCCTTCTTACAGGTAAAATGTGATGAAATCACACCAAAATTAGAAGAAATTGGTGCCCTAATTAGTGATTCACGATTGAAACAAGAACATACCACTCAATGGCCTAATAACCCACTGAAACCATGTAAAATATTAAAAATAAGGTTATTAGGTTATTAGTTAAGGGATTGCGAGTCTAACGAACTGTTTCATAATGTTTAATTTCATGATTTTGTGAAGACTCGAACCTAAGTCAACCAAACCGTAAGTCATGTGACTCGTCAGATGGATGAACTCCAATCGTACGATTGTGCCGGAAGAATAGCTCAATCGGCCGAATTGGACATGCGAATGAGCTCAGTCGGCCGACTGAATCACTCGTAGGATCAGACAACCGATTGAACTCAGTTGCATTCTCATTCACCTGAATGAGTCCAGTCGCAGGATAGGATAACCGATTGACCACAATCGCATGATTCATTCGCATGAATGAATCATAATGATTTCAAACAAGATACTTAGAACTTCTTTGTGTTATGTGAGTATCTAATGATATGTGTCTTGTGTTTTAGATTGATGGCTGCTAGATGGTCAATCAACCCTAAGCACAACATATGTGCTCATCTAGATCATACTACTCGGAATGGCGCCGAGTTTACAGAGATCATCGCATTTCTTAGGCGATCAAGGATCCACAAGGGCATTTCTACTCCTTGCACTTCCTACAATCTTTACACCAGGCATTTTGGGAGTATGCTTGTGTTGATTGATCCCAAAAGTCGTATATCATACGAAGCTCTATCTGTGGGATGGTTATCGAGATCACTGCTGCCGATATCCAAAGAGTACTTGAGCTGGGGGACCATACTGATCATCCCACCAAGCTACATCCACTGACCGTATGGGGATGCTTTCTGAGGATTAAGTATGCTGGGGACATCAACTCACGTGTGCCCAATAAAAGCGACCTATGTCCCCAGTACAAGTACTTAGTACATGTCATATTGAAGTGCATCGCTTTTAGAAGAGGTGGCTTTGATGATCTTTCAGACCAGATCCAGAATGCCTATATGTCACTAGTGCTCGACTAACCTTTCAGCTTCTCGAGCATGATCTTCTCTTACCTTGTGGAGAATCTGGAGGCAAAGGGTAAGGAGGGTTTTGGCATGTACCCTAGATTCTTACAGCTGATTTTCAATGAGAAGCTTCCATCCCTTCCCAAGGAAAGCCACGATGCTGTGGTTCTAGAGATCATGGATGATACAACCCTGGGTCGTACGAGAGTTTATAGGGGTAAGCAAGTAAAGCCCTAAGTGAAGAGACTGATAGGCCATCTGGCCAATGAGAGGTATGTGGCGCAAGGGAGACGTAAGTGGCGTCACACAGATAGCGACTCCGATGACGAGCAGCTACTGCTCCCCGAGCATGACTCCAATGATGATCGCGGAGATGCTGTGATGAAGGACCCACTCAACAAAGGGGTCCCACAACTGATATTCCATTTCCAGCATCTGCCCCCACTAGAGACGGAGCGGAGACTGCTAGGTTCCACCAGGATTTCATGCCTGGTGAGGAAGAGGAGGAATCAGAAGAGGAGCCACTGACTCGGACTGTGGGAAGTAATGTCGTTCCAACAGAACGAGGGCTCTGGGCGGTTGGTGAACGCCCAGGCGGAATGGGAGAGACTACTGATGATCCTACTTATGCTCCCGATCCGCTAAACTGTGTTCTAGGGGGAGCATCCTCCTCGACAGGATCGAGGAAGAAGAGGATGGCTCAGCCCCACGGCATGAAGAAGAAGAAGAGACGACTCACCTTCATCACCACCACAGCTCCCACCACCACATCTACCACTCCACCTACCACCACTACCACCATTCCACCACCACATCTACCACTCCACCTACCACCACTACCACCATTTCACCCACACCCACTACCACCTCATACACCACTCCACACCTACTCCACTAGATACACACTTCCCATCCACCACCACTACAGCTCATCCATAGCCATTCACATCAATACCAACCCCAATCTTCTAGACATCTACTACCACCACCACAGCCCATGGAGTGGGGACCTCCTCACAGGTCCCACCTATTTTTGGATCCGCTTACCCATCTGTCAGTTGGAGGAGCAGTTGGCTAACTTTAATAGTTAGTGCTGAAGCTGCTAGCGACGGATGAACAGCGAGCCTCTCAGCTTAATGAGCTGATGGAGCTTAATGCATCCCAAGCCCAAAGGATAGAGCCTAGAGCCAAGAGATTACTGAGCTGAGAGAGATGCATACATCCTCAATAAAGAGGATAAAAGATTTGGAGGCCAGAACAAGAAGCTTATGCTGAGACTGAACGGATCCAATGATGAGCCCCTAAAGATCCGAGAAGGAGATGGAGATGATGGTGATGATGATGACAGTGATGATGATGAAGATGATGACTGTGATGATCAAGGGGATGCAATGATGCAGGTGATAATGTTGATCATGATGATGATGATGACGAAGGAGATGCAGCTGCATCTACATCAGCTCAAGGTCAAGAGAGGTGCACAAAGATAAATCAAGACCAAGGAGCCCCATCATCTTCTGTTGATCCTACTGACACACCAGCTATTCAAGACAAGAGTAATTCATTGTTGTTTATGTTAATTAAACTTTGTGTATTGGAATATTGTGTCTAATTAATATATTAATGTTTATGGTTATTATTAATGTTTACTGATCTATTTGTTGACTAAATGATTGATGTGTTACATGTTTTAAATCAAGCAGATCCTAACTTTCAAGGAGATGAATATGATGTTGCTCCCCTCCAATAGATCAAGACTCAACTCACGATGATTCTTGATCTGCAGGGGATTGTCAGGAGATCAGTGAATTACACTCCTGAAGAAGGAGAAATAATTCATGATCTCACCGACAAGCAACTGGCTGAAATGTTCCGACTCAATGCTGATGAAATTGTGAAGGATGCTCCAACTGTGCAAATAGAGAGTGATAATGAGCTTCAGGATGTCGACGAGATTGAGATAGAAGATGTCACTACTCAACACTATCCAGAGTACACTGACAAGGAGGGAACTCCTATTCCCAATCTGGGAGACACTCTTGTCAGTGACACTTTTGAGACTCTGGACAGGACGGAGAAAGAGTCAGAAAAGGATAAAGAGAAGGCTCAAGCCTCAGACGCCAAAGTCAAAATCAAAAAGGCTAATGGGCAGGATGCTTTGAAGAAATCAAAGCCCAACGCAGAGCTACAACATCAACTGTCTACACCAAACTGTATAAGGTCAAGAACATCAAAAGGTGGTAGGCAGGATCATAGCGTGGGCATATTTTGCACACCTCAACGTTTACGCAGTTAAACGTGAGAAGGGAATAGAGTACTTTAGATTTCCACATGATCTGAAGACTCTTCCTGGTTTTGAGCTCAACCAGTTAGCATAGTTAAACTTGCTATATGCTGACCCTCGTAAGATGTTAGGCTGCTTTGAAGCTACTCTAAAGTCGGAGTACCATACCAGATGGGTCAACTTCAAACCTCAACAACCATGTGGTACATCAAAAGATCTGAAGTTGATGCCATAACTGGTAAACCTAGAGTAGTGCTGAAGTGGAGTCCACCACGCACAATGTCTAAGATCCCACTACGTGAGATGCCACAGGACTTCACTCCATATTTCAAATGGTGGTACTACGATTGGAGAACGGGAGAGGCCGTGATAGTCTTGAACAGGAATGGCACAATGGTAACCGTAAGGGTGTTTGACCTGATGTGGCTCACCAACTTGTTAACACAAGATGTTTATACTTTGTACAAATGGCTACTGTTTTACGACCCATAGGATATTGTACAAGCTTTATAGTTCCAGAAAGTGATAAGACTCTGTTTTGCTTTTGAGATAAACACAAGAGTCACCAAAGAAGCTAAGTACAAGAAGTTTGAGGAAATCATGAAAGATGTTAGACAATAGACAGATCTAGGTCCAAGGGGGAGTTTGTTGATACATATATGTACCTAGATCTTGATCTGAATGTAAGATGTCTTTATTGTCTTACACTTATGTAATCGTTGGGTACTTAATGAATCACAAATGTATTGTTGTGTTTAAACTGTTTAATATTTCATTAATGAGTTGTTTAACGCATATTGACTTGATTATATAGGTTTGTGGTTGTTTGAATTAATATGTATAATGTTATGACAATTAATACATTCAAACTTAATAACATGAAGTCATCATGCGAATGGCCCATGCTAATGGACCATACGCATGAACAACTTCATACGAATGACTCAGTCGCACGACTGATCTAGGAGACTGGATCAGTCATATGACTATAACATGAGATTGACTCAGTCGCACGACTGAATACTCAGTCGTGCGAATGGATCAACCGCATGTCTCAATCTCACGAATGAACTACGCTCATGGTTCAGTCGCCCGAATAAGCAACCCTAACCTATAAATACCACCTAATTTGTGGAAAAACGTAAGCATTGAATCCACTTCGAATCCTGACGTACCCTAGCCGTCCAGAAGCCTCTAAGTTCGTACTCCAGTTCATAGAAACCTGTAGATCGATTCTCAATCGATTCTTGATGATATATTCAATTCGTTATTGTGTCTACGTGCGTTCTCACTAATTGGATCGCCAATCAAATAGGATTCTGCACTATTTGGTTTGGTTTAACACGTTAATCAGTAGGTGTTTGGTCAAATACCAGATCCTAACAGGATGTTTAGGTGTATGACCAAGTTCTGAGTAGCTGTTAGAATCCATTTTAACTATGTGTTTAACTTGTATAATATGGATTTAGATGATTTTAGGATTGATTAGTCCAACTTAGTCCAAACAGTTCCAATAGAATTCATAAACAGATCGGTGATGATACTGAGTTTCTTAAGTGTCTTGGTGTTGTTAATATTTTGATGAGTATGTGTTGACAAGAGTAATTTCTACTGTTTACTAAGTAGGGAATATGATATACTCTATTAGCAACTTGATTACCAGATCAATCGAATTCTATTTAGTTCTTTCGCAGATCTGAAAAATACTCGAGAGCCAAAGCTCTGATACCAATTGACTGGGGTTGAGTAAGAGTTAAATTCTTATTGTGAATCGAATATGGTAACCAAGTCAATGATTGAGTGGCGGAAACAAACAATCAAAGAACATTCAATGCAAGAAAATACTCATAAATGCTTTTGTATTGATATATGAAAGTTGATAAATTACACAGAATAATTACAACAAAAATTCTCTATCTATCAACTGTCACCTCATGTATGAGGTATCTATTCTATTTATAGACAGACAAGATGCTTTTTTGCAAAATTACTAAATTACCCCTGACCTATCACATCAGAACTAGTCTATGTCTTCATCCGCATCTTTGCTTGTTCATCCGCATTGACAAATGCAGATGAGTTAACTTGATCAGCATTTCTTCACTTGATCAACTGCATTAGTATGTTGGTCATCCACATTGGTTAATGCGAATGAACAAATACTTGTGCGCATTTGTTCGGTCATCTACATTTGCAATGCGGATGAGCTAAGTCTTGTCCGCATTTTCTTTGTCTACCGCATTAGTCAATGCGGAAGAGTAAGTACTTGTCTGCATCCATTCTTGATCTTCCGTATTTGTCAATGTGGAAGAACAAATACTTGTCCGTATTTGTTTTATGCCTTCCACATTTGACAAATGCGGGAGACAATACTTTATTCTTCTTAGCAGATTCTTCATCCGCATTTCTTCTTGGACTTAAGGGATTTTAGTAGAACAATCATCAAATCACCCATTGAGTTGGCATGTATGATCCTTTAAGGGTCCAACAAACACTTAGGCGAATAGACCTCCAGTCGCATAGCCTCCAATCGCATACTTGTCATACGAATGAACCTCGGTTGCATGACATCCTGGTGTATAGACCTCAGTCGCATGACCTTCATGCAAATGGCCCTTAGTCGTACACCATTCGTGCATATGAACCTCAATCACACGACTCACAGGCGTATGTACTCTAGTCGCATGACCTTCAGTCGTATGACCCTCATCCGCATTTCCTTCAGTCGCATGACTCTCATATGCATTTCCTTCAGTCGCATAGCCCTCATGCGTATGGCTCTTAGTTGCACGAATGAACCTTAGTCGCACCTCTTTCATGCGTATGGCCCTCAGTCGCATGTCATTCAGTCACATGGACCTCCAGTCGCATAGCCCTAGCTGGACGCAGAATGCAGTTCATCCCGAAATGCAGCGGCCAAGTTTGACCTCCCAACTCTTCCAAACCTTATCTAAGCTCAAATCAACCATTCTAAACCTTAGGGAAGCACACCACGACACCATTCAAGCACAACCAAGCCTGAAAAAAGCCCCAAACGAGTCATACACATACACATACATACAAAAAAGGTTTACACCCAAAAACTTGAAAAAAGTGTTTTCAGATGTGTTCCAGCCCTAAAATCATTCAAAAACGTGTAAAAGAGGGGTCCTAGAACTCATATAAATGATCCGGTCGAGTAGAGCTTCGATTTGACCCGCTACACGTTGACTTCCACACTCGAACCAACCCAAACCAAGATTTTCTCCTCTTTTTCTCCTTTTCTCTCTTCCTTGGCTGAATTTTGCAAGAATGGGGAGGGTGTGGGTTGTCCTCCCCTTTTTATACTTCCACTCATCCATGTTTCTCTTGTTGGCGAGTTTGGTCCCTCGACTTTGGACTTTATTTCTTTTTCTTCTTCCGTCGGCTTCAAAGAAAATTTCCACGTGTTACATACAAAGATGTATCAAGACATGAAGAAAGATTATTGGTGGCCAGGTATGAAGCGTGACATAGCAGAGTACGTGAGTATGTGCCTTCCTTACTTGCAAGTGAAGGCATAGTATTAAAAGCCATACAGGAAGATCCAACCTTTGGATATACCTAAATGGAAATAGGAACATATCACCATGGATTTCTTTATGAAGCTACCACGTACGGCAAGGGCGTACGATGCAATATAGGTGATTGTTGACCATCTGACGAAGAGTGCTCATTTCCTACCGATCCATGAAACGTATTCATCTGAAAGGTTAGTGGATTTATTTATCAAGGAGATTATAACTCGTTATGGTCTACAGGTGTCTATTGTGTCTGACCGTGACACTCGGTTTACATCCAAGTTTTGGAAGAAATTTCACGATGTTTATCAAGCACAACTTATCATCCAGAGATGGATGGCCAGTGAGAGAGAGCCATTGAGATGCTAGAAGATATGCTTTGGGCATGCATCAATGATTTTGGAGGGAGTTGGGACGATCACTTACTGTTAGCTCAATCCTCATATAATAACAGTTACTTATTATTCTGTGGCTTTATGTGGTATGATTACGATAATAAACATAAGGTATTATCTAATACAAAGCAGAAGTTAATGATAATGAAAAGAGGAACGTAAAGAATGAATGAATGCATGCATGAATGAATGAAAGGATGATTGAAAAGTCTTGCAAGCAAATGAAAGGAGGTGCATAACTCTAAATGTTGTTAGCTCAACTATGTGTGGTTTAGCTAACCCATAGGGATGCACACAGGGGTTTAGTCTTTGTGACTGACCAAACGTATGAGACCCTTGTCGCTTGCCCCGGTACTAGGTTCAGGCCACGGGGCATAGTTTATATGTAAGGCCTCGATCCCGGATGCTCATAGTTGGACAATCATCTCACATAAAACATAAAATATACATTTATATTTATGAAAAACATCACAGCAAAAAAAATTAAAACCATTTCATATAATAATGACTGCTTTTGCAAAATAATGCATCATTGTTAACAGTTACAAAATATTATCATTTGCATTATATCACAAAAACGTCATAGTTGTACAAATGGATGTCATCCCAAAAATTCCGAGTAGCTGCCCCATGCCATCCTCAGCAACAATTACCTACCAATTGGAAAATACATAAAAGTCAGCATTGCTCGCTGAGTTCTAGTTTTATAAATTAAATACTTTTACTACTGTTTAAAATCATCTTTTACCTTCAATCATGATCATGCATCATATGTACAAATAGAAATTTATTATTATCTTCCATCATCATTCATTATCTTCCATTCAATGTATGCCATCATTATCATTCACTTTCATTCGTAGTCTTCCTTACTTATCTTTCATACATTCCTCATCTTTCTTACTTACTTACCGGACCAATTCCATGTGCTATACTCCAAACATTATGCAAGAAACGGTTATTGGGCGAGAGATCTATCAATAGTCCCCGAACATTATGCACGAACCATACTCCAGTACCTAGGGAAAGCGACAAGGGTCCTATACATATGGTCAATCACAAAGACTCGACCCCAATGTGCATCCATCCAGGGTAGCTAACCTCCATACATTGCTTGCAAGACTTTCTTACATTCATTCGTTCATTAATGCATGCATTCATTCTCACTTTACATTTCACTTATCATTATCATTAACTTCCGTTTCATGGTACATAATACTTTTCATCCATTTCATACTCATAACGCCTAAGTCACGGAATAATACATAATAGGAATGTAAGAAAACAAAACATGAATATTCATTGTATCACATAAACATCACACACCCCATCACACATCATCATAAACATCATGTATCATCAATTCACATAAACATACACATGCACAACAAGTACAAGTCATCATAAAACATAGCTGACCTTCCGCGGGATAGCAGGAGTTTAGGGACTGCAGCCTCTAACAACGGGGTCCTAAAGGCAGCAGCCCCCTAGTGGGGTCCAAGGGGCAACGCCCCTGGTTGGGGTCATGTTGCCAGGTTAGCGTTAAATTTTTTTATCTTTACACTTTTGTATATCACATTTTGTCATAGAAAAAATGATCTTCATTTTAAATCCTCTTAAAATCTTGGTCGTTTACAAAATATATTAAGTATGCATTTCCAGCCCCAAACAAGTTTAAAACCTTAAAATAGGGGATGTAGAACTCATCTGGACTCAATAAGTAGCTTCTTAATCAAGCTTTCTAAGCAAGGGTCACTCCACATAGCATGCACATAAGTTAACACTCAAAGGAGTTAATTTCTGCCTAATTTCGATGCAAGATCAGTAGTTTCGCTGCTAGTTTACGAGCAGTTTTGCTACTAGTTTCACAAGTAGTTTCGCAGGCATCTTTGCTGCCAGTTTCGCCTAACTTTCGTTGGAAATTCAAGTCTACGAAACTACCTGCGAAGCAATAGTTGTGCAGGAAGATCTATAGTTTCACTAAATGACTACATAGCTTTGCTGGATGAACACACAATTTTGCGAAACAGGCTGAAATTATGAACCAAACCATTTTTGACTCAAAACTTTAATCTTTTACACCCAAAACCTTGGTTTATCACCCAATAAGCTATATCTAAGCTTCTTTCGTGTTTTCTTACACTAAAACATGATATTTGGGTGATTTTTTGCCACTTTCAAAAACCTTAAGCCCTAGAATCCGGGTTTACCCTCAAAGAAATGATTAAACTATGTTCTTAGCTAGATTCTTGGTCTTTTCTTGTTGTTTGGATGCCCAGGAACACCAATCTTCATTCTCTTGATCAACAAGTCCTTGAATCTCCACTTTCTCTCTCTACACTCTCTCTCTACAAATTAGTGTTGAGTTGCAAATGAGAGTGACTCAAGCTGATCCTTTTATATATACCAGGCGTTCCTGGGACCTTAAACTCGCCGAACATATAACCCGCAATGTCTACTCGGTCCATACTCCATTACTCGCTTATTTTTTTAAACAATCCCGTTTAATTATAACCCCATTCTTATTAATTGGCTCGTTTCTACTTTATTCTGAGCGTTACAATATAGGAGTCTAATTATATACTTCGGGCCAGTACCTGCTTTATGCATGATGTTGGGGTGTACCACATGGAATTAGTCCAAATGAAAGTGAAAGATAATGACAAATAATAATGAAAGATGATGAATGATACCGAATAACGTATCCTGATGAAAGATGATGGAAGATATTAATGAATGTTATCTATGTGTACATATGATCTATGATCGCAAATGAAAGTAAATGAAATGGTTTTAAATGAATGTATAGTATTTTATTATTAAACCTAAAACTCACTAAACAATGCTGACTCTTATGTATTTTCTAATTGTGAGGTAATGTTTGTAGAGGATGGCATGAGCGCAGCTACTTAGCAAGTGTTTGGATGCCATCCATTTTAAGATGTAAAAATGCTTTTTTGTTGTAATGTAATCAAATGATATTTTTACGATAACAATGTTGTTTTATTTGGCACAAGCAGTTATTTATATATAAAATGGTTTATTAGTATTCCGCTACAATGTTTAGTAAACGTTAATGTATGTTTTGTGTTTTATGTGTGATGAGTGTCTAACTGAAACATTCGGGATCGGGGCCTTACTATGTAAAATACTATTACATTAAATAATAAAAAAGTTTAATTGTTTTTAATGAGAAAGTTTTATTTAATTTCTGAAATTCTAAACAATTTATTTATATTTCCTTTTATGTTCAAAGGTTTGAATTTGAAGTATTTTACAATTATTAAAATAATTAATTATCCAAGTAATTACCAAGTCATAAGTAATAACTATTACATTAATTATTTTAGTTTTCACACTTTAATAGTGATCTATTGCTATGAATAAAAAATTTTTATTATATTTAACAATTTTTTACAATAAATATTATTTTCAATTTCAATTATTTTGTCACCATATTCTATTTTATTAATCAGTTATAAAATTACATTATTTTATTTAAAAAATTTATTAAAACAAAAAATCTCAAATGAAACCATAATTAATATCTAGTTCTTTACTCATAATATTATCCTAATTAGGACACTATTACTTAGGTTAAACCGGGAGGCTACTTTTGGTTTCCATATTTGCATTCTACGTATTCAAATCACATCTTATCAAAGTGAGTATTCATATCCCATTTTCATATGTTTTAATATTTTAGAGAAGTCATGTGATCACATTCAATCATTATTATTATTGTTATTGTATTTCAATTTTAATTTAAAACATGCTACGTTATTACTTGCAATTATATCTTCGTAGTTAGATAAACTAAATGATAACATAATCATTAATCAAGCAACCATGATAACAATTATAAATCTATTAGTTGACAAACCCATTACATGTGATTATTCATGTGGTGATTGTAACCGGATTCAAATATTCATCTCACGGCTTGGTCTACGAACTAGTTAATTCAGTTATTAGGTTTGATTTTTTCAGGTTGATTTTTTATATTACACTATCCCATTATAAGTCTTCATATTGTCATGTAAATTGAATTGTTACAATTATTATCAATCTATATATGTAAGCAACACCTGTGTTTACTCACCAACTGATTCTTTAGCAAACTTAAAACTTTTTCAGATTATTTCAAGAAACGCTACGTAGTTAGATTATATGCAAACATCTAGGATACTCGAGATAGATAAATAAAAGGATATTTATTACATTATATGAATTATTCTGAATGTAATGAACGGTTGGACTAGAATTTATCATGAAAAATGCATTTAGTGTTGTTTCAACTTTTCTAATATCATGTGCTATGAACAATCGATTTGCATTCATCTGCTTTTATGATTCCGTCATCTGTTGAGGTGTGACAATTGGTGTCAAAGCCATGGTTATAAGGAATTAACTTGTAACACCCGGATATTTATTATTTTGAAGCCGGTGAAGAAAGAAAAGAAAATAAAGTCCAAAAGTCGAGGGACCAAACTCGCCAACAAAGAAAAGTTGGGGAAATGTGGTGATATATGTAGGGAGAGGGCTTCTCACTCTCCCCACACTCACATTCTAGTTTACAAAGAGGAGAATAGAGAGAAAGAGGGAAAAAGAGGGAAAAGGTTTGGTTCGGGTCGATTCGGGTCGCCAAAATCGTCGTGAAGCAAGCCGAATCGAAGCTCTTGTCGTTGTGCTTGTTTAGGTGAGTTCTAGGACCCCTCTTTTACTTGTTTTCAAACGATTTTGGGGCTGGAATACATCTGAAAACTCTTTTTCGCGTTTTGGGTGAAAACCCGTATGTATGCGTGTATGTATGTGTATGATGCGTTTGTGACTTGATTCTTGCTTGGTTGTGCTTGAATGATGTTAGGGTATGCATCCCTAAGTTTAGGATGGTCCATTTAGGCTTAAAATGGGTTTAGATGAGTTGGAGGCCGAAACCCTCGGCTGCAGTCGGGTTGAACTGCATTCTGCATCAGTTAGGGCTAGGCGACCGACTGGAGGCCGAATGGAGGCCATACGGCCGATTAGGTGCGATTGGGGTCCATTCGCACCATTGGGTTCATTCGCACGATGGAGGGCCAGTCGCATGGGGTCATGCGATTGAGGGTCCATTCGCACGACTGGATGTTCTCGCATAGGTGTTCATCCGTATTAGTTCAATCGCATGATGTTCAGTCGCATGGAGGCCATGCGACTGAGGGGTGTTCATACGCCCGAATAGGGCTGTTGAACCCGAGGAAGTGTTGTAGATTAACTTCTGACTTTCGGGGGAAAGTGCAGAGGTAAGTGTTGATGTAAAGGTTCCCATAAGAGTTTTCTTTAAGATGACGATCGAGGTTTTAGAAAGCCTGTTGGGCATGATGAGGTGATGATGTTGTATGTTATGTATGTATGATGTTGCCATGTATGATGTGATGTTGATGCATGTTTATGTTCCTTATGCGATGTATAATATCTTTCCTGTGGCTTTACTTGTTATGATGATAATGAACGAAGTATTATGTAACGTAAAGTGAAAGATAAAGGAAGAGGAACATGATGAACGAATGAACGTCTTGCACACATCGGATACGGGGTCCCTCTTGGTGATTTACCCCAAATGTAGGACCTCTACCGCTCACCCTAGTTACTGCTGTGGCATACGTTTAGCTGTCATTCGTTGACTTCGGCCCAGTAGCTAAGACTGACGGTTACTCCTAGTACCGCGGCATACGTTTAGCTGTCATTCGTTGACTTCGGCCGGTAGCTACGAGTAACCGGGGTGTAGCACATGGTATTGGTTCGGGATGATGTCCGATGCGCAAGTAAGGAATGAAAGAAGGAACAAACGAATGCAGGAAGATAATAATGATACTATCTATGTGTACGTATGATGGTGATCATGTAAAAGTACGAACGGTTTTATATGAAAGTAAAGTATGTTTTATTTATAAAACTAGAACTCACTCAGCAACGCTGACTTTGATGTGTTTCCAGTTGGCAGGTAATGATTGCTGAGGATGGCACAGGCGACTACTCACCCTTTTGGGATGGCATTCTTTGATTAATGTTTTTGCATTGTGATGCGAACAAACGATTTTGTAATGAATGTTGTATTAGTTTGCAAAAGCATTTACATGGAAATGAAAGTTTGTTTTAGTTTTCCGCTGCGATTTATTAAATACAAATGTAATTATATGTTTTATATGCGATGAGAACCCAGCTGTAAGCGTCCCGGGAACGGGGCCTTACAAGTTGGTATCAGAACCAAAGTTTAAGTGAAATGGGTAAATTTCAGAATAAACCTAATCTTAAACTGAGAATGGGACGGAAGGGAATAGGATGCCAAACTGAGTAGCTGTGTGCCATCAGGTATTTTCATAAAGTTAACCGGTTTTATGTGCGCATGGTATGTGTTATGTGTTGTATGTAGATTTAAATACTGATGTAGTCAGGACAGGTAATACTTGGGGTATGAAGAGTAAAGTAAGTGGCTAATCACAACTGGCCACTAATAGGGACTTACTATACTTGACATAAACTTAGTTGTTTCCTTGAATGACCAGTTGGTGTTTGAATCTTTCAGTGTGCGTGTGATGGCCGGAGGTAGATCTTCGAAAGCTTCTAGGGGTGGAGGTCACGGTGCTGAACCGCGACCAAGAGAGGGAGACCCAGAGTTGAGAGGGTGGTTCATGAAGAACCAGAGACCCCTCATCCGGAGGGGGGCGACGAAAGCGCCAATCTAAGAGCCTTAGTAAAAGAGGCTGTTGTAGAAGAAGTACATCTGGTCATGCAGACGATCTTACCGTCTGTGGTGACCGAAGTTATTAAGGCTGTACGAGAAGGGGAAAGGAAAGAAAGAAACAGATCCTTGGGGAACGGGAACAACCAGAGCCGGAAACGGTTCTATCTGATGATGAGGAGGAGGAGGAAGAGCCTGTGCATGAAACGGCACGGGGATGTAATTATGGGGCTTTCATGAGATGCAAGCCCCCTACTTTTGATGGAAACGGCACCGCTGCAGCTGCTCACCGGTGGGTGAGGGAAATGGAAGCTGTTCTTGATATCAGCGAGTTCGAGAGGACCAAAAGGTGAAGTTTGCTACCACTCTTTTGTGGATTCAGCTCTGTGCTGGTGGGACAACATTGTCCAAGCTGAGGGTAGTAGAGCCATGGGAAATGAAATGGCCTGAGCTGAGAAGGTTGGTGATTGAGGATTTTGTCCTCATCGGGAAATGGACAAGCTGGAAAGGGAGTTTTTATAGTTAGAGGCTGGAACCAGACACACCAGCAGTATACCACCAAGTTTAATGAAATGGCACGACTTGTGCCTGATCAGGTGATGCCTCTGTCTCGGAAAATCAAGAGGTACATTCAGGGTTTACCGTGGATGTTCGCCGGCATATGATCGCCGCCCGGCCAAGCACGTTTAGGTCGGCGGTTGATTTGGCAGGGAGGCTGTATGATGAGGGAGGTGATGGTGACTGAAGCAAGTAAGAAGGGTGGTGGTGATCGGAACGGAACGGGAAACGGTTTGGTCGGGATGATGCCCCGATGGGTAATAAAAAGGCACGGTGGATGAACGCGTGTGGTCACATCAAGTGCGGGGTCGAAAAGGTGTGGCAAGTGTGGAAGGGAGCATAGCGGGGAATGTAGGTTTGGGTCAAACTTGTGCTTCAAGTGTGGGAAGACAGGGCATATGGCGAAGGATTGCATGCCGAGCAAATGTTTTAACTGTGGGGAAATTGGTCATATGAGCAGAGATTGTAAGAAGTCGAGGACTGAGGGTTCAGGGGTGAAGAAGAAGGGAAGCGATGGACCGAGGGCGAGCGCCAGGGCGTTCACCATGACACAGGAGGAGGCTAGGACAGACCCTGACATTGTCTCCGGTACGTTTCTAGTGAACCAGACTTTAGCTTCTGTGTTATTTGATTCGGGTGCTAGTAAGAGTTTTATTTCTACTGCTTTCTGTGCTAAGCTGCCTGTTAGTAGTAGACGTGTTGATGCGCCCTTTGATGTAGAAACTGCCATAGGTAAGTCTACCAGGATTTCTGAGATGATAGAGAATTGTGATGTGGAACTTGAGGGTCATAAGTTTCCTGTTAGACCGTTTGTGATGACCTTGGGTGGTTTCGATTTGGTCTTGGGATGGATTGGTTGGCGGACTTCGAGGCAAACATTGTTGTCGCAAGAAGATGGTTCGGTTGACAGCGCCTGACGGAAGTTTGGTAACGGTTATGGTGATCGGGTTACTACGATTCCGAAGGTGATCTCAATGGCGGTGGCGGGAAAGTGTATGGGGCGTGGATGTAGCGCCTACTTGGCTTATGTAAAGGATGTGGATACACCAACACCACAACTAGCTGATGTACCAGTTGTGTGTGACTTTCCAGACGTGTTCCCAGAAGACTTATCAGGAGTGCCACCTGACAGAGAATTGAATTTCAGATTGACCTGATACCGGGTGCCCAACCTGTTGCCAAGGCACCATATCGGTTGGCTCCAACCGAGATGAAGAGTTGATGGAGCAGTTGCGAGAGCTGCTTGATAAGGGGTCATTAGACCGAGTATCTCTCCTGGGGTGCTCCGGTCCTATTTGTAAAGAAGAAGGATGGTAGCATGAGGATGTGCATTGACTACCGCGAACTGAATAAGTTGACAGTGAAGAACCGCTACCCCTTACCGAGGATAGATGATTGTTCGACCAGCTTCAGGGTGCTAGTTGGTTCTCGAGGATAGATCTTCGATCTGGTTATCATCAGTTGAAGGTGAAAGAGCAAGATATCCTAAAACAGCTTTCCGTACGCGCTATGGTCATTACGAGTTTCTTGTCATGTCCTTTGGTTTGACCAACGCGCCAGCTGCTTTTATGGATCTGATGAACCGTGTGTGTCGGCCTATATTGGATAAATCAGTGATTGTGTTTATTGATGATATCCTGATTTATTCGAAGAGCGAGATTGAGCAGGCCGGTCACATTCGAGAGGTTCTAGGAACGTTGAGAAGGGAGAAATTGTATGCTAAATTCTCCAAGTGCGCATTTTGGTTGCGCGAAGTTCAGTTTTTGGGTCATGTGGTGAATCCTGACGGGATTATGGTTGACCCGGCGAAGGTGGAGGCGGTTATGCAATGGAAGTCACCAAAGACGCCATCCGAGATCCGTAGTTTCTTGGGCTTGGCGGGCTACTATAGAAGATTCATCCAAGACTTCTCTAAGATTGCCTCTCCACTAACTAATTGACCCGAAAGGATGTGAAATTTGAATGGGGTCAAGCTCAAGAGAAGGCGTTCGAAGAGCTGAAAGCAAGACTGACTCAAGCTCCTGTCTTGTCATTACCCGATGGAAGCGAAGATTTGGTGGTTTATTCTGATGCTTCCTACTTAGGGTTGGGGTGTGTGTTAATGCAGAGAGGGAAGGTTATAGCCTATGCATCTCGACAGTTAAAGGTTCATGAGGTCAATTATCCTACTCATGACTTGGAGCTAGCAGCCGTGGTCTTTGCGTTAAAGATTTGGAGGCACTATCTCTACGGGACGAAGTGCACCATATTCACCGATCATAAGAGCTTGAAGTACTTCTTCGAGCAAAAGGATCTGAACATGAGGCAGAGGAGATGGTTGGAACTTATAAAGGATTATGATTGCGAGATCCATTACCATCCAGGCAAAGCTAATGTGGTGGCGGATGCCCTTAGCCGAAAGGAAAGGCCCGAACCGATTCGGGTGAAAGCTTATCAATTAATCATGACCTCCGATGTGATGAAGCAAGTTAAGGAGTTTCAAGATGAGGCATTGAAAGAAGATCATCTTAACTCAGAAAGAATGAGAGGTCTGGTTGGGGAATTGGGTGAAAACACACTCGGTGTTGGAACTCGATTCGGTCGTGTGTGGATTCCTGGTTTTGGGGATCTACGGGTGAAGATAATGGATGAAGCCCACAAGACTCGATACTTCATTCATCCTGGTGCCACGAAAATGTACCATGACATGAAGAAAGATTATTGGTGGCCGGGTATGAAGCGCGACGTGGTGGAGTATGTGAGTAAGTGCCTTACTTGCTTACAGGTGAAGGCAGAGCATCAAAAGCCGTATGGGAAGATACAACCTTTGGATATACCAGAATGGAAATGGGAGCACATCACCATGGACTTCATTACGAAGCTGCCACGTACCCCGAAAGGGTATGAAGCCATATGGGTGATAGTTGATCGTCTGACGAAGAGCGCTCATTTTCTACCGATCCGCGAGACGTATTCATCTGAGAGGCTAGCTGATCTGTTCATCAAGGAAATTGTAGCTCGTCATGGTGTGCCGGTGTCTATTGTGTCTGATCGTGACACTCGGTTTACATCTAAATTTTGGAAGAAATTCCACGACGCTGTAGGGACGAGGTTACATATTAGCACGGCTTATCATCCCCAGACTGATGGTCAGTCAGAAAGGACCATTCAGGCACTGGAAGACATGCTTCGGGCATGTGTGATTGATTTTGGTGGAAGTTGGGATGACCACCTGCCGTTAGCTGAATTCTCATACAACAACAGCTATCATGCCAGTATTGGTATGCCACCATATGAGATGCTATACGGTAGGAGATGCAGAACACCCGTTTGTTAGGGTGATATTGGTCAGAAGGAATTGGGGAGCGTCGAGGTAATCGAGGCTACGACAGAGAAGCTTGAAAAGATTAAAGCCTTCATGAAGGCAGCCAAGGATAGACAGAAGTCGTATACCGATAAGCGACGTAGGCCAATTGAGTTCCAGGTGGGTGACCGGGTTATGCTGAAGGTCTCACCTTGGAAGGGTATTATCAGATTCAGAAAGCGGGGCAAGTTGAGCCCAAGATATATAGGCCCTTTCCGAATCATTGCTCGAGTACGGGAGGTGGCCTATAGATTGGAGTTGCCAGATGAGTTAAGTGGGATTCACCCGACATTCCATGTATCTCATCTGAGAAAGTGTATAGCTGATGAAGACATGATTGTTCCATTGGTAGACATTGAAGTAGATGAACGGCTCAATTATGTGGAGCAACCGGTGGCAATCATCGATCGTAAAGAAAAGAGGCTAAGGAATAAAGTGGTTCCTCTTGTGCGTGTACAGTGGAAGCACAAGAAGGGATCCTAGTCAACGTGGAGATCGAAGAAGAAATGAGACATCATTATCCACGTTTGTTCGACGAATAACAGGTTTCGGGGACGAAACCTATTTAAGGGGGGTGGACTTGTAACACCCAGATATTTATTATTTTGAAGCCGGTGAAGAAAGAAAAGAAAATAAAGTCCAAAAGTCGAGGGACCAAACTCGCCAACGAAGAAAAGTTGGGGAAATGTGGTGATATATGTAGGGAGAGGGCTGCTCACTCTCCCCACACTCACATTCTAGTTTACAAAGAGGAGAATAGAGAGAAAGAAGGAAAAAGGGGAAAAAGTGTTGGTTCGGGTCGATTCGGGTCTCCAAAATCGTCGTGAAGCAAGCCGAATCGAAGCTCTTGTCGTTGTGCTCGTTTAGGTGAGTTCTAGGACCCCTCTTTTACTTGTTTTAAAACGATTTTGGGGCTGGAATACATCTGAAAACTCTTTTTCGCGTTTTGGGTGAAAACCCGTATGTATGCGTGTATGTATGTGTATGATGCGTTTGTGACTTGATTTCTTGCTTGGTTGTGCTTGAATGATGTTAGGGTATGCATCCCTAAGGTTTAGGATGGTAGATTTAGGCTTAAAATGGGTTTAGATGAGTTTGGAGGTCGAAAACCCTCGGCTGCAGTCGGGTTGAACTGCATTCTGCATCAGTTAGGGCTAGGCGACCGACTGGAGGCCGAATGGAGGCCATACGGCCGATTAGGGTGCGATTGGGGTCCATTCGCACGATTGGGGTTCATTCGCACGACTGGAGGGCCAGTCGCATGGGGGTCATGCGATTGAGGGTCCATTCGCACGACTGGATGTTCTTTCGCATAGGTGTTCATCCGTATTAGTTCAATCGCATGATGTTCAGTCGCATGGAGGCCATGCGACTGAGGGGTGTTCATACGCCCGAATAGGGCTGTTGAACCCGAGGAAGGTGTAGATTAACTTCTGACTTTCGGGGGAAAGTGCAGAGGTAAGTGTTGATGTAAAGGTTCCCATAAGAGTTTTCTTTAAGATGACGATCGAGGTTTTAGAAAGCCTGTTGGGCATGATGAGGGTGATGATGTTGTATGTTATGTATGTATGATGTTGCCATGTATGATGTGATGTTGATGCATGTTTATGTTCCTTATGCGATGTATAATATCTTTCCTGTGGCTTTACTTGTTATGATGAATGAACGAAGTATTATGTAACGTAAAGTGAAAGATAAAGGAAGAGGAACATGATGAACGAATGAACGTCTTGCACACATCGGATACGGGGTCCCTCTTGGTGATTGACCCCAAATGTAGGACTTCTACCGCTCACCCCTAGTACTGTGGCATACGTTTAGCTGTCATTCGTTGACTTCGGCCCAGTAGCTAAGACTGACGGTTACTCCTAGTACCGCGGCATACGTTTAGCTGTCATTCGTTGACTTCGGCCCAGTAGCTAAGACTGACGGTTACTCCTAGTACCGCGGCATACGTTTAGCTGTCATTCGTTGACTTCGGCCCGGTAGCTACGACTAACCGGGGTGTAGCACATGGTATTGGTTCGGGATGATGTCCAATGCGCAAGTAAGGTAATGAAAGAAGGAACGAACGAATGCAGGAAGATAAAATGATACTATCTATGTGTACGTATGATGTGTGATCATGTAAAAGTACGAACGGTTTTATATGAAAGTAAAGTATGTTTTATTTATAAAACTAGAACTCACTCATCAACGCTGACTTTGATGTGTTTCCAGTTGGCAGGTAATGATTGCTGAGGATGGCACAGGTGACTACTCAGCCCTTTTAGGATGGCATTCTTTGATTAATGTTTTTGCATTGTGATGCGAACAAATGATTTTTGTAATGAATGTTGTATTAGTTTGCAAAAGCATTTACATGGAAATGAAAGTTTGTTTTAGTTTTCCGCTGCGATAATTAAATACAAATGTAATTATATGTTTTATATGCGATGAGAACCCAGCTGTAAGCGTCCCGGGAACAGGGCCTTACATAACTTATTAGAAATGGAATGACTTAGATTATAACCAAATATGTCACACACAATGTGACACCCGACATTTTCCAGTCATTTTCCGATCTACAAGAACATGGTTATCCGATCATACAATTGTACATGTAATATTGTTTACTTAAATGTAACGGTAATTCAGAGAATTTTCAGTTGCACACACGTTAATCCTCGAACGTTGGTGTTTTGTGAAAATGATTTTAAGAGAATCATAATTGGTGTGAAATTATGTGTTATATAATTATGTGATTAATTATGTAGTCTGGTTGTGAAAATTGGGAATTTTCTAGCGTTTACGTGTTTTCGCGCATTTTCGGCTTTTAACGCCAAATTATTATAAAAATCCCTTTGAACTAGCAAAATGAATATTCTTTCAAGTTATTTATGTTTATTAGAATTATGTGATCATTTGGTGCTTTTAGTGTAGAAAAAGTTCAATCGCGTAACGTTGAAAGGATTTTTTATTAAAGAGGGGGCATTTCTTATAAAATAAAGTATATAACCCAACCCCCCAACCCTAATCATCATTGGTCTTCCAATCACCTTCCCGTTCATTATTTTGATAGCAAGTCATACACACACACACTAAGGACACTTGCTTTGATCTTCTTCTTGTATATTGCTGGTGACTTGTATCGTTTTCATTCATCAAATGCATAATAGGGATCATCATCTAAGCATTTCAAGTAAGTTTTTATGTTTTATTTCATGTCTTTGATCTTAATGATGAACATGAACCCTAGATTATCCAAACAAGTCAAAACTTGAAATTGATTGAAATTGGTGGTTAATTATGTGTTAGTATTCAATATAATGATGTTTGTATGGATTGTTTCTAGGTAATGTGTTATTGAGAGTAACCTATCTTCGACTGTCCTACTGACTAAGTTATATGACATTTTTTATGATACGTTCAGAGGCTATACTGTGAGATACTAACCTTTTAGTAGCTCTTGTATCTAATAATATTGTTAGGTCTATAAATTAGTTATTATCTAACCATAAAGAACATTGCAATTGATCATATTCATTGATCCTTGTGTTTGTATATGTATTTGTTCTTGTGTTGATTTTGTTTACATTTGAGTCATTTTTGTTCTACCACTTTTATTTTTTCTTTTATTAGTTTTTCTATTTCATTTACTTTAATGTATAAAGTTTGGGATTTTAATGTATTTAGTTCTACTGCTAATTCTATCCTTTTTGGATTTATAAAAAAGCCTTTGCTCTCATACCAAAGTTGGTAGAGAGGATAGTTAAAGAAAAATAAACAATAAAAAAATAATAGTAGGCGTAAAATTTAATAGTAAAAGTAAAAAATAAAGGGTAATGGTAGGACTTACCGACATGGTATCATGACAGATGTTAAGGGAACGAGAAAATCTTCACCCCATACGTAGTCATAGATTTATGCACAATGTTGGAGGTGAAGAAGGGTAAAAAGACTCTTTTTTATATGGCAATGAAGTATAATATGAAGAACGAGGGATTAAACTAAGGATTGAAGGTGTCACACCCCGGGCCCAATGAAGGTGAGGGTGGAACATTACAGACTTGCAACATACATGGTAGTAGAAACTACCATCATAAGAGCACAGAAGGAGAGAAATCACATGACATTACATTTAAGAAACAAGTTTGGGCTATAAAAGTTGAGCCCGACTCACAATAATAATAAACCACTACAAATAAATTCAAGAGTTTAATAAACATCATATTAATTGTCCAACAATAAATTCAAGCTAAGTAATGTCATTTGGTAGTCATAGAACCAGATCATCCATACGAGGTCTCCAACCAAACCAAGCTTCCATCAAAGATTACCTGAAACATGGTAAAAAATTATTTTTATATCAACTAAAAAGTTGGTGAATTCAAGTGCTTAAAGTTTAAAAAGAAAAAGACTCTTTGCAGTCCATTAGTTGATTTATAACGTAAGTATCACTTTTGTGGGGTCACAATCAACCCCACACTCAGTCCCGGCAAGCCTCTTCGAACTTATTGTTCGACCAAAAGAACCAATGAGCCTGATGAGAAAAACCACTAAGTCCCACAGACATCACAACAACTACTGAAGACTTGATAAGCTGTTTGACAAAGTCTGAAGACTTGAACAGCTGAAGACTAAAATACTGAATTTCAACAGCTCAAGACTAAAGTACTGAAGACTTCAACAGTTGAAGACCAAAGTTTGAAGATCAACAGCTGAAGACTAAAGTACTGAAGATCAACAGCTGAAGTACAAAGACTGAAGACATCAACTGATGACAACAACTGAAGTTCAAGTACAAGTACTGAAGCCTTCAGAGTTTGTTACAACAGCTGAAGAAGCATTCTTCAGTTGTTGTGATGGTTTCCTTTCAGTAGTTTTCTTTTATGTTTCAGTATTTGTAAAACGACTGAAGAGCATGTTCTTCAGTCGTTGTAGTTTTAGTAGTTTCTTTTCAGTAGTTGTAGTGATAGTTAACACTTAGTATTTTTGTAAGAAGATGTCAGCTGTTTTGACATCTTCAGTAGTTGTGTTAACTTTCAGTAGTCTGAATAATTCTGTTAGATGTCACTATCAAATGACATCATCACACGTCACATCTCCTATATAAGGAATGTTCCACCACGACATATCTTATATAAGGGATGATTAACCTGATTGTATGTGTGACATTTTGCCACCACGAAAGCGCGTATTGGACGAAATATTTGATTTGCAGAATTCTTTCTATAATCGTTTGTTCTTACTTCGAATATGAACTGTATTCTTGTGAATTGCCTAATTCATTGTTTGATTTCCGCTACAATACTCTCTAATCAATCAAACGTAGATCACTGATCCTAACAATTGGTATCAGAGCGGGTTAATCATTGGTCAATCTAACAATTGATCATTGAAACTGCTAATCGATATCTGCATTTGATTGAATTAGCATATTTGCAAGAACCGGTTATAGTTCAATTGAATTTCTGCTACTTTCGTTTTATTGCATTTTGTTTTCTCTTGGTTCAATTTGGTTTGTTGTGTTTTGTTCTAAATCTATTAAAACTTAATTGATTTTGGTTGAATCTGAGAATGACTACTCCTTATAATGACGCTCACAATACCGGTTCTTCAACCAAGCCTCTGATGCTGGTTAGGACTGAGTATAACATATGGCAACGAAGAATACTTCATCACCTGTTTGTTAACAGTTCAGGTTGTTGGACATCGGTGGTACATGGTCCACATAAGCCTATGGTAACAATCCAGAAACCAATCAAATGGTTCTGAAGAAGAAGGAACAATACTCAGATGAAGATCAGAAATTGTTTGAGATTGATGCTAAAGCCCATGGAATTCTGGCCATGGCACTGCCGAATGAAATCTATTAGGGCTTATGCATCATAAACTGCTCATGACCTCTGGAATGCACTGAAGGAACAATTCGGTGGAACTGATGAGGTCTTAGCAAACAACAAAGAAATCCTTGCCCAACAATATGAAACATTCTCTCATAGGAAGGGTGAGACACTGACTCAACAGTTTGAGTGTTTTTCTAGTTTGATCTCAGATCTAAAAATGGTCAAACATGAATATACCAACAGCCAGATGAACAACAGATTCCTTAGATCACTACCTGAGAGATAGGACACATACACTATTGTCCTACGCTCCAGTGAAAATCTGGAGAAACTATCTCTCACCCAAGTTCATGGGAAACTGCTTACATTTGAAAGAGAGATAGAGCAGAAGAGGAAACTGGCATCATCAGGAATGCTCAATGATGACTTTGTACCAAGGAAAACTGCCTTGGTTGGTCATGAGTCAGAATATGCTGCATGTGAAAGTAATTATGATGAGCATATAGATTCTCTTCAAACACTTTAGATCATGCATTTGTCGGTGTTGATAGTCAGTCAGGCTGTAATAGTGACAATTATGTTTTATCATGGATGATTTGAAAGGAATAGTGATGATGATCTAGGAAAGATGGATATTCTGAGGCAAATGGCCTTGATTAATATCAGATCTCAGAAGTTCTACAAGAGGACTGGCAGGAAATTTCCAGGACTCTCTGGCAAAACCAAAGTTGGTTTTAACAAGAGTAAGTTGAGGTGTCACAAATGCCAAAGGCTTGGACACTTTGCTAGAGAGTGTAGATCATCTGGATCTAACTCCTCTGCACCCTTTGTGACTTTTCCAAGCACAAGTCCACAAAACAGGGGGCCACATCCTGCTAGTTCTGGTCATCATTCACAACTGTTCGCCTGCATATTTTGTCCTCAGGGTCCAATGTCATATCCGTATCCCTGCTATTACTTGCGTCAGCCAAATCCAGTTCAAGTTCCTACTGCACAACAACCACAAGAACTACCTCAGCCTCTACCATCTCAATCACAACCTCATCACAGCTTTTTCACCCCTGGTAATGTTGATGGAGCAGTTTACCACATGATCTCTCTGGTACTGAGAAATTATTTGCTGGTGATGGTCAACATGGTGGTGAACATCCTTTTGGGAATCTAGGTCTCATGGCCCTAGAATCTACTGAGAGTTCATGCTCCAATGCATCTTCTTCACAGGTAACCCAGGTATCCTCTGAGGCTAAGGCCAAGATTTGTTCTCAATCTGCATAGATGCATTTGTCTCTATTAGAGAAGCAAATGTAGCTTTAATTAATCAAAATCTTGAGCTTGAGCAAACTATTTCCAAAAGAAAAGCTGAATATGAGTCTGTCCTTAAGGACAAAGATGATGAGATTTATAAGCTTAAATACCAATTAAATGATGAAAAGGCTAAGCTAGAGGTCATTCTTGAGAACATAAGGAACTCAAAGAAAAACTTGCAGTTACCCAAGTTGAGTGTGACCGCTGGGTGTGATCCTGCAAGGGATTTGAAATGCTACTCAGTAAGCAATCTGCTTCGAATGTGAAGTTTGGAATTGGTTACAACCATATCCACCTCCAACAGATTTTACTCCAAAACCAATAGTAAAATCTGAAGTCAAAGCAATCTCCAAACCACATCATCATGTGCATCATCCTCAAGTGATTTCCCAAAATCACAAGATGAAATAAGGGTTGATACCTCAACAAGTCAATTAGCTGATGGGTTAACTACTGATAAGCACATGAAGTTGAGTATTTCAGATGTTGTTCCTCAAAGTAACTTAAGTACTGAAGGGCAAGTTACAACAACTGAAAAGCATTTCAAATCAGCTGAAATAAATGGATTAACAACTGCTGACAATGAACACCTAAAGAACAACTCTTCAGTTGTTACAGATTCTTCAGTACTGAACAAAAGTACTGAAAGGAGGAAAGTACTGAAGAGCACACCTTCAGTAGTTTCCGGATCAGCAGTTGATCAATCGAAGATGAAGAATAAGCCATGTGAAATATGTGGTAAATTCAATCATCTTTCTGATGAATGTTGGTACAGAAAGGGTTAGCTCATTAAAATCCAGATGGATGAAATGAAAACTGAGTTTGAGACCAAGTTTGTACCGCAATCATTCCATTGTGATAAACCCAAGCCTTCAACCAAATCCAAAAAGAAGGATAAGGTTCATCACAAAACAGCTGATGGTGCTCCTCATGATAAACGTGAGACTAAGTCTGTTAATTTTAAGGAGTATGGTGGATCACAGGAACTCATCAAACACAAGTACTGATATGTCACAAGAGCTGAAAGCTTTGGCTACAAATCAGACACAACTGTTATGATTGTTTAGCATTTATTGGGGAGAGTTAACCAACTAGATGCACCTGTGATCAAATCACTGAAAAGGCATTCCAAGCCCAAATCAAGGAATCCATTTCAGCACCATCTCCTTCTTCATCAGCTGTTAATCATAAGAAACAAGTTATGGTTGCATCTGTTGATGAAAACATACCCAAAACCAAAAAGGTTTGGGTCTCAAAATCTAACTAGTTTTCTTTTATGCAGGGTTCTTCAACATGCCAAAGGAGCATCTGGTATGTGGACAGTGGAGGATCTATGCATATGACTGGGAGCAGTTCTCTTCTTAATGACTACTCTCAAGGAAAGAAGGGATTTGTTTTTCATTTGGAAATGATGCGAGAGGGTACATCATTGGGAAAGGATATGTGTCTAATGGACCAATCCGGTTTGATGATGTCAACCATGTGGAGAATCTCAAGTATAATCTGCTGAGTGTCAGTCAGATGTGTGATAAAGGGCATGTTACACTTTTCACAAGCCAGAACTGCAGGATTCTGTCTTTCCAAGTTCTGAGGCTTGATTAACAAGGTAATGGATGAACATACTCTCCTGAAGGACAACAGAATCAGAAGAGTGTATGCCTTGGATTTGTCAAAGAAGATTGATTTGAAAGGTCATCCATGCCTGTTCTCCAAAGCCTCTCCTCAGGAATCTAAACTATGGCATAGAAGGTTGGGTCATGTCACTCTCAGAAACATGAATCAGCTGATTCACAATCGTTTAGTGAGAGGTTTATCAATAAAGGAGTTCCACTGTGATGAAGCCTGCATTGTTTGCTTGAAAGGAAAACAGCATAAAGTCTCATTCCCTCCCATTGAAAAACCTAGGTCCATTGCCTGCTTGCAGTTACTGCACATGGATCTATTTGGTCCTGTGAGAGTGATGAGCATGGCATAGAAGAAATACTGTTTGGTAATTGGATGATTACCCCAGATTCGTATGGACTTTCTTTCTGCATTCAAAGGATGAGGTTGCTCAGAAGATTATAAACTTTGTGTTGTATGTTGAGAAGTAGTATTCCCTATCAGTCAAGTGTATAAGGAGTGATAATGGTACTGAATTCAGAAACCATACACTTGAATATTTTATCTTTCAAAAGGAATCAAAAGGCAGTTTAGCATCCCAAGGACTCCAGAACAAAATGGAGTAGTGGAGAGAAAAACAGGACTTTAATTGAAGCTGCAAGGTCCATGTTGGCTGACTCTGGTTTGCCTTTGACCTTTTGGGTTGAAGCTGTCAATACAGCTTGCTATGTGCAGAATAGAGTGTTAGTAAATTAGAGGTTGATGAAGACTCATATGAAGCTCTACATCATTTGCCCCTTTGATTTCATTCTTCAGAGCGTTTGGATGTCCTTGTTTCATTCTCAACACAAAGGGTCAACTCCACAAATTTGATCCTAAGGTGGATGCAGGGTATTTTGTAGGTTATTCATCCACTTGCAAGGCTTACAGAGTCTTCAACTGCAGAACAAAGACAGTTGAAGAAACCTTGCATGTGAAATTCAATAAATCTCCTAAGGATAAAATTCCACAAAATCCTGTGGAGTTGTTTGATCTGGACATACTGCAATATGCTCCGAATCAAACTCCAGCTGTTGCAGATCATGTGGATAAATCATCTTCCGCAACAAGTCTTCCACCTGGTGGTACTGAAGATGATGATGATATGAGTACTCACCTTTTCAAGTTCAGTGACCAACTGCCTGAGTCTGCTAAACTTGATGTTCCTGTACCTTCAGCAGTTCCATCCACAACAAATGCTGATGAGATTTCTGATTCCTCTACATTGTTTGTTTTGC
This sequence comes from Flaveria trinervia, assembly GCA_025506515.1. NCBI lineage: Eukaryota > Viridiplantae > Streptophyta > Magnoliopsida > Asterales > Asteraceae > Flaveria > Flaveria trinervia. The sequence continues at coordinate 30,094,792 of CM046458.1, read as the reverse complement.
CATCTAATACTTGGTTTCAAGAATCTGAATCAACATCTGCTGATGCTGAACCGGCTACAAACACTTGCACTGATCTTATTGTGCACCAAGAGCTGAAGAATCACCAATGTCTCAAATCATTGGTGGTATCAATGCTGGCATCTCAACCAGAAGTCAATTGTCTAACTTGTGCTTCTATGCTCTCTTCATCAGTCAGCAAGAGCCAAAGAACTATCATGTTGCTTTGAGAGACAATGGATGGGTGGAAGCCATGCAGCTTGAGCTACTTTAGTTCAAGAAACAGCAAGTGTGGGAACTGGTTCCTCTACCCCCAGGTAAGTGTGCAATAGGCACTAAATGGCTGTTTAGGAACAAAACAGATGAAAATGGGCTTATTGTTAAGAACAAGGCCAGACTGGTTGTTCAGGGGTTTTCACAAGAAGAAGGTATTGATTATGATGAGACCTTTGCCCCTGTAGCCAGACTGGAGGCAATTAGATTGTTCTTAGCCTATGTTGCATTCCACAATCTTAAAGTTTTTCAAATGGACAGTTAAAAGTGCATTTTTATATGGTAAAATAAAAGAAGAGGTTTATGTGTGTCAACCACCAGGTTTTGAGGATAATAAACATCCAGATTGGGTATACAAGCTTGATAAGGCTCTTTATGGGTTGAAACAAGCTCCTAGAGCCTGGTATGAGACATTATCAAATTTTCTTCTTCAAAATAATTTCACTAGAGGCTCCATAGATAAAACTTTCTTCATTAAGAAGGTGGATCACATAAGCTACTTGTTCAAATTTATATTGATGATATTATTTTTGCATCCTCTGACTCCCAGTTGTGTGATGACTTTACCAATTTAATGCATAAGATTTTGAAATGAGTGCAATGGGAGAATTACAGTTCTTTCTAGGATTTCAAATCAAACAAAAGGCTGATGGGACTTTCATTCATCAGTCTAAATATACAAAAGATCTTTTGAATAAGTTTGACTTACAAAATTGTAAGCCCTGTTCTACTCCTATGTGCAACACCACACAAATGGATGCAGATCAGAAAGGTAAAGCTGTTGATGAAACACTTTACACATGTATGATTGGGTCCTTGATGTACTTAACAGCTTCTAGGCCAGATATCATGTTTGCAACGTGTGTTTGTGCTAGATTTCAGGCTGCTCCTGAAGAGTCTCACTTGATTGCAGTCAAAAGGATCTTTAGATATCTGCAAGGTACACAATCTCTAGGTTTATGGTATTCCACTGGACACTCTTGCAAATTGGTTGCTTTTTCTGATAGTGACTATGCAGGGTGTAAGTTAACTAGAAAGTCAACTTCTCGTGGATGTCAATTCCTAGGCAACTGTTTAATTTCTTGGCAGAGTAAGAAACAAACATCTGTTGCTACATACACTGCTGAAGCAGAGTACATTGCTGATGCAAGCTGTACTTCTCAGGTACTCTGGCTTCAGAACCAACTTTTGGATTATGGCATTACAGAGACTAAGACTCCATTATTAATGGACAGTGCTTCAGCTCTTTGCATTGTCAAGAATCCTGTCTAGCACTCTAGGACCAAACATATAGAGATCAGACATCATTTTATTATGGACTGTTTTGAAAAAGGTCTGATTGATCCAAAGTTTGTGCCTAGTGCTGATGAGCTTGCAGACATTTTTACTAAGCCTTTGGATAGTTCGACTTTCCAAAACCTAGTGTTAAGGCTTGGTATGCTGCAGCTAGAATAAGTGATAACTACTGATGATCTCAGTAAATAAGTAATGATGATCATTTGTAACCATATCACAAATAAGTACTGGTTCTGTTACAAGAACTAATAAAGTCACAACTACTGATGTAGTTATAACCACTGATATCAGTACAAAAGACAAGTACTGATGTCCTATGAAACAACTGAAAAACAGCCAAAAAGACTGATGAGTAAGTGTTGAGGACAGTATGAAACAACTGCAAAGCTATGAATTGACGAAAACAACTGATGATAACTTTCTCTTCAGTTGTTTCTAAAACTGCTGTTTCATCTTAAACAACTGATGACAAAACCAAGTCTTCAGTAGTTTCATAACTACTGATGACTAACACCAAGTTATCAGTTGTTTCCAACATCTGAAGCTAAACCATGGTTTTCAGTAGTTTTATAACTACTGATGCCTAAAACCAAGACTTCAGTTTTTTCAACCTCTGAAGGTTAATACCATGTCATCAGTCGATTAAAACTACTCATGATACACACAAACTCTTCAGTTGCTTTATAACCCGTACCCTATAAATACCTTATCTTACAGAGCTTCATCATCTCAAACCTAATGTTCAAAAACTCAGAACCTTCTCTCACATCAATGGCGAACATGAAGCTTAAATCACGACACAACTGTGTTGCTTACCTTACCAAATCACCCTCTGGACAAAGTTTGATAATGCCATTGATCTAATGATCAACTCTCCATACAAAACGGCTTTCCTTCTAAATCCTACCATTCATGCCAAATCCCTACACCAGTTTTGGACGAACGTCACCCCTATCACTGGGGAGAATGACACCGACTCTCTCCAGTCGTTCGTCAACAACCGTCCGGTGGTCATCACTCCAGCAATCCTTCGCCAAACCCTACAACTGGATGATGCCACTTTCCCCAATGGTATTCAAAGGGCACCACTGATCTATCATTTGCCCACATGGATACCAGGGTAACCTCAGTGCCTTTACCATCCTGAAGAAGCATTTCCATGATGCGGAACGACTAATTTTTCATATGGTGAATGTATGCTTAGCTCCTAAGACTTCTTCTTGGGATCAAATGTCGACGAGGTGGCAGTAGGTATTATTCTCTATCCTTGACCAACAAAGCTTAAATTTTTCTGAAAATATTATTTCTTGAACTCAAGGATATGGCCTCCAAGCCTATTGCTAACCGATGGATATTATATCCTCGGTTCATAATGGCCATTATAGTAAACCAGCTGAAAGCTGAGGGACTTGTTGGCCTTGGAGTCCCTGCCACGGCTGTATTGCCTGAACTATACTCCAGGCACAACTCAGACCAGTCACTAAACTGGCTGCCAAACTGCGAAAACCCACGCAGCTGGAACCCACAGCCACCACCTCCAAATCCAATGTCCCCACCAAACCCAAACACAAGAAAGCCAAAAAGGCTACTCAGGGAAATGAGTCCCTGAGGATGCCCCTGCAACACAAACGCAGGTTATATCTACTGGTCATAACCCCCAGTAGATACACGTACTCACTCACCCTCAACCGCTCAGGTTTCCTCTCAACAGGAGCCTGTAGCAACCACCTCTGGGGCACCTATACATGCGGAACCTTCCTCAGTTGAGGAGGTTGCCATTGAAACGCACCACTCTCCCCGGGTGCATACTGCCTTCACACCCTCTCCCACTGCAACCGCCCCCAAAGTCCTACCATAATAATTGCCAAAGTGCTGACTCAGTTACATTCCTCACCTCCTCCCTAGATACCAATCAAAACTGGGATAGCCTCAAGCATTGAGGGGGAGGAACAAAGTGCTTCTGACACCCCACAACATAGGGGTTACCATATTCAATCTCCAAGTGTAGAAACGGAGATTTGAATTTCTGGTGAGGCTGCCACTTCTCCTACTTCAGCAAATGATCAGGATGAATTTGGTACTATCCATAAGACCTCACCAGAGGCAACTGCCGATGAAGGACATGGTCTTGAGGGAGGAAGTCCCCAGTACCATGACCAAGGGGCGCATGCTACTACTGATCTACACTCAGAGCATGTTCATCCTGATTCTATCAGGAGGTCAGGTGATTCAGTAAACACTAATGATGACCTGCGCTTCTTTTATGATGTTTTAGCCTAAAACACCATCCTCGAGGATGAGGTGAGCAGACTCAAAGAGCTGCTTGCCAAAAATTCTCATGATCAAAGACCATCTACCCCTCAAAACCCACAGATGGCACCTTCCTCTGAATGTCTCCCATACACAGAGCCACTCCAACACACTCAGCCACCTGCCTCTGCTTCTGGCACTATTTCTCTGGGACAGAACCCCCCTGAGCAAATGGCTGCTATCTTTCAACATTCTTACCTCTCATCACATCAACTATCACTGATATAGTGCTTAAAACCCTTGATGAGAGGCTTCCCTCAGTTATACAACCCTTGATAGAGGATGCTATGAGCAAAAGGCTTTATGACAATCAAACCCTTGCAACCAATGCAACCAAAAAGGGGGAGATTCAGTCAGTGAAAGCAAAAAGAAAGAGGATTGCAGATAGGAAAGAAACTGAGAAGGAGAAGGTGAAGGAAGCTGACATGGAGAAAGTGACTGAAAGTACTAAAGACTTTCATGTCACATACAAGAAAAGGGAGAATAAAAAGGAGACTGACTTGGAGACAATGGTGAAGGAGGCTGATGCCGAACACCGCCGATCAATGGATAACATCATTGATCAGTTGTTTAGGCAAGGTCACGACACAGAAAAACTTCACTCAGAAATCAGAAGACTGGAGATTGAAGAAATCCAAGCTAGATGGGCAAGTTATGATGTGTTGGAAAGGGAAAGGCTAGAAATCATGATCAGGTTCATAGCAAAATATCTTGGTAGATCATTGATTGAAATCAAGGCATGGTCCAGGGATAACATCTTGGCAATAACCATCAAGATTTGTTCGTCTGAAGTATACACCAAAGGATTGGTTATTGAAGCCTTAAATGAAGCTGGTGCTGGGAGCAGGATTGAACTAGTCAAGCAATCTAAAGCCGAACTCACATCCAAAACGCTAGAACAGCCTGTCAAAATTCCCACACCAAAACCCACTAAAACAATACCTTTACCCCAAAAACCACCACAACCACAACTCACCAAACCAATTCCCTTACCCTCAAAACCAATAGCCGATGATGTACCCTAGAAGAGGAAGAGAAGGGTACTGAGGCTAGAACAGGAAGAAGAAGATAATGATGAACATGAAGATAGGCTGCCAATCTCAGCTGTTATACAGTTGCCTAAGGCCAAACGTCACTCTCCAACAATTACTCCTGAAACTCAAAGACAAATTGTGAAAGTGAAGCTAGAAGAAGAAGAGCTTCACAAACAACATGATGAGGAATTGATGAGAAGAGTTGACAAAGCATATGCTGCCACATCTTCAATCATCAACATGAAGAAGCACACTCTTAGGTTATACACTCTTAAATATACATTTCAATATCAAAAGGAGAGAGTAAGGATTTGGCCTGATCCCAGGGTGTCTCATAGGATTCAAAAGAAAAACATTCTACAGAGATACATTGGCCATGTGAAGAAGATTGTAGATGAAGTGATCTCACTGGTCTTTGTAGTATCACCCTGGGAAATCCTAGATGACTTCAAGAAAGCCTATAAAGCTAACCTGACCCCACAAAATATGCTGGAGAATAAAATGGTGAAAAAGGGGTTAGTATATAAGAGGCTTGAGGAAGTTAGAAAGAATGAGCTGCAGTTGTTCTTAGAGGGTAATCACCCAGATGAATTTGCTTATAGAGTAATAACAACTGTGGAACTCAAAAATGGGAAACAGGTCAAATACCTATCTGAATATTATGGGCCAGAATCACTTTTTGAAGGAGGAGCTGAAGAGCTTACCATGGAGGAAGAGATAACCTTCCTTGAGGCCTATACAAGGGAGTCATACAGACTCATTGTTGGGAAGTAGATCTAATGGATGGGGTAACAGCTCTGTGTCCAGTTCCCTAAGACAGAGTTCCCATTCATCCTTCGCCAAACAGATCATTGAGACTTCTTCCCAGGCCTGTGCTTACATGGGTCACTTCTGAGCTGATCTAGAAGACAAAATGACCAAATCTTTCTGCCATAATAAGCGGGACATCTTCAATAAGTTTAGAGGTTTTGGCTGCATTGGTTCAGGGGGAGTTTGTTGGACCAAAAGAACCAATGAGCCTGATCAGAAAAACCTCTAAGTCCCACAGACATCACAACAACTGCTGAAGACTTGATCAGCTGTTTGACAAAGTCTGAAGACTTCAACAACTGAAGACTAAAGTACTGAACTTCAACAGCTGAAGACTAAAGTACTGAAGACTTCAACAGCTCAAGACCAAAGTCTGAAGATCAACAGCTGAAGACTAAAGTATTGAAGATCAACAGCTGAAGTACAAAGACCGAAGACATGAGCTGATGACAACAGCTGAAGTTCAGGTACAAGTACTGAATCCTTCAGAGTTTGTTACAAGAGCTGAAGAAGCATTCTTCAGTTGTTGTGATGGTTTCCTTTCAGTAATTTTCTTTTATGTTTCAGTATTTGTAAAACGACTGAAGAGCATGTTCTTCAGTCGTTGTAGTTTCAGTAGTTTCTTTTCAGTAGTTGTAGTGATAGTTAACACTTAGTATTTTTGTAAGAAGATATCAGCTGTTTTGACATCTTCAGTAGTTGTGTTAACTTTCAGTAGTCTGAATAATTCTGTTAGATGTCACTATCAAATGACATCAGCACACGTCACATCTCCTATACAAGGAATGTTCCACCATGACATATCTTATATAAGGGATGATTGACCTGATTGGATGTGTGACATTTTGCCACCACGAAAGCGCGTATTGAATGAAATATTTGATTTGCATAATTCTTTCTATAATCGTTTGTTCGTACTTCGAATATCAACTGTATTCTTGTGAATTGTCTAATTCATTCTTTGATTTCCGCTGCAATACTCTCTAATCAATCAAACGTAGATCACTGATCCTAACACTTATGTTACCGGTTAACCCCGTAAGGAAAATTGAGCCTCAAACAGTGCACCATACTTGCTAGATGGTTCACCTTAGTATCTTATAAAATTTGTTACATGAAACAAATAACCCATCGGATCTTAGTGTGATACCCTTCCTATTAAATCATGTGGTGATGACGGATAGCACTATGTGTAGGGGATTCCCCAAGTAGATATACCCATATAGGACAAGCAATTCACACAAGAATTAATGATTGTGATACAAGTAAGAGCAGGTTCTAATGTTACCCATAACATACAAGCATCATACGTTACCACAATAATAATTTCAGTTCAAACAAATCATGTTTCATCCTATAAGAATAGTAGAAGGGGAGAACTAGAACTCAACTTAGCGTTAATCAATGTTTTCTCGAGCGTAAAAAAGATTCAATCCTAGCACCCTAGAATCAGGATTCAAGTAACAAGCTCTATGTTCTAGGGTCATTATAGGAGTAACTAGGCATGTTTTATGGTTGAAATTCAACTATCTTCGATTCTTTAATATTCGAATAAAAAAGTTTAATTTTGAGGAAAGTTAGTGTTTCTTAAGGTCAATGACAAGTGTTGATACATATGTACCTACTTTATGAGCTTACTGTAAATGCCTGTCATGTCTTACACATATGTAGTGAATGAGTTGAATGAAATACAATATATGATTGATGCTTATGATGTTTAATATTTCATTTTTTATTGTGTGATAAAGTATATGAACTGACTATATAGGTATGTGGTTGTTGTGCATAGTTCTTAGTCAATAATGATTAAGAAATGTGTTCAAACTTAGTCGTATGAGTCTTCATGCGAATGTACCTTGCTAATGGACCATACGCATGAATACTTCATGCTAATGGACCAGTCGCACCATTGAACCAGGAGACTGGATCAGTCACATGATTGAGACATAAGATTGACTTAGTCGCACGACTGAACCTTCAGTCATGCGTATGGATCAATCGCATGATTCAGTCGCACAACTGAACCATGCTAATGGTTCAGTCGTACAATTAGAAAACGCTAACCTATAAATACCACTTAATTCATGGAAAAACAGAGGAATTCAAGAGACTTGAATACTTTTGACACAAACTCGTAACCTAGCCATCTAGAACGTCAGAAAGGATGTTCCAACTTCATAGTTTGCATCTGATCTTGTTCTAATTGCTCTTAACATTTCTTTAATTGTTAGATTGATCGAGAATGTGTTCTCACAGATTGGATCGCCAATCAGATAGGATTCCACACTATTTGATCTGGTTTCATGCATTATCAGTTAGTACTCCATATGTACACGGTCCCTAGCAAGTGGTATCAGAGCCTTGGCTCTTGATTTTGTGTGTGATTCGATTAGTTTCGATGTAAAAATCATGTTTTTCATTCAAAGGAGTCACCTTTTTGTGTAAAACAGTGTTTTCGACGTCTCAAGGTCTCAAAGTTTACATTTTTCGTCATACGGCAGATTAGGGTTCTTGAAAATCATGTTTTTGTGTTAAAGTATCAAAAACCTTTGATTTTGCAAAAACAACAACCTTCAGTCGCACGATTGGCTCAATCGCAAAACTAAACTCAATCGCACACCTCAATCGCAAGATTGAACTCAGTCGCTCACTCACTCGTACAACTGAACAACACCATTCGCTTGACTCCAATTGCACACTCCATACGTACGACTTAATCCAATCGCACGATTGAATTCATTCGCACCCTTCATTCGTATGACTGAGTCATCCGCATTGGCCATCCGCATTTCTCCAATCGCACGATTGACTCATACGCATTTGTCAAATCGTATGATTGACTGATCTGCATTTGTCTAATCGCACAATTGACTCATCCACATTTGTCCAATCGCATGATTGACTCATTCGCATCTGTCCATTCCCACAAGTGAACTAGTCGTGTTCTAAAGTTCTAAGTTTATAAATATGGAAGATCAGTTCTTTGCATTTACTACCGGATGGGACTCTCACATCTAGAACCTTCTGCTTCTGGAAAATGAAACTGGGAATCACAATAACCACCTAAACTTATAACGTTAGATGATTACCCATAATAGAAACAAAGGTTCGAGATCTATCTAAATCGAGTCGATCCAAATTTTTGGGAATTCATTGAAACAGGTTATAGTATGCCAGTCAGCGCTGATGGTGTTAAGCTCACTTTGGGAGGCATGACTAATAGCCACAAAGCAAAGTACAATGATGAAAAGAAGGTGTATGCCTTGTTGACTCAGTCGATACCAAAAGACATATGTCATGAGTTTTCTGAGAACAAACATGCGAAAAATTTATGGGAGGCTTTGGAGACAAGATACGATGGGAATGCAATGTTAAAGGAATTAATGGCAAAGGCTCTCAGGAAAGAATTTTATAATTTCTCTTCAATAGGGAAAGAAAGCTTAGAAGATATGATCAACAGATTCTACCATCTCATGAGTGAGCTGCACACTCATGGGGTCACAACGTCTATGGAAGATAAAATGTTCAGCTTTGCTCATGGTTTGCTGGAGAAATGGGACTTATTTGTGTCTAATCTGAGACAGAACAATATACTTGCCAAGTTAGACATAAATGACTTCATCCTGAAAATAAGAGAAGAGAAAATAAGTGTTGGACCAAACGAACCAATGAGCCAAGATCAGAAAACCTCTAAGTCCCACATGGTATCACAACAACTGCTGAAAGCTACATCAGCAGTTTGACAAGTGCTGAAGACTTCAACAGCTGAAGATCAAGTGCTGAAGACTTCAACAGCTGAAGAACTAAAGTGCTGAAGTACAACAGCTGAAGAACACAAGTACTGAAGTTGAACAGCTGAAGAACACAAGTGCTGAAGCTGAAGTTCAAAGTACTGAAGTACAACAGCTGAAGAGTTTACAAGTGCTGAAGATCAACAACTGATGTACAAAGTCTGAAGACAAAGACTGAAGACATCAGCTGATGATATCTACTGAAGTCATCAGCTGATGAAACGTCTGAAGTTCAAGTTTGAAGATCAAGTACTGAAGTTTCAGTAGTTTGTCACAACTGCTGAAGAGTACTTCTTCAGTAGTTGTGATATCAGTAGTTTTATATTTTTACTTTCAGTAGTTTTGTAAAACGACTGAAGAGCTTGTTCTTCAGTCGTTGTAGTTTCAGTAGTTTTATGTTTTTCAGTAGTTATAACAACTGATAACACTTAGCATTTTCGTAAGGAGATGTAAGCTGTTTTGACATCTTCAATAGTTGTGTTTCAGTTGTAATAAATCTGTTGATGTCACTATCAAGTGACATCAGCAGACGTCACATCTCTTATATAAGAGGTGTCGACCTAATTGTAATTGTGACATTCTGTTACCACGAAAGCGAATATTGAATGAAATATATTTGCAGAAATTCTCTCTCTATAACCATCTTTGTTCTTCATTGAATATCGTTCTGTTCTTGTGAATTGACTAATTCATTGCTCGATTTCCGCTGCTATACTCTCTAATCAATCAAACATAGATCACTGATCCTAACAAGTGGTATCAGAGCTGGTTAATCATTGATCGATCTAACAATTGATCATTGAAACTGCTAATTGATATCTATGCTTGATTGAATTAGCGTATTCGCAAGAACTGGTTATAGATTATTGAATTTATGTCGCTTTCGTTCATTTATTTTGAGATCTTCTGGTACAATTGGTTGTTGCGTTTTTGTTCTAAATCTGTTTTAGCTTAACCGAATTTGATTGAATCTGAGATAACGACTCCTTCTAATGATCCTCACAATACGGTTCCTCAACCAAGCCTCCGATGCTGGTTAGGACCGAATATAACATATGGCAACGAAGAATGATTCATCACCTGTCTGTTAACAGTTCAGGTTGTTGGACATATGTGGTACATGGACCACATAAGCCTATGGTGAACAATCCGGAAACCAATCAAATGGTTCCGAAGAAGAAGGAACAATACTCTGACGAAGATCGGAAACTGTTTGAGATTGACGCTAAAGCCCATGGAATTCTGGCCATGGCACTGCCTAATGAAATCTATTCAGGGCTTATGCATCATGAAACTGCTCATGATCTCTAGAATGCCCTGAAGGAACAATTCGGTGGCACAGATGAGGTCTTAGCAAACAATAGAGAGATCCTTGCCCAAAAATTTGAGACATTCTCTCATAGGAAGGGTGAGACACTGACTCAACAGTTTGAGCGTTTTTCCTGCTTGATCTCTGAGCTGAAAATGGTGAAACAAGAATACACCAATAGCTAGATGAACAACAGATTCCTCAGATCACTGCCTGAGAGATGGGACACATACACTATTGTCCTACGCTCCAGTGCAAATCTAGAAGGCCTATCTCTCACCCAACTTCATGGGAAACTGCTTACATTTGAAAGAGAGATAGAGCAGAAGAGGAAACTATCCTCATGAGGAAAGCTCACTGATGACTTTGTACCAGGGAATACTGCCTTGGTTGTCATGAGTCAGAATATGCTGCATCTCAAAGCAATTATGATGAGCATATAGATTTCTCTTCAAATAGTTCTGATCATGCATTTGTTGGTATTGAGAGTCATTCTGGCAGTAATAGTGACAATTTATGCTTCATCATGGATGATCTGAAAGGAATAGCTGATGATGATCTAGAAGAGATGGATATTCTGAGCCAAATGGCATTGATTAATATCAGATCTCAGAAGTTCTATAAGAGAACTGGCAGGAAATTTCCTGGACTCTCTGGCAAAACAAAGTTGGTTTTGACAAGAGTAAGTTGAGGTGTTATAAATGCCAAAGCCTGGACACTTTGCAAGAGAGTGTAGATCAACTGGATCTAACTCTTCTGCACCCTTTGTGACTTTTCCTAGTACTAGTCCACAAAACAGAGGGCAACATCCTGCTGGTTCTAGTCATTATTCACATCCTAGATCTCCTACATACTTTGTTCCCCAGGGTCAAATGTCATATCCTTATCCCTGCTATTATGTGCCACAACCAAATCCTGTTCAAGCTCTAATTGCACAACAACCACAAGCATTGCCTGAACCACAGCCTTCCCAATCTCATCAACAAACTCAACCTCAACAACACAGCTTCTTCACCCCAGGAGTTGTTGACTGGAGCAGTTTACCAGATGAGTTGTCTGGTCATGAACAACTGTTCTCAGGTGCTGGTCAACATGGTGGTGAAAGTCCCTTTGGAAATCTAGCTCTTACGGCTTTGGATTCTGCTGATACTTCATCCTCTAATGCCTCTACACCAAAGGTATCACAGGTATCCTCTGAGGCAAAAGCCAAATTATGTTCTGACACATGCATAGCAGCATTTGCATCTATTAGAGAAGCAAATGTAGCTTTAATCAACAAGAACATTGAGCTAGAACAAATAATTTCCAAAAGCAAAGCTGAATTTGAGTCTGTGCTTAATGATAAAAATGATGAGATTTACAAACTGAAACGTCAAATAACTGATGATAAGGCTAGGGAAGAGATACATCTAGAGAAGTATAAAGATCTCAAAGAAACCCTTGCAGTTACCCAGGTAGAGTGTGATAGATGGGTACAATCATGCAAAGGTTTTGAAATGCTTCTTAGTAAGCAATCTGCTTCCAATGTGAAGTTTGGCATTGGTTACAATCACACTCCAAGAGCAGAGGTAGAATCTGATGGTGAGAGTAATAACCAATCCATCTCATCATGTGATCTACTTTCTGATACAGCATAATCAGAAGTAGAAGTCAGCATCAAGCCTTCTCAGAACCTATCAGCTGATGTTGATGGTTCAAATGCTGACACTCACATGATCAATGAGTTGATGAACTCAAGAGTTAATTCTGAAAGTCCTGAAAGGACTAGAGAGCAGGATTTAACACCTGAAGTTCAAACTCGAACTACTATCTGTACTGAAAAGAAGAAAACTGTCAGTAGAAAGAGTTTGAAGGCTACTAAAGAGGAAGTCAAGAAAGGAAACAATGCTTCCAAAGCACTGAAGAACAAGTCTTCAGTTGCTTCACCCTCTTTAGTTGATGATCAACCTAAGATGAAGAAGAAACCATGTGAAGTATGTGGTTTGTTCAATCATCTTACAGATGATTGCTGGTACAAAAGAGGTTCCAAACTCAAACCAAAAGAAGAAATTAAAGAGAAAATGGTAAAAATGAAAACTGAGTTTGAGACCACATTTGTTTCAGCAACATCAAATCCTGTAACCCTTAAGTCCTCAAAGAAATCAAAAAAGGAAGGGGTTAAACAGGTGACAGCTGAGAGTGCCCAGAAGAAGAAGGTGCAACATAGGAACTTATCAAACTCCACTGGCAATGTGTCTAATGAGCTGAAAGCTTTATCACAAAATCAGATACAGCTGGTTATGATGGTTCAACATCTGTTGGGTAGAGTTAACCAACTAGATGCTCCTATGTTGAAACCACAGAAAAGGAGATCCAAGCCAAAGGATTCCTCTTCTTCACCATCTTCTTCCTCTCAGGCTGTTGTTTCAAATAAACCTGTTAGTTTACCATCTATTGATGAGACCAGGCCCAAAACCAAAAAGGTTTGGGTCTCCAAAACTAAATAATTATTTATTATTGTAGGGTTCTCCAACATGCCAAAGTAGCATCTGGTATGTAGACAGTAGGGGATCTATGCACATGACTGGGAACAACTCTCTTCTTCATGACTACTCTCAAGGAAAGAAGGGGTTTGTTTCTTTTGGCAATGATGCTAGGGGTTACATCATTGGAAATGGCTTTGTCTCTAATGGAGAAATCAGATTTGATGATGTTAATCATGTGGAAAATCTCAAGTACAATCTCTTGAGTGTCAGTCAAATATGTGATAAAGGCCATGTTGCTCTTTTCACCAGTCAGAACTGTAGGATTCTGTCATCCAAAGTTCTGCATTTGATTGATAAGGCGTTGGATGATCACACTCTCGTAAGAGCCAACAGGACAGGAAGAGTGTATGCCTTAGATCTTTCCAAGAAAATAGATCTTCGAGGCAATCCTTGCCTATTTTCCAAAGCCTCTTCTCAAGAATCTAAACTGTGGCACAAAAGGCTAGGTCATGTTAATTTCAAAAACATGAATCAGCTTATCCACAATAGTTTAGTCAGAGGCTTACCAATAAAGGAGTTCCACTATGATGAAACCTGCACTGCTTGTTTAAAAGGAAAAGAGCACAAAGTCTCATTCCCTCCTAATGAAGAGCCTAAGTCCACTGCCTGCTTGCAATTACTGCATATGGATCTATTTGGTCCTGTGAGAGTGATGAGCATGGCAAAGAAGAAATACTGTCTGGTAATTGTGGATGATTACTCCAGATTTGTATGGACTTTCTTTCTACATTCAAAGGATGAGGTTGCTCAGAAGGTTATTAACTTTGTGTTGTATATTTAGAAGCAGTATTCCCTTCCAGTCAAGTGTATCAGGAGTGATAATGGAACTGAATTCAGAAACCATACACTTGATGACTTCTATCTTTCAAAGGGAATCAAAAGGCAGTTTAGCATCCCAAGGACTCCAGAACAAAATGGAGTAGTGGAGAGAAAGAACAGGACCCTCATTGAAGCTGCAAGGTCCATGCTGGCTGACTCTGGTTTGCCACTGACCTTTTGGGCTGAAGCTGTTAACACAGCTTGCTATGTGCAAAATAGAGTTTTAGTAAATCAGAGGTTGATGAAGACTCCATATGAAGTTCTCCATCACTTGGCTCCTCTAATTTCATTTTTCAAAGCATTTGGGTGTCCCTGTTTTATTCTCAACACAAAGGATCAACTCCATAAATTTGATCCTAAGGTGGATGCAGGGTATTTTGTTGGTTATTCATCTACTTGCAAGGCATACAAAGTCTTCAACTGCAGAACAAAGATAGTTGAAGAGACTTTGCATGTGAAGTTTAATGAATCTCCTTTGGACAAGGTTCCACAAAACCCTGTGGAGTTGTTTGATTTGGACATACTGCAATATGTTCCTTATCAACCTCCAGCTGTTGCAGATCCTGTGGATAAATCATCTTCTGCAGCATGTCTTCCACCTGGTGGTATTAATGATGATGATGATAATGTCAATACTCACCTATTCAAGTTTAGTGACCAACTGCCTGTGTCTGCTAAACTTGATGTTCCTGTAGCTTCAGCAGTTCCATCCACAACAAATGCTGATGAGATCTCTGTTTCCTCTACATCTTTCGAGTTACCATCTAATTCTTTGTTTCAAGAGTCTACATCAAATCTGCTGCTGCTGAAGGTTCTACAAACACTTGCACAGATCTCATTGTTTATCAAGAACTGAAGAATCACCCCATGTCTCAGATTATTGGTGATATCAATGCTGGTGTTTCAACCAGAAGTCAATTGTCTAACTTCTGCTTCTATGCTCTCTTCACCAGTCAGCTAGAGCCAAAGAACTACCATGTTGCTTTGAGAGACAATGGATGGGTTGAAGCTATGCAGCTTGAGCTACTTCAGTTCAAGAAACAGTAAGTGTGGGAACTTGTTCCTCTTCCCCCAGGTAAGTGTGCAATAGGCACTAAATGGGTGTTTAGGAATAAAACTGATGAAAATGGGCTTATTGTTAAGAACAAGGCTAGACTGGTTGTACAGGGGTTTTCACAAGAAGAAGGTATTGACTATGATGAAACCTTTGCCCCTGTAGCCAGACTAGAGGCAATCAGATTGTTCTTAGCCTATGCTGCATTCCACAATCTTAAAATTTTCAAATGGATGTCAAAAGTGCATTTTTATATGGTAAAATAAAGGAAGAAGTTTATGTGTGTCAACCACCAGGATTTGAGGATAATAAACATCCTGAATGGCTGTATAAACTTGATAAGGCTCTTTATGGGTTGAAACAAGCTCCTAGAGCCTGGTATGAGACACTCTCTACTTTTCTTCTTAAGAATAATTTCACTAGAGGCTCCATTGATAAAACTTTGTTTATTAAGAAGGTGGATCAGCATAAGCTACTTGTTCAGATTTATGTTGATGATATTATTTTTGCATCCTCTGATCCCCAGTTGTGTGATGATTTTACAACATTAATGAAAAAGAGGTTTGAAATGAGTGCAATGGGAGAATTACAGTTCTTTCTAGGCTTGCAAATCAAACAAAAGGCTGATGGAACTTTTATTCATCAGTCAAAATATACAAAAGATCTTTTGAATAAGTTTGATTTACAAAACTGTAAGCCCTGTTCTACTCCCATGTGCAACACCACACAACTGGATGCTGATCAGAAAGGTAAAGCTGTTGATGAAACGCTTTATAGATGTATGATTGGGTCCTTGTGTATTTAACAGCTTCTAGACTAGATATTATGTTTGCTACATGTGTTTGTGCTAGATTTCAGGCTGCTCCTAAAGAGTCTCATTTGATTGCAGTCAAGAGAATCTTTAGATATTTGGAAGGTACACAATCTCTGGGTTTATGGTATTCCACTGGACACTCTTGCAAATTAGTTGCTTTTTCAGATAGTGACTATGCAGGGTGCAAGTTAACTAGAAAGTCAACCTCTGGTGGTTGTCAATTCCTAGGCAACTGTTTGATTTCTTGGCAGAGTAAGAAACAAACATCTGTTGCTACATCAACTGCTGAGGCCGAGTACATTGCTGCTGCAAGTTGTACCTCTCAGGTACTCTGGCTTCAAAACCAACTTCTGGATTATCGCATGACAGAGACTAAGACTCCATTATTAATGGATAGTGCTTCAGCTCTGTGTATTGTCAAAAATCCAGTCCAGCACTCTAGGACCAAACATATAGAGATCAGACATCATTTTATTCGGGATTGCTTTGAAAAAGGTCTGATTGATCCTAAGTTTGTGCCTAGTGCTGATGAGCTTGCAAATATTTTTACTAAGCCTTTGGATAGTTCTACTTTCCAAAACCTTGTGTTAAGGCTTGGTATGCTGCAGCTAGAATAAGTGACAACTACTGATGATTTCAGTAGGAATTACGAGTGATCATTGGTACTCATGTCACATATAAGTACTGATGAGTCCTTTCACCTTCAGTAGTTTTTATAACTACTGATGGCTAAATGCCTCACAAGTACTGAAGTACTTTATCTGTTCTAAACTACTGATGTAGTTAAACCTACTGATGTAGTTACAACTACTGAAATCAGTATAAACAGATAAGTACTGACATCCTATGAAACACCTGAAAATCAGATGCAAAGTCTGATGAGTAAGTGTTGAGGACAGTATGAAACAGTTGAAAGGCTATGAATTGACAAAAACTACTGAAGAGAACTTTCTCTTTAGTTGTTTCAACAACTGTTGTTTCATTCTAAACAACTGAAGCAAAACCATGTCTTCAGTAGTTTTATAACTATTGATGACTAATACCAAGTCTTCAGCTGTTTACAACAACTGATGACAAAACCACTGTCTTCAGTAGTTTCACAACTACTGATGACAAACACCAAGTCCTCAGTTGTTTCATCATCTGAAGTCAAAACCACGGCTTTCAGTAGTTTTCTAACTACTGATGCCTAACACCACGACTTCAGCTGTTTCAACGTCTGAAAGGATAATACCATGTCAACAGTCGTTTAAAACTACTGATGACTAACACCAAATCCTTCAGTCGTTTTCTAACCCGTACCCTATAAATATCCCTGACCTAATCCTTCAAAGCTTCATCTTCTTCAAACCTAACGTTCCTCTCCAAAACTTCTCTCTTCTAAATGGCGTCCATGCAAATCAAACCACGACACAACAGTGTAGCCTACCTTACTAAATCGCCTGTCTGGGCTAAGTTCGATACTGCTATCGATCTTATGGTTCAGTCACAATACAAAACGGCATTTCTTCTCAATCCCATTCTACATGCGGAATCCCTCCAACAGTTTTGGATGAACGTCACCATCACCACTGGGGAGAACAACACAACATCTCTCCGGTCGGTCGTTAACAACAAAGAAGTGGTCATCACTCCCGAAATACTTCGCCAAACTCTACATCTGCATGATGCCATTTCTCCTGCTGGATATCCCAAGGGCACAACTGATCTATCCTTTGCCCATCATGGATATCAGGGTAATCTTAGTGCCTCTACTATAAGAAGAAACATTTCCATGACGCTGAACGCCTAATTTTTCACATGGTAAATGTATGTTGGCTCCTAAGACTTCGTCTTGGGATCAAATGTCGACAAAGTGGCAGCAGGTAATGTATTCTATTCTTGAGCAACAGCCGTTAAATTTTTCAGAAATAATATTTTTGGAGCTCAAGGATATGGCTCAAAAACTAACTGCTAACCGTTGGATAAAATCCTACTGCTGAAGAAAAATCCTTGGAAGAGCTAGTAAAAGATGCTGATGATACACACAGCCGATCCATGGATAAAATCATTGAGCAACTCTTCAGGCAAGGTTTTGATACAGCCACATTAGATAGTGAAATCAGGAGGTTGGAAGTGGAGGAGATTCAAACCCGATGGGCTGGGTATGATGCACTTGAAAAGGAGAGATTGGAGATCATGATCCGTTTTATTGCCAAATACTTAGGAAGATCTTTGATGGAGACTCGCACGTGGACCAGAGACAGTATTCTGGCTATAGCCACCAGAATCTGTTTGTAAGAGCAATTCCACAAGGGGATTATCATTGAAGCCCTTGATGAGGCCGGGGCTGGAAAAAGGTTTGAAATGGCAAAACTTACAAAGGCTAAACTCAAAACCAAAATGCTGGAACAACCTTCCCTTCCACCCACTCAAAACCATCCTACCCCTCAAATCTCCAAACCAATCTCAAAGCCCAAATCCAAACAACCACAATCACAACCCACAAAACCAACTCCCTCACCATCTAAACCAACAGCCGATGATGTACCCAAGAAGAAGAAGAGAAGGGTGTTGAGGCTAGAAGAATAAGAAGAAGAGGATGATGTGGAAGAAGATAGGATGCCTCTGTCTGCAGTCCTAACACTGGCGAAAGCCAAACCTATGCCCATCACTCCCACCTCACAGATGGATGTTGTGAGAGTAAAAATTGAAGAAGAGGAGCAGCAAAAGCTTCATGATGATGAAATGCTGAAAAGCATTGACAAAACCTATGCTGCCTCCTCATCAATTATCAGCATGAAGAAAGACGCTCTGAGATTGTACACTCTCGCCAACACATTTCAATATCAGAAGGAAAGGGTGAGAGTATGGCCTGATCCGAGGGTGGCTCACAGGATTGTAAAGAAAGACATTCCTTCGAGATACAAGGGTCAAGTCAAGAGGATCGTAGATGAAGAGATCACAGTGGCCCTTGTAGTATCACCCTGGGAGATTGTCGAAGATTTCAAGAAAGCCTACGAGACTAAACAACCACCCCAGAAGATGCTAGAGAACAGAATTATCAAAAAGGGGTAGTCTACAAGAGGCTTGAGAACTTCAAACAGAATGAGCTCAGTCTGCTACTCGAAGGGAATCATCCTGACGAGTTTGCATATAGACAAATTACAACAGTTGAGCTCAAAAACGGCAAACAGGCCAAGTACATCTCAGAGCTGTATGGGCGAGAAGGATTGTTTGATGGTGAAGTCGAGAACCTGACCATGGAAGAACAAATCATGTTTCTCAGAGCCTACACCAGAGAATCCTACAGGCTCATACACGGGAAGTAGATCTCATGAATGGGATAACAACTTTGTGTCCAGTTCCCCAAAACAGAGTTCCCATTCATATCTTGCCAAACAAATATTAGAGACTTCTTCCCAGGCCGGACATTATATGGGTCATCTTCTCTACTGATCAAAAAGGAAAAAGACCAACCTTTTGCCAACAATAAGTGGGATAATAAATAAATTAGAGGTTTTGGCTGCATTGGTTCAGGGGGAGTTTGTTGGACCAAAAGAACCAATGAGCCAAGATCAGAAAACCTCTAAGTCCCACATGGTATCACAACAACTGCTGAAAGCTTCATCAGCAGTTTGACAAGTGCTGAAGACTTCAACAGCTGAAGATCAAGTGCTGAAGACTTCAACAGCTGAAGAACTAAAGTGCTGAAGTACAACAGCTGAAGAACACAAGTACTGAAGCTGAACAGCTGAAGAAGACAAGTGCTGAAGCTGAAGTTCAAAGTACTGAAGTACAACAACTGAAGAGTTTACAAGTGCTGAAGATCAACAACTGATGTACAAAGTCTGAAGACAAAGACTGAAGACATCAGCTGATGATATCTACTGAAGTCATCAGCTGATGAAACGTCTGAAGTTCAAGTCTGAAGATCAAGTACTGAAGTTTCAGTAGTTTGTCACAACTGCTGAAGAGTACTTCTTCAGTAGTTCTGATATCAGTAGTTTTATATTTTTACATTCAGTAGTTTTGTAAAACGACTGAAGAGCTTGTTCTTCAGTCGTTGTAGTTTCAGTAGTTTTATGTTTTTCAGTAGTTATAACAACTGATAACACTTAGCATTTTTGTAAGGAGATGTCAGCTGTTTTGACATCTTCAATAGTTGTGTTTCAGTTGTAATAAATCTATTTGATGTCACTATCAAGTGACATCAGCAGACGTCACATCTCTTATATAAGAGGTGTCGACCTAATTGTAATTGTGACATTCTGTTACCACGAAAGCGAATATTGAATGAAATATATTTGCAGAAATTCTCTCTCTATAACCATCTTTGTTCTTCATTGAATATCGTTCTGTTCTTGTGAATTGACTAATTCATTGCTCGATTTCCGCTGCTATACTCTCTAATCAATCAAACATAGATCACTGATCCTAACAATAAGGATGAAGTACAGGTCACAGAAAGGATCCTACGACGAGAATCCTTCAGTTTATAATTCATCTCCCACCCCAACCAGTTCAGGAGCAAAGAAAGAAAAAGTAGTTTTAGAAGTGGACGTCAATTCTCTAAAACAAAAACTACACAGTTAGACTAGTTCTTCTCACATAGTTCAACACTTAGTGAAAGAACGAAATAACAGGGAAGGGTTGGGTTACAAAGTAGTACCACCACCACATGAGATCCTGTTAAATACAAATTGTAGACCGGTAAATAACAACCTACACAAGGATCATATGGTGTCCATTCCTCTTGTTAGTGGCCCTGATTCCACAGGTAAACCGGTGGGATCTGTCACTAAACAGAAGGACGTTAATTTGAAATCAAAAGGAAAGATGCCTATTGTTAATTTGGATGAACAATTTGAAAATGTTAATGTAAAGTCAAGTTTACACATGTCTTCTTCTCAACCCAAATGACAAAACCAGTTAACCAAACCCGTGTTACACGTCAAAGTCCAAATAAACTAAAGGTTAAAAATGTTAAAAATGTTCAAATAATTAATTTTGTTAAAGAAGCAGAAACATCTAAATGAGAAGTGACTAAACCCAACTAGACACATGCTACACATGTATCACACTCAATCCCACCTAAACAGTTTCCCCAACATGTAGAAGGTAGATCATGCTACAGTTATGAGAAGAGAGGACACATGTTTTCCAATTGTCCTTATTATGAGACTCACAGAAAGAAAATTGAACTTTATGATAATAAACCAAGTTCTTCGAAAAGGAGTTCTATTACTCAACCAAAAAGAATTAATGAACCTAAACTTTAAACTGTAAACCAGTCATCTGTTCATCACAAACAGGCCTTACACAAAACTAGGTTATGGAAGGAAAAATCAAGTCCATTGTCTAATAAAGAGAACAAGAAGAGGAATGATATGCCCTCACCCTCAAATGGACAGTGGGTTGCGTTCATGATAAGTTATTCCCCTGGGTTACCCAAGCCAGTTAAGGCTTGGGTCCCAACCTAAACTCATAATTTTCTCTGAATGTGCAAGGTGTTCGTTATAGTGTTATCACAAATACCAAGATTGGTGATAGTGGGGCGTCTACGCACATGATCGGGAACCTGTCTCTCCTTTCAAATGTCAAACAAATTAAAGGTGGACATGTATCATTTGCTGGAAATAAAAGAGGATACATCACCACTAAAGGTGAAGTGGGAAACCATGAAGTAAAGTTTGATAAAGTCAACTACATTCAACAATTACAGAATAACTTGCTTTTAGTATCCCAGATATGTGACAAAGGATTCAAAGTTGTTTTTGACAACAAGAAGTGCTATGTATTGAAGAAGGATTACATAATCTCGGAGGACCAAATATCAATGTCAGCTTCAAGATATAATGACTTATATGTCTTAGATCTATCAAAAGCCTCCACAACCGATCATCAAGTTCAATGCTTCTTGTCAAAGGCAACAGAGTAGGACTCAATCTCCTGGCATAGGAGAATGGGACATATAAATCCACGGAATATGAATCATCTGATCCAGAATGATTTAATAAATGGAGTAAATTATTAGATCCTTTATGCCCAAGACACATAGAACATTGAAGTGGTTAGTACGTCATGATCCAAGTCGGGTCAAACCCAATAACAAGCTAAGCAAACACCAATAAATATTTGATTCATGATATGATCACGCAATTAAATATATGCACCTAATTAGAAAATGGGTTTTCTAATTTAAAGAAATGAGAGATAGAACAAATTATAGGGATAATTTGCTCATGAATTATTATTATTTACATTGTTATTGAAATGGTTAAATAACAACAAATAATATGTTTACTTATGTTATATAATCAAAAGGGTTTTATTATATAACATGTTAACATCTTAATGTGTTAGTTGTTTTAATTATTTTAGATTGTATGAGTTATATAATTAAAAGGTTAATTATATATCTTATCAATTAACTAATCACATTACAATGTATACTTATGTTATTTAACTAAAAGTCTTAGTTATATAACTTGTACACACCTTTTTAAATATGTAACATGACCTCACCACTTGTAATGTGTTACAAAGTAATTCAAAGGGAGGGAATGTGGGTTTGAATCCAGATTTTCGCCTCCTTTAAGTTGTATGGCCTTCCCCATTTGTCTTGAAAAAGGTACACTCATTAATATAGCAATTGAGTGCAAGTCTCAACATCCTATCTCTCTCTCATTTGCACAAATGAACTTCTAGAGAAAACTCCATATGCTCTCTATTTTGACAGCTGAAGAAGGTGTTTTAGAACTCCTTTTGGTCGTTTCTTGGGTCCTCTCATGACTCAAGTTATGCTCCTTCATTTGTGCAAGAAAGGAAAAAGGATTTCCTCTCTTCTCCCAAAGTTCTCACTGCTGAAAACGGTTTTCAGCAGGCCTTTGGGCATTTTTGGTGCTTGAAATCCTAGCAACCATGATGTTTGCTTAGAGGCTTGTGGGTATGGACACTTGAGGTCTTCTACCCTTGATGTATTCGCCCTTTTCAGACTCATTTCTGCCTTCTCTTTGGTGGTTTTTGACAGCATCCAGAAAGGTAGTATTATGGTATGATAATGTCATGTTTTTGGGTGTTCTTGTTCATATTGTATGCTTGTTTTTCACATAATAAAGATCCTTTTGTATTTGGGTTTGTTGGTTTTCACATGATAATGGTAATTTTCAGAAACTTTAACATGTTTAAAGTAGTATATTCCAATGTGTTTCATATGTTTAAATGGTTAAACAAGATGTAAATGGTCGAACAAACCCCTTCATAAATGTCAAGAATTTTCAACTTTCGGATTTTTGTGTAGCGTGTAAGAAAGGTAAACCAACCAAGAAGTCTCACAAGGCAAAGAAAGTAACTTCCATTGAATTGCCTATTGAACTTCTACCCATGGATCTGTTTGGTCCTGTGAGCACCAAGGGCATCGCTGATGATTTGTACTGCTATGTAGTCATTGATGACTACTCAAGATTCTCTTGGTAATATTTCTGAAAATTAAATCAGGGAACATTTGAATTGTTCAAACAGCTAGTGACTACAAGGAATCTCTCTACAAGCTTAAAGTGAGAAAGATTCGCTAAGACAATAGAACAGAGTCCATGAACTAGTGGATGGAGGCTTTCTACAAAGAGAAAGGAATTTTACATGAGTTCACATCTGCCTACACTCCACAAATGAATGGAGTTGCTGAACGAAAGAATAGGAGCTTGATAGAGACATCAAGAATGATGCTAGACGACTCGAAACTGCCCATCCAATTTTTAACGAGGCAGTTGCCAGTGCATGTTACACCCTCAATCGAGTCTTGATGGTCAAACGTCATGGTAAAACGTGTCATGAGTTGCTCCAGCAATGTAAACCTAATCTGGAGTACCTCAAACCATTTGGTGCACCATATGCTGCTGAAGAAAACTCAGTCATGGAAGTTCAGTGAGAAGGCTGAAGAAGGGATTTTTCTAGGATACAATATACTGAACAAGAGTGTTTATAACAACGCAATGGGTCAAGTAGAAGTGTGGTGCAACATTGACGTTCAGAGATACACCACCCCTTGCTACAAAGGGACCCGTATTCTTCTTCGACTATGATGGATTCTTTAAGTCCTTCGACATTCTTCTCTACCTTCCTGATGATGATTTATTGACCAAATTGATATACGATGTTTTGAACACACCGTCACTAGACTCGACAACATCAGGTTCACAAGGTGAATCTGATAGTCATTTAGGGGGAACACTTGATGTAAGCGACTCCTCCTCTGGTGATGAAATAGTAGAGACTAAATAGGTGGATCATGAGGAACAGGTTTCTGCTACTGAAAGTACTCAAGCATCGGATGTTGACGCCTCTGACACCTTGGAACCTCGCACTCCAATGGCTACAAATACTAAACGAGGAATTCCAAATCTGGATTAGGAATTAGTTGTTCCCACCACTCCCGAATCATGATTAAATTCCATCATCCTCTGGACAACGTCATTGGGGATGTACAATCGGGAGTACAGACAAGAAATCAGCTATACTCAGCTGATTATGCCTTAGTCATGGAAAAAGGCTATCTTCACGATGATGCTTATCAATGTTTTGTGTCTCAAGTTAAGCCAAAATATGTAAGCTAATCCTTAAACAATAAGGCATGGGCCAGTGCCATGCAAGAAGAACTCCTTCAATTCAAGAAGCTAGGAGTATGGACACGGGTGGAGAGACCAAAAGGTGCTAAGGTAATTAGCACCAAATGGGTCTTGAAGTGCAAGACAGATGACCAAGCGGTCATAATCAGAAACAAGGCTCGACTTGTTGTTCAATGTTTTAGACAATTCGAAGGAATTGATTACAATGAAGTGTTTGCACCTATGGCTAGAATGGAAGCAATCCGTATCTTCCTAGCCTATGCATCTTACATGAAAATCAAAGTTTATGAACTAGATGTCAAGAGTGCATTCCTTCATGGTGAAATCCCTGAGACAGTGTATGTCAGTCAATCCAAAGGATTTGAGGATCCTTATCATCATGACAGTGTTTACACTCTTGATAAGGCTCTCTACGGGCTCCATAAGCCCCGAGAGCATGGTATGAGAAACTCTCAACTCATCTGGTGAAACACAGATTTCACAGGGAAGTTATGGACTTCACACTGGTCATCAAAGAAAAGGATGGTGACTTACTGCTAGTACAGATTTATGCTGATGACATAGTCTTTGGTTCTAAAAACGAAAGGTTATGTAAAGAATTTGAATCTATCATGAAAGCAGAATTTGAGATGAGTGTAATGGGGGAGATGAAGTTCTTCCTAGGACTACAGGTGGATCAGACACCAAAAGGAATCTTCCTGCATCACACTAATTATGTAGGGGACATCCTTAGTCGGTTTGACATGGAGAATGCCTCAGTTGCTGGAACTCCACTTGCCACGAACCACGATGTGGCACCTAAAGAAAATGGTGATCTGGTTAATGATACAGTGTATAGAGGAATGATTGGATCCCTTATGTATCTCACAATGTCTCATCCAGATATCATGTATGCGACATGTCTATGTTCCAGATATCAGGAAAAACCGAAAGTCAACCATCTCATAGGTGCTAAACGGATTTTCCATTATCTGAAGTGTACTCCAACACTCGGGTTGTGGTATCCTCATGACAATGATTTTGATCTTACAGTGTATAGTGACTCGGATTATGGCGGATGCAAAATGAATTACAAGTCAACATCAGTAGGATGTCAGTTCTTTGGTAGACGGTTAGTCACATGGCAGTTAAGAGGTAGACCTCCGTTGCCCTGTCAACATGTGAAGCTGAATACGTTGCAACAGCTAGTTGTTGTTCACAAATCATCTGGATTCAACAGCAAATCCACGCCTATGGTTTGCAATTCTCTAATACTCCTATCTATGTTGATAATTCTGTTGCTATAGCCGTAACAAAAAAATCTAGTCCAACATCCTAAAACTAAACACGTCGGTATTAAGTATCACTTTATACGTGACTGTTTTGAAAAGCAATTAATCGATGTGGTTAAAATAAATACGGATTTTCAACGCGCCGACCCCTACACAAAAGCATTTAATAAACGAGGTTTTTATATCTATTAGAGGTTAATGGCGTGAAAAAGAAAAGTGATGTGATCACAAAGGAAGGAAATGCCTAGTTTGACATTTTTTTTAAATTTTTTAAATTTTATTTCATTTTATTTAATTTTCGGTTCTATTAAAATCCAAAAACACAAAAATATTTTTGGTTTTATAATTTTAGGGAGTGAATAGGTTAGATTAGTACTAAATTTGCTGCTTTAGTTAATTACTTAAAAAACGTGGGAGAAGGACAACTTAGCTAAAAGGAATGTAATCAAATCTGTGATACTGATTTAACGTTTATGTAAAATGATAGTACACAGAGAATAAATTGTTTGGGGCTTCAAAAGAGGTTAACTGATTAAGATGCAAAATTCAAAGTTTAAGTCTGAAAAGTCTTAGCAAAATAGAAGGAAAAATGATAGTAAAGCTAGTATGCTACCAAGGTAACATAGAGAAAGTAGACCTAGAGGTTGCTACTTCATTATATGATGTTTTGGTAGATTCAACACAGTAGAGTAGTAGACCTCATTGGTGGTTTAAAATTCAAACTAAGTTGTTCAACTTGCTGTGGGTTCCCATCATATCCCTGGTTAACACAATCAATGCAGTTCCAATAAGGGGTGAATAGCAAAATTAACGCCACAAATGTGTGTGGACGACCATAAAAATTGAGCAAAGCACATGGAAAATGCAAAATGCAATCAAGCGAATAACTTATGTTGTTGGTGCGATATGTGCAAAAAGATAATAAATGTTGTAACAAGAAGATAGGAAGTTTGCCTCTCTGCTATGCCGTGTCACTAACCTAAGGATAAGCATAACCTAAATATTCTAGAATTCATTGTTATTTACACCTCTCTGATGTGCGATGGCACTGACCTGAGGCTTGGCATCACTTCGAAAGCTCTTAGAATAGTCTCTTCTAGAAATATACCCGTAGACCGTTCAAAAATCTCCTTAGGAACGTTGATTACCATATAAGCTTGGGATCCACAAATGTTGTTGTTGAAAAAACTAAACCATAACTCATCACCAATGTGGGTCAAAAATCTATGTATGGATTTAAAATGATTTTGACAATCATCTTGAGCTATGGTTCTTGAAAGTCAAAATCATTGTTTGCATCTTGTAGCTCTAGTATGATTTCCTAAAATTGCTATTGACTCTTGGTCAAAACAAGAATCTAGCATCAAAATAATTTATTAAAATGTCCCAAATGATTCTAATATACCTTTATGATTCCAAACTGAATCGTACCAGAAATGATAAATAGAATTGAAGCTGTGTTGTCAAGGAAGTAAAATCGGTTAGAAGTACCTTAATAGGTTTAAATCCATCTCCAATCAAAATAAAAAAATACGTGTTGATTTTGTTTTAAATTTCTGCTTATTTTTATTTATTTATTTCGAGTCATTTGGTAGGAAAAAGTCGGACTATGCATCTGAATTCAATTTGTCAATCACCCAGTTAAAGGGGTCACGTCTGAGATGACCACTCGGATTTTAAGTTAAAAGGATCACGTCTGAGGTGATCAATAGTTTTTCAAATTAAAAAGGTCATGTCTGAGATGATCAATAGTTAAGTGTCTGTGTTCAAACTCATAAGTGTTAGCCATTCGTATCACTGGACCATAAGTACGGACCAATCGCATGAGTAGATCATGAGTGTGAGCCAATCGCACGATTGAAACATATGTATGGACCAGATGTACGATTAGACCATAACCATGGATCAATTTATACGATTTGTTCACCAGAATGAGCCAATCGCATGAATGGAGGAAACCGACCGAGTCAGTCATACGAATGAGTCCCACTCGCACGAATGAAGCATGTGAATATGTCCAGTCGCATGACTGAAAGTAAAATCAGTATAAATAGGGCGAAAGTCGGTCGCACAATCTCATCACCCTTCAACCGCTCCTGAATCGCGCGAAAGCAAAGTCACTCTACCAAAATTTGATCTCATTGATTTTGCACTGTGATTGTGAAACTAACGTCTTCTCTCTTCATCTATAGGTATTTAGTGACTGAAATCTCACTAAATGGTCGGTTTAATCAAGCCCTAATGACCTAAATTGGACAAAAACAAGAACCGAGACTAAGATGTCAAAATAAACCACCAAACTGGACTAAATCGCTAATTTAAAGAAGTTTTGGTGTTATTTTGAGTGTTTGTGAGTCTAATGAGCCTAAACACAACATTTAACAAAGTATAGACCAAGAACTGATCTAACAGTGTTGAACTGTAATGCCCGGTTGTTTCCCTTGAAGCTAAAGAAAGAAGAAAAAAAGAGAAAAAAATAAAGCCCAAAGTCGAGGGACCAAACTTGCCAAAACGGAGAAGGTTTGGAAGAGTGGGGGATTAAGAGGGGAGGGCAGCCCACACCCTCCCCCCACACTCACAAAACTCGGCCAAGAGAGAAAAGAGGGAGAAAAAGCGGTTTCACACTTCGGTTTTCTTGGTTTCGAGCGCAAAAGTTGAGGTTTATCAGGTTAGATTGAATCTCTACTCGATGGGATAGTTTGTGTGAGTTCTAGGACCCCTCTTTTACACGTTTTCAACTGATTTGGGGTTGGAACACATAGTAAAACCTGTTTTTGAAGTGTGTGTGTTGAACCTGTATGTATGTGTTTATGTATTATTCGGGTGGGGTTTGATTTCGGCTTGGTTATGCTTCAATGGTGTTGTGGTATATATTCCTAAGGTTTAGGATAGTTTATTTGAGCTTAGAATAGGTTTGAGAGGGTTTGGAGGTCAAAAAGTGCATATTAGGTTCGGGATGAACTACATTCTGCATCAGCTAGGGCTATGCGACCGAATGGTATGCGACAGGAGGCCATACGCCCGAAAGGCATGCGACTGATGTAACACCCTGAATTTCTATTTAAACGGAAGGAAAAGAACAGTAAATAGAAAGAATAGAAATTGTGCACGAGTGGAGGGGGATAAAGTGTACAAAGTACAAAACCTTATTATTTTAAGGATTTAAGGGGCATGGTCGCCCATATCAAAAGCAAAAAGCTGCTTTTGCTCTCGGAGGAAAAAAGAAGAGAGAGAGAGCCCCGGTTCTAGAGAGAGAAAGAGGAAGTAGCAGTTTCAAAGGTAATTCTTCTCTTATATGAGCTCTGTTTCAACTGGGTTTCGAGTTCTTGATCGAAGTTCTGGTTGTTTAGTGTTTCTTTTCAGGATTCAAGAGCTGAATTGAAGGTGGGTCTCGAACTTGAAGTGTGTTGCTCAAAGGCTGCTCAAGGTGAGTTTCTAGAACCCCTCTTTTACTGATTTTCAACTTGTTTGGGGCTATTATGCATACTAAGTAAACTTTTTGAAAGAAACTATGGGTTTACAGCTTGATGTTCGAATGATGTATGTATGTATGTATGTATGTATGTATGTATGTATGTATGTATGTATGTATGTATGTATGTATGTATGTATGTATGTATGTATCTATGTATGTATGTTATAGTGTTGATTATGGGTTAGGGATGATGTTTAGCATGCTTAGATGGCCTTAGTATGTTAGATCTGTGCTTGGTTATCATTGGAATGATAATGTGGTGATGTTGGTAGCATAGAAAATATTTCAGAATGTTCTGATGAACATGAACAGTGGTCCATGTGCCTAGAGGTGGCTCATGCGCCCAAATAGTGGCCCATGCGCCCAACATGTTGGCCATGCGTCTAAGTGTTGGCCATGCGCCCAAGGCTTGTCCATGCGCCTAAACAGTGGCCCATGCACCTAAGTGTTGGCCATGCACCCAAGTGTTGCTATGGGCCTAAATAGTTCCATGCACCTAAATAGTGCCATGCATCAAAAGTGATTGAAACGGCCAAGTGTTGATGCGCCTACATAGTGGTAAAGCGCCTAAACAAGGCAGAAGCGCCCAAATAGTGCGCATGCGCCCAGACTGTTTTACACTTAGAATTTTTATGCACATGCGCTTGGAAGGTCCCATGCGCCCCATTTGGACATAAGGTTTCTAAGTGGTTTTTAAGGGGTAATATGGGGAGATAGGCCTGGTTATGATGTGATGGCTTATGTTTGATTTGTGTTATGCTTGTATGATGTTGCCTATATGGTGATGGTGTATGTTATGATTATGTGTATGTTCCTTATCGTATGTATGTCTTCCCTTGGCTTTGCGTTGAACATTAATAAATGTAATAAAAGTATTATGTAACGTAAAGTGGAAGATAATGAAAAGAGGAACATAATGATAGAATGCATGCATTAATAAAAGAGAAAGTATAGAAAGGCTTACAAGCAATATTACAGAGGTGCACGGCTCTAAATGCCTTCAGCTCGACCGTGTGAGGTTCGGCTAATCCTAAAGTGTGCATGTGAGGGTTCCAGTCTTTGTGACTGACCTTCTGTATTGTTACCCATTTTGGTGGGGATGTTGTTACCCATTACGATGGGGGTGTTGTTACCCATTTCGATGGGGGTGTTGTTACCCATTTCAGTGGGGGTGTTGTTACCAATTTCGGTGGGGGTGGTGTTACCCATTTCGATGGGGGTGCTGTTACCCATTTTGATGGGGTTGTTGTTACCCATTTCGGTGGGGGTGATGTTACCCATTTTGATGGTGGTGTTGTTACCCATAATGTTGGGGGTGAAATATATGATGGTTACCCGAGTTACGTATAACTTCGGGGGTGTGGTATAAGGCCAAACATAGGTATGAGGTGAGAGACTTTGTGTTGCTATAGACTTGTATGAGTTCAATCCTTGTGATTAACTCATATGGGGTCCTTGTTGCGTATCCCGGTACTGTGTAAGTCTTCGGACATGAGGCGGGGGTTTGTTACAGGCCCCGGCATAGTATTAGTCTTCGATCATGAGTCGGGGTATTGTATAAGACAGGATACAGATCGTGTACTCGGGTACTGTGTCAGTCTTCGGACATGAGTCGGGAGTATTGCATATGACGAAAGTGATGGGTGATGAGATCCGTGTCGTGTATCTTGGTACTGTGTCAGTCTTCGGACTTGAGTCGGGGGTTTGTTTATCAGGCCCCAGCATAGTATAAGTCTTCGGACATGAGTCGGGGATATTGCGTGAGACAAGATAATCAGTTGAGCAACTTTGTGTTGAAACAGACTCGGATAGAGTTCAATCCCTGTGATTGACTCATATGGGATCTTTGTCGCGTATCCTGGTGATGTATCAGTCTTCAGACATGAGTCTGGGGTGTGTGAGCAGCCCCCGGCACAGCATCAGCTTTCGAGCATGAGTCGGGGATATTGCACGAGGCAAGATTCGGGTAATAAAGAGTAATTAGCAAAGTGATAAATGAATGTAAATGAATTATCGTAATAAAGTCCTAAACAGGATCCTTGTCATCGACCTTAGTAATCGTGGTTGAGTGCCACGAAGAGGGTAAAGTCTCACCGGATCTAGAAAGAGAAGTGAACGATAATATAATACGTTGAATGAACGGATTTAAGGAGCGTAATGACGAAGATAATAATGATATTATCTGTACGTACTTACGATGCATGATCACGAATGATTGTAAAGTATAGTATGATTGAAATAAAGTAAAGAACAGTGTTAACAAAGAAAAGTATGTTTTATTATAAAACTAGAACTCACTCAGTGTCGCTGACTTTTGTATGCATGATAGTTGGCAGGTACATGTTGATGCTGAGGAGTTGCAGGCATGGATGCATAAGCTACTGGGAGCATTTGAGGCTGGCATCCGTATTTTGACATGTCTTTGTATTTTGAGATGAAAACAAATGTCGTAAATGAATGAAATGACATGTTTTTGGTAAATAATGAAAGTTTTAAATTCCACTACAAAAATAAATATACGTTTTATATTGTTTTAAGTGAAATGAATGACCAACTGTGAGGTGCCCGGGAACGGGGCCTTACAAGTTGGTATCAGAGCCAGGTTTAAGTGAATTGGGTAATTATTTTTAAAAACCTAATCTTAAACTGAGAATGGGACTAAAAGGAAAAGGGATGCCAGTCCTAGTAGCTATGTGCGTGTAGGTAAAGGTTTTATGTAAACGTTTAAACTAAGTTAATGTTAACCGGAATTATGTGCGCATGTTATGTGGCTTGTGTGCTATTGTGTAGATTTAGATACTGATGTATGTGTAGATTTAGATACTGATGTAGTCAGGGTAGGAAATGCTTGGGGTATGAAGATTAAAGTAAGTGGCTAGCCACAACTGGCCACTGTAATTAGGGACTTACTAAACTCGATATAAACTGAGTTATTACCTTGAATGACCGCGTTAGTGTTTGAATCGTATAGTGTATTAGAAGATGGCTAGTGGTAGATCTTCGAAAGCTTCACGAGGTGGAGGTGGCGGTGGACGTGGTGCTGAACCACGGGTCACAAGAGGAAGGTCTAGGGCTAAAAGAGTAGTCCATGAAGAACCCGAGACCCCTCATCAGGAGGGTGGTGATGAGAATTCTAATCAGAGGGCCTAGATGAGAGAGGCAGTCAGGGAGGAAGTGCACAAGGTCATACAGACGATCCTACCGTCTGTGGTGACTGAAGTTATAAAGGCTGTTAAAGATGGGGAGAGACAGGAAAGGGGTACACCTTCAGGCGAAACGAGATGACCCAAGACTAAAACGGTTTTCTTTGATGACGAAGAGGAAGAAGAGGAAGAGCCTGCGCCGGAGGCGGCACGAGGCTGTAACTATGGGGCGTTTCAACGATGTAAGCCCCCAACTTTTTATGGAACCGGCACTGCTGCTACTGCTCACCGATGGGTGAGAGAGATGAAAGCGGTATTGAATATCAGCGAGTGTTGGGAGGATCAGAAGGTAAAGTTTGCTGCCCGTTCTTTTGTGGACTCGGCTCTGTGCTTGTGGGACAATATAGTCCAAGCGGAGGGTAGCAGAGCTATTGGAAGAATGAGATGGTCGGAGCTGAAGAAGTTGGTTATTGAGGAGTTTTGTCCTCACCGAGAGATGGGAAAGGTTGAGAGGGAGTTCTTGCAACTGGAGGCGGGAACCCTGACACATCAACAATACACCACGAAGTTCAACGAGATGGCACGTCTGGTGCCGGATCAAGTGACACCCCTTTCGCAAAAGATCAAGAGGTACATTCAGGGCTTGCCTGCAAACATCCGTAGGCACATGATCGCAGCCCGACGGAGCACGTTTAGGTCGGCAGTTGACCTGGCGGGAAGATTGTACGACGAGCGAGGGGCGACGGCAATGACAGACGACGGAGAGGAGTGAGCCTATGGTAAGAAGGGGAAAGGAAGGCGAGGCAATGATGGTGGATTTGTGTATGAAGGTACGACATCGAGGGACAATGATCAGAAGAGAATAGAAAGAAAAGGAGAGATATGCAACAAGTGTGGTAGAGGCCATGAAGGGGAGTGCAAGTGGGGACTGAATGTTTGTTTTCAGTGTGGAAAGGAGGGCCACAGAGCGAGGGACTATGAAATGGCTAAATGCTACGACTGTGGCAAGACAAGACACATGAGCAGAGACCGTAAGAAGTCGAGCGTAGGAAGCCCTGGTACGAGGAAGGAGAACGGAGGGTGAAGGCTAGAACCTTCGCTATGACTGGGAGGAGGCTAGGTCAGACTCCGAGGTAACGTCAGGTACATTCTTGCAAGTTTAGATTTATGCATTTATGCTTTAATTGTGATGGTAGTAGTAGTTTTGTTGCCGCTATTTTCTGTGGTGTTGCATGCTAGGGGTAGGAAGATCGATGAGCCCTTCGATGTAAGAATTGCTATTAGTAAGTCTACCAGGTTACCTAATGCCCTAGAGGATTGGGCGATATAACTGAGAGAGAGCGCTTGTTCCTGCTAGCCGTTCAAGACAGACATAAGTAGGTAGACATGCATCTCGGGTAAGTTGATCAGTAATCTACGACTTAAACTCCAAGTGTTGCAAGAAGATGGATTGATCAACCGTGCACGACTAGAGTTCGGTGATGATCTACCACAATGAATTAAGAGGAAGGCTTTGACCAGGAAAGTGGATTGCTTGGTTTGGAGTCGAGTAAAGCTAATACTAAAGTGTAGAGGGTCATTCCCAGTTGTTGCTTAGGTAGGGGAAGTGACACATTGACTGGAGCTACCCGATGAGTTAAGTGGAATTCATCTGAAGTTCCATGCATCTTGTTTAAGAAAGAGCTCAACTGATGAGGATATGATCATGCTACTAGAGAAGACTGAGATGGACAAAGTATCCAACCACGAGAAGCAACTGGTGACCATTACTAATAAGAAGAAGAGAATAGGCTACGGAGGATGATGGTTTCACTTGTGCAGGTGCAGTGAAGCCTAAAGGGATCTAAGTTTAAATGCAAGATCAAAGAAGTGGTGAGATAGTGTTACCCATAACTGTTCGAGAAGCGACAGGTTTCAGGGACGAAACCTCTTTAAAGGGGGTAGACTTGTAACACCTTGAATTTCTATTTAAACAGAAGGAAAAGAAAACTGAATAGAAAGAATAGAAATTATGCACAAGTGGAGGGGGATAAAGTGTACAAAGTACAAAACCTTATTATTTTAAGGATTCAAGGGGCATGGTCGCCCATATCAAAAGCAAAAAGCTGCTTTTGCTCTCGGAGGAAGAAAGAAGAGAGAGGGAGCCCTGGTTCTAGAGAGAGAAAGAGGAAGAAGCAGCTTCAAGGTAAGTCTTCTCTTATATGAGCTCGGTTTCAGCTGGGTTTCGAGTTCTTGACCGAAGTTCTGGTTTTTTAGTGTTTGTTTTCGGGATACAAGAGCTGAATTGAAGGTGGGTCTCGAACATGAAGTGTGTTGCTCAAAGGCTGTTCAAGGTGAGTTTCTAGAACCCCTCTTTTACTGATTTTAAATTTTTTTGGGGCTATTATGCATACTAAGTAAATATTTTGAAAGAAACTGTGGGTTTACAACTTGATGTTCGAATGATGTATGTATGTATGTATGTATGTTATAGTGTTGATTATGGGTTAGTGATGATCTTTATCATGCTTAGATGACCTTGGTATGATAGATCTGTGCTTGGGTATCATTGGAATGATAATCCAATGATGTTGGTAGCATAGAAAATATTTCAGAATGTTCTAATGAACATGAACAGTTGTCCATGCGCCCAGAGGTGGCTTATGCGCCTAAACAGTGGCCCATGCACCCAGCATGTTAGCCATGCGTCTAAGTGTTGGCCATGCCCCCAAGGGTTGGTCATGTGCCTAAATAGTGGCCCATGCGCCTAAGTGTTGGCCATGCGCCCAAGTGTTGGCCATGCGCCTAAATAGTGCCATGTGCCTAAATAGTGCCATGCGTCCAAAGTGATTGAAAAGGCTAAGTGTTGATGCGCCTGCATAGTGGTAAAGCGCCTAAACAGGGCAGAAGCGCCCAAATAGTGCCATGTGCCCAGACTGTTTTACACTTAGAATTTTTATGCTCATGCGCCTGGAGGGGCCCATGCGCCCCATTTGTACTTAAGGTTTCTAAGTGGTTTTAAGGGGTAATATGGGGAGATAGGCCTAGTTATGATGTGATAGGCTTATGTTTGATTTGTATTATGCTTGTATGGTGATGGTGTATGTTATGATTATGTGTATGTTCCTTATCCTATGTATGTCTTCCCTTGGCTTTGCATTGAACGTTAATAAATGTAATGACAGTATTATGTAACGTAAAGTGGAAGATAATGAAAAGGGGAACATAATGATAGAATGCACGCATTAATAAAAGAGAAAGTATAGAAAGGCTTGCAAGCAATATGTACAGAGGTGCACGGCTCTAAGTACC
This sequence comes from Flaveria trinervia, assembly GCA_025506515.1. Lineage (NCBI taxonomy): Eukaryota > Viridiplantae > Streptophyta > Magnoliopsida > Asterales > Asteraceae > Flaveria > Flaveria trinervia. The sequence continues at coordinate 30,058,974 of CM046458.1, read as the reverse complement.
TTCAGCTCGATCGCGTGACGTTCGGCTAATGCTAAAGTGTGAACGCGAGGGTTCCAGTCTTTGTGACTGACCTTTTGTGTTGTTACAATTTTGGTGAGGGTGTTCTTAACCATTTCGATGGGGGTGATGTTACCAATTTCGATGGGGGTGTTGTTACCCATTCCAGTGGGGGTGTTGTTACCCATTTTGTTGGGGGTGTTGTTACCCATTTCGATGGGGGTGCTGTTACCCATTTCGATGGGGGTGTTGTTACCCATTTTGGTGGGGGTGTTGTTACAATTTTGGTGGGGGTGTTGTTACACATTTCGATGGGGGTGTTGTTACCCATAATGTTGGGGGTGAAATATATGATGGTTACCCGAGTTACGTATAACTTTGGGGGTGTGGCATAAGGCCAAGCATAGGTATGAGGTGAGCGACTTTGTGTTGCAATAGGCTCGGATGAGTTCAATCCTTGTGATTAACTCATATGGGTCCTTTTCGTGTATCCCCTTACTGTGTAAGTCTTCGCACATGAGTCGGGGGTTTCGTTACACGCCCCGGCACAGTATCAGTCTTCGGACATGACTCGAGGGTATTGCATGAGACAGGATACAGATCGAGTACTCTGGTACTGTGTCAGTCTTCGGACACGAGTCGGGAGTATTGCATATGGCAAAAGTGATGGATGATGAGATCCGTGTCACGTATCCCGGTACTGTGTCAGTCTTCGGACATGAGTTGGGTTTTGTTTATCAGGCCCCGGCACAGTATTAGTCTTCGGACATGTGTCGGGATATTGCATGAGACGAGATAATGAGGTGAGCGACTTTGTGTTGCAATAGACTTGGATAGAGTTCCATCCCAAAGATTGACTCATATGGGATCTTTGTCGTGTATCCCGGTGTTGTGTCAGTCTTTGGACATGAGTCGGGGTTTGTGAGCAGGCCCCGGCACAGCATCAGCTTTCGAGCATGAGTCGGGGATATTGCACCAGGCAAGATTCGAGTAATAAAGAGTAACGAGAAAAGTGATTAATGAACGTAAATGAATTATCTTAATAAAGTACTAAACAAGATCCTTGTCATTCGACCTCAGTAATCGTGGCTGAGTGCCACGAAGAGGGTAAAGTCTCACCGGATCTAGAAAGAGAAGTGAACGATAATGTAATACGTTGAATGAATGAAGTTAACGAATGTAATGACGAAGATAATAATGATATTATAAAACTAGAACTCACTGAGTGTCGCTGACTTTTGTATGCATGATAGTTGGCATGTACATGTTGATGCTGAGGAGTTGCAGGCATGGATGCATAAGCTACTAGGAGCATTTGAGGCTGGCATCCGTATTTTGACATGTCTTTGTATTTTGAGATGAAAAAAAAACGTTGTAAATGAATGAAATGACATGTTTTTGGTTATTAATGAATGTTTTAAATTCCACTACAAAATAAATGTACGTTTTATATTGTTTTAAGTGAAATGAATGACCAACTGTGAGGTGCCCAGGAACGGGGCCTTACAATTGAAGTCCATGCGCATGGATGACATGCAACTGAGGTCTATATGCATGTGAGTCATGCGATTGAGGTTCATTTGCATGTGAGTTGTGCGGCTGAGGGTCCCTATGCCTAGGTACTCATCCGCATTGGGTTCATTCGCCCATAGTGTCCATTTGCATTAGTGACCATCAGCATAGGTCCATTCTCTTGGTGTTCATTCCCCTAAGTGTTCAGTCGCCTGGGAGGCCATGCGACTGAAGGGTGCCCATATGCCCAAATAGGGCTCGTGCGTTGTAGCACCCGGTTATTTATCTATTTTGAAGCCGACGAAAGGAGAAAAAAGGAAATAAAGTCTAAAGTTGAGGGAGTAAACTCGCAAACGTAAGAAAGACGGGTGAGTGAGGGTATATAAAGGGAGAGGGCAGCCCTTACCCTCTCCCCACACTCATATTTCAGCCAAAGAAGAGAAGAGAAGAGAGAAAGGAAGAAAAAAGGAAGAAGTGTTGGTTCGGGTTGGTTAGAGTAACTAAAATCGTTAAGAAACTGGTCAAATCGAAGCTCTCCTCATTGTGTTCGTTTGTGTGAGTTCCAGGACCCCTCTATTACACGTTTTTGAATGATTTTGGGGCCGGAACACATCTGAAATCGGGTTTTTGAGTGTGTATGTGTGTGACCCATATGCGTATGTGTATGTGTGTGTATGATGCATTTGAGCCTTGTTTATGAGCTTGTGTGTGCTTGAATGTTGTTGTGATATGCATCCCTAAGGTTTAGGATGGTTGATTTGGGCTTAGAATGAGTTTGGATGAGCTTGGAGGTCGAAAATAGCGGATTGGGTTCGGGATGAACTGCATTCTGCATTAGCTAGGGCAATGCGACCGAATGAAGGCCATACGGCCGAATGAGGTGCGATTGGGGTCCATTCGCACGATTGAGAGTTCATTCGCACGATGGAGAGTTCATTCGCACGATTGGGGCCGGTCGCATGAGGAGTCATGCGACTGAGGGTTCAGTCGCATAAGTGCTCATCCGCATTAGTTCCATGCGCATGAGGTCCATCCGCATTCGTCCATTTGCATGATGCTCAATCGCTTGGAGGCCATGCGATTGAAGGGTGTCCATACGCCCTAATAGGGCTGTTACATCCAAGGAGAAGTGCAGTTTAACTTCTGACTTTCAGGGGAAAGTGAAGATGTAAGTTTGGATGTAAAGGTTCCCGTATGTTCATGTAAGATGACTATTGAGGCCTTAGAGAGCATGTTGGGCATGATGATGATGTTGTTGCATGATTATGCATGTTATGTATGTATGATGTTGCCCCGTATGATGGTGATGACTGTGTATGTTATGTTCCTTATTATGATGTATGTTTATCTTTCCTATGGCTTTACGTTGAATGTTAATAAATGAAATGAAGTATTATGTAACGTAAAGTGAAAGATAATGAAAGAGGAACATGAAGTAAGAATGCATACATTAATGAACGATGATGTCATGAAAGTCTTGCAAGCACTGGATGTTGGGACACGCCATTAAGGTGTTAGCCCAACAGTGTGCGGGTTCGCTACCCTGGGAGGATGCACATCGGGGTCTTTCTTTATGATTGACCATATGGATGAACCATTGTTGCGTGCCTTAGGTGTTGTGACCATTTGGTGCCGAGCACCACCGATGAAGGTCTTTTATAGGCTTAGGTCCAGTACCACGAGAATGAAGGGCATAGCATATGACAATGGTATACCTGAACTTTACCTTAGGTGCTGTGACCATTTGGTGTCGCGCACCACCGATGAAGGTCTTTTATAGGCTTAGGTCCAGTACCACGAGAATGAAAGGTAAACTTCATGGTGATGACGAAAGGAAAAGGATGTAATGATGAACGAATGAATGAAAGTAAGATGAATGAATGAATGGAAGTTAATGAACGATGAGGATAATAAGACACTATCTATGTGTACGTATGATGTATGATCGCATGAAAGAAAAGAACTGTTTAACCGAAAGAAAAGTATGTTTTTTTAAACTAGAACTGACTCAGCAATGCTGATTTGATGTGTTTCCAGTTAGCAAGTAATGATTGCTGAAGATGGCACGAGGTGGCTACTAAGCTCTTTTGGATGACATTCTTTTGATAATGTTTTTGCATTGTAATGCGAACGAATGATGTTTTGAAATGAACGCTTGTATTAACTTGCAAAAGCATTTGTAACGATATGAAAAGTTACTTTATGTTTCCGCTGCCACATTTTATAAATGATTAAATGTAAGTTCTATGTTTTATGTGCAATGATTTACCAGCTGTAAGCATCCTCGGAATGGGGCTTTACATGCGCCGAAAAAGCACAGTTTAACTTTCTGACTTTCAGGGAGATGCGTAGAGGTAGGCTTTGACTTGGGAGGTTCCCGGGGGTTCATGTAAATTGAATTTTGAGACCATAGATGTTATGATCGGCATGTATGATGTTATATGTGTACGATGATGTACGATGTTGTATGTTTATGCATGATGGTGATGTACATGATGTGTGTTATGCATGTATGATGGTGCCTTGTATGATGATGTTGATTGTTCATGATGTTGACTGTTCATGATGATGTTCCTTATTGTGTATGTTTATTTTCCCGTGCCTTTACATTGAATATTAATGAATGAAATGAAGTATTATGTAATGTAAAGTGGAAGATAAAGAAAGAGGAACCAAATGAATGAATGCATGTATTAATGAACGAGGAAAGTAATGTAAGTCTTGCAAGCCTTGGATGTCGGGACACGCCCCTATGTAGGGTGTTAGCCCAACGGTGTGTGGGTTAGCCTCCCCAGAAGGATGCAGATCAGGGTCCGTCTTTATGACCGACCATTTGTATAGAACCTTTGTCGCTTACCCTAGATACTGTGGCCAGGCTCATGTGCGCCATCACAGAAGGTCTATGATAGACTTTGGCCCAGTATCAACTTTATGCATGATGGTGGTTATAGCATATGACAATGGTACACCTGAATTTACCCCTAGATACTATGGCCAGGCTGTTGTGCACCATGACTGAAGGTCTATGGTAGACTTAGGCACAGTATCCGCTTTATGCATGATAGTGGGGTAAAGTTCATGGTTTTTGATGGAATGAAATGGAGTAATGATGAATGTATGAATGAAAGTAAGAAAATAAGAATGAACGAGAATGAAAGTAATGAAAGTGAATGGTAATGACGTACGATGAATGGAAGTATGAACGATTGATAAAGATAACAATGATATTATCTATGTGTACGTATGATGTGTCTTCACATGCAAAAGTAAAGAACGGTTTTAACGAAGGATAAAGTATGTTTTATTATAAAACTAGAACTCACTCTGCAATGTTGACTTTTATGTGTTTCCAGCTGGCAGGTAATGTTGCAGAGGATGGCACGGGGCGGCTACTCAGCTCTTTTGGATGGCATCCATTTTTATAATGCTTTTGTGATGTAATGCAACACGTATTTTGTAACTTGATAACAATCTATTGTTTTGCAAAATCTTTTTTAATGAAATGAGATACCTATTTTCATGATTCTGCTGCAATGTTATTCTTTAATTTAATGAAAATATATGTTCTATGTGTAATGATTGACTACCTGTAAGCGTCCCGAGAACGGGGCCTTACATAAACAGAGACTCGCACGAATGGACATGCTCATGAACTTCAATCGCACGATTGAGATGGGCGTCTGATTCAATCGCACAAATGAACCATGTGTATGAGTTCAGTCGCACGACTGGGTCAACCGCATGGGACAGTATGAGACTAAACCCAGTCGTAGGCTCAATCATACAACTGAGCTCAATTGCACGAGTAAGACTCAGTCGCATTATCCATTTGCACGATTGAACAAACTGATTCAAGTTCATTAAAATTCGAAGGTCATCCATTTACACAATTTCTAACGTATACTTGTCTTGTGTTACAGAAACATGACGAGTAGATGGACTATGAGCATGAAGCACAATCTCTGTGCTCATCTGGACGTCCAAATAAAAGTGAAAGATAATGACAAATGATAATGAAAGATGATGAATGATAACAAATAACGTCTCATGATAAAAGATGATGGAAGATATTAATGAATATTATCTATGTGTACATTATGATGTGTGATCGCAAATGAAAGTAAAGAAATGGTTTTAAAAGAATGTATAGTATTTTATTATAAAACCTAAAACTCACTAAACAATGCTGACACTTATGTATTTTTCAGTTGGGAGGTAATGTTTATAGAGGATGGCATGGCGTAGCTACTTAGCAAGTTTTTGGATGCCATCCATTTTAAGATGTAAAAATGTTTTTTTGTTGTAATGCAATCAAATGATATTTTTTATGATGAACAATTTTGTTTTATTTTGCACAAGCATTTATTTATATATGAAATGGTTTATCAAGTATTCCACTGCAATGTTTTAGTAAACGTTAATGTATGTTTTATGTTTTATGTGCGATCATTGTCTAAGTGTAAGCATTCCGGGGTCGGGACCTTAATGCTTAATATACTATTACGTTAAAATAAAAAAAATTGTTAGTTAGTTTTTAATGAGAAATTATTATTTAATTTTTGAAAATTCTAAACAATTTTATTTCTATTTCCTTTTATGTTCAAAGATTTGAATTTGAAGTATTTTACAATTATTTAAATAAATAATTATCCAATTAATTAACCAAGTTAATAAGTAATAACTATTACATTAATTATTTTAGTTTTCACACTTTAATAGTGATTAAATGCTATGAACTAAATATTTTATTATATTTAACAATTTTTTACACTAAATATTATTTTCAATTTCAATTATTTTTTCACCATATTCTATTTTATTTAATCAAGTTATATAAATTACATCATTTTATTTAAACTATTTACTAAAACAAAATCTCAAATGAAACCATAATTCATATCTACTTCTTTAATCATAATAATATCCTAATCTTAGGACACCATTACTTAGGTTAAACCGGGAGGGTACTTTTGGTGTCCATATTTGCATTCTAGGTATTCAAATCACATGTTATCAAAATGAGTATTCATATCCCATTTTCATGTGTTTTATATTTTAAAGAAATCATGTGATTCCCATTCAATCATTATTATTTATTGTTATTGTATTTCAAACTTTAATTTAAAACATGCTACGTTATTACTTGAAATTATAACTTCGTAGTTAGATACACTAAATGATAACATAATCATTAATTCAAGCAACCATGATAATAATTATAAATCTACTAGTTTGACAAACCCATTACATGTGATTATTCAAGGTGGTGATTGTAACCGGATTCAAATATTCTATCATAAGGCTTGGTCTACGAACTGAGTTAATTCAGTCATTAGGTTTGATTTTTTCAGGTTTATTTTTTATTACACTATTCCATTATAAGTCTTCACATTGTCATGTAAATTGAATTGTTACAATTATTTTAATCAACTATATATGTAAGCAACACCTGTGGTTACTCACCAAATGATTCTTTAGCTAACTTAAAACTTTTTCACATTACTTCAAGAAACGGTACTTAGTTGGATTGTATGCAAACATCTAGGATACTAGAGATAGATAAATAAAAGGATATTTATTAAATTATATGAATTATTCTTTGAATGTAATGAACGGTTCGACTAGAATTTATCATGAAAAATGCATTTAGTATTGTTTCAAAATTTTTAATATCATGTGCTATGAAAAATCAATTTGCATTCATCTGCTCTTATGATTTAGTCATCGATTGAGGGGTGACAATTGGTATCAAAGACATGGTTATAAGGAATTAACTTATTAGAAATGGAATGACCTAGATTATAACCAAGTACGTCACAGACGGTGTGACAGGCAACATTTTCCAGTCACTTTTTGATCTACAAGAACATGGTTTTCCAATCATACATTTGTACATTTAATATTGTTTACTTAAATATAATGGTAATTCAGAGAATTGTCAGATTGCACATGCGTTAATCCTCAAACGTTGGTGTTTTGTGAAAATGGTTTTAAAAGAATCATAATTGGTGTGAATTTATGTGTTATATAATTATGTGATTAATTATGTAGTCTGGTTATGAAATTTGGGAATTTTCTAGCATTTACGCGTTTTCGCGCATTTTCGGCTTTTAATGCCAAATTATTATAAAATCCCTTTGAACTAGCCAAATGAATATTATTTCATGTTATTTATGTTTATTAGAATTATGTAATCATTTGGTGCTTTCACTGTAGAAAAAGTTCAATCGCGTAACATTGAAACGATTTTTATTAAAGAGGGTGGCATTTATTATAAAAAAAGTATATAACCCAACCCCCCCAACCTAATCACCATTTGGCCTTCCAATCACCTTCGCGTTCATTATTTTGATAGCAAGTCACACACACACACACATTAAGGACACTTGCTTTAATCTTGTTCTTGTATATTGGTGGTGATTTGTATCATTTTCTTTCATCAAATGCATAATAGGGATCATCATCTAAGGATTTCAAGCAAGTTTTTATGTTTTATTTTGTTTCTTTGATCTTAATGATAAACATGAACCCTAGACTATCCAAACAAGTAAAAACTTAAAATTGATGGTTAATTATGTGTTAGTATTCAATATAATGATGTTTGTACGGATTGTTTCTAGGTAATGTGCTATAGAGATTAACATATCTTTGACTGTCCTACTGACTAAGTTATATGACATTTTTTATGATACTGTTCAGGGGCTATACTGTGAGATATTAAACTTTTAGTAGCTCCATAATCTACTAATATTGTTAGGTCTATAAACTTATTATTATCTAACCATAAACAACATTGCACATTGATCATATTCATTGATCCTTGTGTTTGTATATGTATTTGTTCTTCTTTTGATTTTGTTTACATTTGACTCATTTGTTCTACCACTTGAATTTTTTCTTTTATTAGTTTTTCTATTTCATTTACTTTAATGTCTAAAGTTTGGGATTTAGTGTATTTAGTTCTACTGCCAATAATATCCTTTTTAGATTTATAAAAAAGCCTTTGCTCTCATACCAAAGTTGGTACAGAGGATAGTTAAAGAAAAATTATAAACAATTAAAAAATAATAGTACACGTAAAAATTTAATAGTAATAGTAAAAAATAAAGGGTAATGGTAGGACTTACCGACATAGTATCATGACGGATGTTAAGGGAACGAGAAAATCTTCACCCAATACATAGTCGTAGATTATGCACAATGTTGGAGGTGAAGAAGGGTAAAAAGACTCCTTTTTATATGGCAAATGAAATATAATATGAAGAACAAGGGATTAAACTAAGTTTGAAGGTGCACACCCCGTGCCCAATGAGGGTGAGGGTGGAACATCACAGACTTGCAACATACATAGTAGTAGAAACTAACCATCATAAGAGCACACAAGGAGAGAAATCACATGACATTACATTTAAATAACACGTTCAGGCTATAAAAGTTGAGCCCGACTCACAATAATAATAAACCAGTACAAAATAAATCCAAGAGTTTAATAAACATCACATTAAATTGTCCAATACATATTCAAGCTAAGTAATGTCATTTGGTAGTCATAGAACTAGGTCATCCATACGAGGTCTCCAACCAAACCAAGCTTCCATCAAAGATTTCCTCAAACATGGTAAAAAAGATTTTTATATCAACTAAAAAGTTGGTGAATTCAAGTGCTTAAAGTTTAAAAACAAAAAATACTCTTTGCAGTGCATAAGTTGATTTAAAAAACATAAGTATCACTTTTGTGTGGTCACAATCAACCCCACACTAAGTCCCGGCTAGCCTCTTCAAAACTTATGTTACTTGTTAACCCCGTAGGGAAAATTGAGCCTCAAACAGTGCACCATACTTGCTAGATGGTTCACCTTAGTATCTTATAAAAGGTTACATGAAACAAATGACCCCATAGGATCTTAGTGTGATACCCTTCCTATAAATCATGTGGTGATGATGGAAGGCACTATGTGTAGGGGATTGTCCACGTAGATCTACCCATATAAGACAAGAAATTCATACAAGAATTAATAATTGTGATACAAGTAAGAGAAGGTTCTAATGTTATCCACAAGATACAAGCATCATACAATGCCACAATAATAATTTCAGTTCAAACAAAGCATGTTTCACCCTAAAAGAATAGTAGAAGGGGAGCACTAGAACTCAGCTTAGCCTTAATCAATGTTTTCTCAGGCATAAAAAAGATTCAATTCTAGCACCCTAGAATGAGGATTCAAATAACAAGCTATATGTTCTAGGGTCATTATAGGTGTAACTAGGCGTGCTTTATGGTTAAAAATTCACTATCTCTAATTCTTTAATATTTGCATAAAAAAGTTTCATTTTCTGGAAAGTTAGTGTTTCTTAAGGTCAATGACAAATGCTCATACATATGTACCTAGTTTGTGAGCTTAATGTAAATTTGTTTCATGTCTTACACATATGTAATGAATGAGTTGAATGAAATACAATATTTTATTGATGCTTATGATGTTTAATGTTTCATTTTTTTATTGTGTGATAAAGTTGTTAGGACCGTTTGGGTACGGAGTACTAACTGATTTACATGTATACCAAACCAAATAGTGCGGAATAATATTTAATTGGCGATCCAATCAGTGAGAACGCAAGTATAATTTATCTAAGAATGAATCAAAACGTTAACAACCATTGTAAGATGATTAACTGCGATCTATGAACTTGGAATAGCTTGATTCTCTGGACGGCTAGGGTATGATAATGTGCGTCGGTAATCGAATTGTTACGTTTTTCCACGAATTAAGTGGTATTTATAGGTTAGAGTTTCCATTCGTACCACTGACCATTAGCATAGTTCAATCGTGCGACTGAAGCATGCAGTTGATTCATCCGCACGATTGAAGGTCCAGTGGTGCCACTGAGTCAATCTTATGTTTCAATTGTGCAACTGATCCAGTCTCCTGGTTCAGTGGTGCGACTGGTTCATTAGCATGAAGTATTCATGTGTATGGTCCATTAGCATGGTCCATTCGCATGAGAACTTCACACGATTAAGTTTAAACATGTTTCTCAATCATCATTGACTAAGAATTATGTAAACAACCACAAACCTATATAGTTAGTTCAATATACGTTATCACACAATAAACACTGAAATGTTAGACATTATATGTATCAACCACACATTGTGTTTTCATTCATACCCATTCAATTACATATACGTGAGACATGAAAGAAATTTTACACTAAGCTCCTAAACTAGGTACACATGTATATACAAACTCCCCCTTGGACCTAGTTTACATTATTATCTAACATTCTTCATTAGCTCTTCATACTTGTTGTACTTCTCATCTCTTGTAGCTCTGACATGCATCTCAAATGAAAAACAGAGCCTTATAACATTTGGAAACTAGAGGGATTGTACAACGTCTTGCGAATCATAGAATAGTGACCACTTGTACAATGTGTATACATCATCAGCAGACAAGTTAGTCAGCCACATTGGGTGAAATACCCGAATAGTATCCATTTGGCCCTCTTTTTGCAAGACTATAACAGCTTCACCTGTTCTCCAATCATAGTACCACCACTGAAAGTGTGGAGTGAAGTCTTGTGGCATTTCCCTTAGAGGGATTCTTGACATTGTGTGTGGAGGACTCCACTTCAGCACTATCTTTGGCTTTCGAGTAATGGAATCAACTTTAGACCGTCCGATGTACTTCATCGGTTGTTGAGGTCTGAAGTTAACCCACCTAGTGTGGTACTCTTTCCTCAATGTAGCCCCAAACCAGCCTGACATTTTCTTTGGGTTAGCATATAACAACTTCAGTTTGGCTAGCTGGTTGAGCTCAAAACTAGGAAGAGTCTTCAGACCATGTGGGAATCTGAAGTAATCTATTCCCTTCTCCCTCTTGGCAGCATAGACATTTAGATCCTCAAAATATGCCCACGCTATAATCTTTCCTAACACCTTTAGATGCTTCTTCACTTTGTAGGGCTTGGTGTAGGCACTTGGCTTTGGAGTAGTGAGTTGGGCTCGGATCTCTGCAAAACAAGCCGCCCATTCAGCCTTTTTGATGTTGACATCGGCATCTGAGGCTTGGGCTTGATCCTTATTCTTTTCAGACTCTTGCTCCATCTGATCTAGTTTTTCAAACGTATCACTGACGAGAGTATCACCCAGATTGGGCACTACATTTCCCACTCTGTCAGCATACTCTAGATAATGTTGGGCTATGATGTCTTCAATCTCTATTTCGTCCACATCATTAAGCTCCACATCATTAGCCACATCAACGGTAGGAGCATCCTTGACAATTTCATCCGGATTTATCCGGAACATCTCCGCAAGTTGCTCATGAGTAAGGTCATGAATTATTTCTCCTTCTTTAGGAGTATAACTCACAGACCTCCAGTGAATTGAGACTTGATTTGCTGTAGGGGAGCAACATCATACTCGTGTTGCTGAGATGGTTGATCTGCTTGATTTAAACATTTAACACATCAATCATTTGTCATAATCAAGACAATTAAATAGCAAATATATATAAACATTAAGTACATAAGTTTAATACATGATTCAATTACACATGATTTAAAATTACATAAACATCTAAACATTACTTTTATCGTGAATCATGTGCTCTTCTGCAGGCGGGGCTGAGGACGAGGCTCCCTGATCCTGTGCCTTCTTGGAGTGTCTTTCTTTGGCTTGTGTGGCATCTGATGCAGCCACATCATCTCCTTCCTCATCATCTCCTCCATTTTCCTCTCCTGCTCCATCATCACCTCCTTCTTCTGTCTTATCCTTATCATCATCCTCATCCTCATCATCATCGTCATCACCACCATCATCATCTCCTCTCTGATCTTGAGAGGCTCATCTTTAGATGAGTCGATAGTTTCTCAAGATGAGTCGAGCTTCTCATACCATGATCGGAGGGCTTGTTGAAGTCCGTATAGAGCCTTGTCTAAGTTGTAAACCCTGTCCTGATGATACGGATCCTCAAATCCTCGGGTTGACTGACATACACTATCTCTCGGATTTCACCATGAAGGAATGCACTCTTCACATTTAGCTGATAGACTTGTCAAAATCCTTCGTTGTAATCGATTCCCTCGACTTGTCAAAATCCTTGGACTACTAGTCGGGCCTTGTTTCTGATAATGACCCCTTGGTCATCCTTCTTGCATTTTAAAACCGATTTAGTGCCAATGACCATAGCACTTTTAGGTTTATCCACCAAAGTCCACACTCTTAACTTCTTGAATTGAAGAAGTTCTTCTTGCATGGCACTCACCCAAGCCTCATCATTTAAGGCATCACTTACATATTTTGGCTCAAATTGAGACACAAAACATCGATAAGCACTATCGTGAAGGTAGCCTTTTTCCATGATTGAGGCATAATCAGCTGAGTATAGCTAATTTCTTGTTTGTACTCCCGATGTACATCCCCTATGACATTGTCCAAAGGATGATAAAAATTTAGTCGAGATCCAGAAGTGGTGGGTACAACTACCTCATTATCCAGATTGTGAACCATAGGTTCAGTATCTGAGGCAGTGGGAGTATGGGCTTCCGAAGTGTTAGAGGCATCAACATTTGATGCGTGTGTCCTTGTAATAGTAGGAACCTGTTCTTCCTCATCCACCTGAACATTTTCCACTTCTTCATCGTCAGAAGAGGAGTCATTTACCTCCAGTGCTACCCCTCAGTTACTAGAGGACTAACCTTGTGAACCAGATGTTGTCGAGTCTAGGGGAGGTGTGTTTTAGACATCATATATCATCTTTGTCGATAGCTCAACATCAGAAGGAGTGAGAGTAATGTGGAAGGACTTGAAGAAGCCATCATAATCGAAAAAGAAGGCGGTTCTTTTCCTGCAAGGGGGGTGGTGAATCTCTGAACGTCGATGTTGCACCCCATTTCTACTTGACCCGTTGAGTTGTTGTAAACCCTCTTATTCGGTATGTTGTATCCTAGAAAAATACCTTCTTCAGCCTTTTCACTGAACTTTCCTGACAGATGTTTCTTTAGCATTGTACATGGTGCGCCAAATGGTTCATGATTCTCCGGATTAGGTTTATGTCATTGGTGTAACTCGTAACACGGTTTACCATGTCGTTTAGCCACCAAGACTCGATTCAGAGTGTAACATGCATTTGCTACTGCCTCGTTCCAGAATTGGATAGGCAGTTTCGAGTCTGCTAGCATCATCCAGGCTATCTCTATCAAGCTTTTGTTCTTCCGTTCAGCTTCTCCATTCATCTGTGGAGTGTAGGCAGATGTGAACTGATGTACAATTCCCTTTTCTTTGCAAAATGCCTCAATCCATTGATTCATGAATTCTGTACCGTTGTCTGAGCATATCTGACATACTTTTAACTTGTATAAAGATTCGAATCTGGTCACAAGCTGTTTGAACAAATCAAATGTTTCTAATTTGGATTTTAGAATATTACCCAAGAGAATCTGGAATAGTTATCGGTGACTACATAACAATACAGATCTCTAACGATGCTCTTGGTGCTCACAGGACCAAACAGATCCATATGTAGAAGTTTGAGAGGCAATTCAATAGAGTTGACGTTCTTTGCCTTGTGAGACTTCTTGGTCTGATTCCCTTTCTTACATACCACATAGAAATCCTGAAGTTGAAAGTTTTTGACATTAACTCCATTGACCAAATCATTTTGAATGAGATGATTCATTCCTTGGATTTATGTGTCCCATTCTCCTAAGCCTGGAGATGGATTCCTTCTCAATTTCATTTGACAAGAAGCAGTGGACTTGATGATCGGTTATGAAGACCTTTGACAAATCCAAGACGTATAAGTCATTATACCTTGAAGTTGACACGCAAATTTGGTCCTCCGGAATGATGTACTCCTTCTTCAACACCTAGCACTTCTTGTTATCAAAAAAAACCTTGAAACCTTTGTCACAAATCTGTGATACAGAAAGTAAGTTATTTTGTAGTTGTTGAACATAATTGACCTTGTCAAACATAACTTTCAGATTTCCCACTTCTCCCTGTGCAGTGATGTAACCACCTTTATTTCTAGCAAAAAAACATGTCCTCCTTTAATCGGTTTGACATTTGAGAGGAGTGACAGGTTCCAGGTCATGTGCTTGGATGCTCCACTATCCACAATCCAAGTGTTTGTGATAGCACTGTAACGAACACCCTGCACATTCAAAGGAAATGATTAGTGAAGGTTTGTGTTAGGATCTGGTATTTGAACAAAATACCTACTGATTAACGTGTAAACCAAACCAAATAGTGCGGAATCCTATTTTATTGGTGGTCCAATAAGTGAGAACACACGTAGAAACAATAATGTATTGAATCTAACATCAAGAATCGATAAGGAATCAATCTAACGCGATCTATGAACTTGGAGTATGATCTTAGACGTCTCTGGACGGCTAGGGTACATTTGGAGTCGAAGTGTATAGTTTTCTTCCATTGTCCACGAATTAGGTGGTATTTATAGGTTTGGGTTGCTCATTCGGGTGACTGAACCATTCGCATGGTTCATTCATGCCATTGAGCCATGCGGTTGATCCATTTGCATGAATGAGTGTTCAGTCGTGCGACTGAGTCAGTCGCATGAAGTTGTTCAGGCGTATGGACTATTTAGGCACATGGACACTCAGTCGCATGGCCATTCGGATGCATGACCACTATTGGGGCGCATGGTCCAGTCGATCGCATGAGAAATTTACTTAACCAAGTTTGAATGTATTCATTATTATAACATTATGCATATCAATTCAAACAATCACAAACCTATATAATCTAGTCAATATGTGCTGCACAACTCATTAATGAAATATTAAACATTATAAATCACAATCAAACATTCTCATTTCATTAAGTACCCAAACATAACATAAGCATAAGACCTTCAAGATATATTCCATTATGATCCAAATCTAGGTGCATATGTATCAACAAACTCCCCCTTGGACCTACATCTATCTATCATCTTACCTTCTTCATAACATCCTCATACTTCTTGTACATTTCCTCTCCTGTGACTCCTGCATGTATTTCAAATGCAAAGCAGAGTCATATAACATATTGGAATTGAAGGGCTTGTACAATATCCTACATGTCATAGAACAGTGGCCATTTATATAGAGTGTAGACGTCCTCAGCTGACAAGTTGGTAAGCCACATCGGGTCGAATACCGTGATAGTATCCATTTTGCCCTCTTTGTTCAGAACTATAACAGCTTCCTCTGTTCTCCAATCATAGTACCACCATTTGAAGTGAGGAGTGAAGTCCTGTGGCATTTCTCGTAGAGGGATCTTTGACATTGTTCGTGGAGGACTGCAATTTAGCGCTATCTTTGGCTTTCCAGTTATGGGATCAACTTCAGAACGTCTCATATACTCATAGGTTGTTGAGATTTGAAGTTGACCCACCTAGTGTGGTACTCTTTCTTCAACACAACCTCAAACCAGCCTGACATCTTTATCGGGTCAGCATATAACATCTTTAGTTTAGTGAGCTGGTTGAGCTCAAAACTAGGTAGAGTTTTTAGATCATGCGGGAATCTAAAATACTCAATACCTTTCTCTCTCTTCACTGCGTAAACATTAAGATCATCAAAATGTGCCCACGTAATAATTCTGCCTAACACCTTGTGATGTTTCTTCATATTGTAGAGCTTGGTGTAGACATTCTGTTTAGGGGCAGCGCGTTGGGCTCGGATCTCCTCAAAACAAGCAGCCCATTCAGCCTTTCTGATATGAACATCAGGGTTTGAGGCTTGGGCTTACCTTCAACCTTCTTGGACTCTTGCTCCATCTTATCTATCATCTCAAATGTATCATCGACCAGGGAGTCACCCAAATTGGGAACCGCATTTCCCTCTTTGTCAGTGTACTCGGGATAGTGCTCTGCATTGACGTCCTCTATCTCTATTTCATCAATGTCATTCAACTCGTCATCACTGGATTCTATAAAGGTTGGAGCATCCTTTACAATCTTATCGGGATTAAGCTTGAACATTTTTGTAATTTGCTCGTCAGTGAGATTGTGAATGATCTCTCCTTCTTCAGGAGTCTACATTACAGATCTCCTAACAATACCCTGTAGATCAAGAAACATCGTGAGCTGAGTCTTGATCTGTTGGAGGGGGGCAACATCATGTTCATCCTTCTGAAAGTTTGGATATGCTTGATTTAAAACATGTAACATAACAAATATTAGTCAATAATCAAAGCAGTAAATGTCAACATTAAGTATAAACATTCATTACATTAATTTGATACAAGATTCAAATACATATGATTTAAATAACATAAATAACTAAGTATTACTCTTGTCTTGTATCATGTGCTCTTCTGCCGAAGGGGCTGAAGTGGAGGCACCTTGGTCTTGAGCTCTTTTTGTCATCCTTTCACTCGCAGAAGTAGCACCCGCAGCAGATGCATCCTCATCATCATCATCAACATCATCAGCATCATCAACAACATATGTATCATCCTCAATGTCATCACCATCATCATCATTATCATCACTGTCATCATCACCATCATCTCCATCTCTTTCCTTGATCTTTAAGGGCTCTTCCTTTGATCCCTTTAGCCTCAACATGATGGTCTTGTTAGTGGTCTCCAACTACTCTATCCTTTTAGCTGCTTGACCATGTTGCTCCAGGAGTTGCGACATCTCTATGCGCTGTGCATCCATCAGCTAGGCTTGCTGCTCTATCTGTTGTGCCTGCTGAGATACCTGCATAGATTGAACAACAGTAAGGTCTACTAGCTATTGAATCTGAGCAGTCTTCTCGTCATCAGCAGCCAACAGCTTCAGCACCATACGATTTAGTGCTGAAAGTTATTCCTCTACCCCACTACGAGGTAGAGTGGCTCCTGATGGGAAGGAAGGAATGTAGAAGGTCCGGCATGGTGGCTGGTGGTGGTGGTGGTTGCAGTGGTGAAGATAGGGGGTAATATAGATAAAGGTGGTGGTGGTGTGGGTATGGTAGTAATGATGATAGGTGGAGTGGGTGTGGTAGTAGTGGTGATAAGTGGAGTGGTGGTAGTAGTAGTAGGTGGAGTGGTGGTAGTAGTGGTGGTAGGTGGAGTGGTGGTAGTAGTGTTGGTAGGTGGAGAGGTGGTGGTAGTGGTGGTAGGTGTGGTGGTGGCTGTGGTGGTAGCTGTGGTGGTGGTTATGAAGGTCAATCTTCTCTTCTTCTTCTTCAGGCCGTGGGGTTGAGCAATCCTTTTCTTCCTCGATCCTTTCGAGGAGGATGCTCCTCCTGAAACGCTGCTTGGCTGATCAAGAGCATATGTAGGATCAGTGTTAGTCTTTCCCAACCCGCCAGGGTGTTCACCAACCGCCCGGAGCCCTCGTTCTGTGGCAACAACCTTACTGCTAATAGTCCGACTTAGATGCTCCTCATCTGTGTCCTCCTCCTTATCAGGTATGAAGTCCTGATGGAATTTTGCAGTCTCTGCTCCGTCATGGGTAGATGCCGGAGATGCTATATCAGCAGTGGGGGCCCTTGGTTAAGTGGGCCCTGCATCTCCACCATCATCGCTATCGTTGTCGTCGGAGTCATCCCCCGAGAGCTATAATTGTTCTACATCAGAGTCACTGTCTACATGACCGCCACTTACCCCTCCCCGGCGCCACGTAGTCCACCTTCGCCAGATGGCCTATAAGTCTCTTTACCGGGGGCTTGACCTGCTTTCCCCGGTAAACCCTCATACGACCCATTGTCGTATCATCCATAATCTCTAAAGTCACAGCGTCGTGGTTTTCCTTTGGCAGCGAGGGCAGCTTCTCATCAAAAATCATCTGTAAGAACCGAGGGTATATGCAGAAACCCTCCTTGCCCTTTGCCTCCAAGTGCTCTATCAGATAAGAGAAGATCATTCTCGAAAAGCTGAAGGGGTGGTTCAGCACCAGTGCCACGTAGGCATTTTGTATCTGGTTTGAGAGGTTGTCAAACCCACCCCTTCGTGAAGCTATGCACTTCAGGATGACGTGTGCCAAGTACTTATACTGGGGGCATAGGTTGCTCTTGTTGAGCACACCTGAGTTTATGTCCCAGAGTACTTAATCCTCATGAAATACCCTCTCACCATCAATGGGTGAAGTCTGGTGGGGTGATAGTATCGTCTCCCAAGTCAAGTACCCGCTGAATGTCTGCAGCGGTAATCTCTATATCCATGCCACAAATAGAACTCCGTATGCTGTACGGCTCCTGGGATCGATCAATAGATGCATTCTCCCAAAAGGCCTATTGTGTAGACCTGTAGGGAGTGCATGGAGTAGAAATGGCTTTGTGGATCCTTGATCTCTTGAGAAAAGCGATGATCTCTACAAACTCAGCACCATTCTGAGTTGTGTGATCTAAGTGAGCACATATGTTGTGCTTGGGATTGATAGACCATCTGTTGGACCAAAAGAACCAATGAGCCTGATCAGAGAAACCTCTAAGTCCCACAGGACATCACAACAGCTGAAGAAGACCTGATCAGCTGTTCTACAAAGTTTGAAGAATACAACTGCTGAAGTATTTCTGAAGTACTGAAGACAAAGACTGAGACAACAGCTGAAGATCTAAAGTCTGAAGACTTCAACAAGTACTGAAGACAAAGACTGAAGATCAACAGCTGAAAGACAAATTCTGATGTTCAAGTACTGAAGACATCAGCTGATGTTAACAGCTGATGACAACAGCTGAAGAGGGCTTCTTCAGTTGTTGTGACGGTTTTTCTTCATCAGTAGTTTTCTTTTCCTTTCAGTAGTTGTTTCCTTTTCAGTACTTGTAAACAACTGAAGAGGTTGTTCTTCAGTTGTTGTAGTATCAGTAGTTTTATGTTTTTCAGTAGTTGTAAATAAGATGTTTAACACTTAGGAACATTTGTAAGAAGATGTCAGTTGTTGACATCTTCAGTAGTTGTTAAACATCAGTAGTTATAAAACGGTTACATGTCACTTTCAAGTGACATCAGCCTACGTCACTCTTTCCTTTATTAGGAAGGATGACTCACCTGTGATCGTGCCTTTTGAGGCCGACAATCTTAATGCAATTTCCCTTTTGTCGGATATTTCTCTCTCTATAACAAAATTCTTTTATCGTTTTATATCGAATGTTCTTGCTTGAATTGTCTAATTCTGAGCTATTCCGCTGCTATATCTGTTCAATCGATTAAACCAAGAGGCTGAGATCCTAACAAATGGTATCAGAGCAGGTTAATCATTGATCGATCTAACAATTGATCATTGAAACTGTTCAATCGCTCTAAGTTTAATCGAATTAGCAAATTCGCAAGGATCTGTTATAGAGATTGAGAGTGTATCGCTTCTGGCCGTTTTATTTGAGGTTCTGTGTGGTTTTGAGCTAAATTTATTGTGATTTTACTTGAATCTGTCTGATTTTTCACAATGACTACTTCTTCGAATGATCCTTTCAATACTGGATCCTCTACCAAGCCTCCGATCTTGGTGAGGAATGAGTATAACATTTGGCAGAGAATATTGCTCCATCACATGTCTGTCAATAGCTCAGGTTGTTGGACATCTGTGGTACATGGACCACATAAGCCAATGGTGAATGATCCGGAAACAAACCAGTTGGTTCCAAAGAAGAAGGAGCAATACTCCGATGAGGACAAGAAGTTGTTTGAAATCGATGCAAAAGCCCATGGAATTTTGGCTATGGCTATTCCTAATGAGATTTACTCTGGGCTTCTGCATTGTGAGTCTGCTCATGACCTCTGGAAAGCCATCAAAGAAAATTTGGTGGTACTGATGAGGTTTTAGCAAACAACAGGGAAATCCTCGCCCAACAATATGAGACTTTCTCTCATAGAAAGGGTGAGACTCTGACTCAACAATTTGAGCGGTTTTCATGTTTAATCTCTGAATTGAAAATGGTTAAACATGAATATACCAGGAGTCAGATGAACCATAGATTCCTAAGATCATTGTCTGAGAGATGGAACACATATACCATTGTTCTACGCTCAAATGCTGATGTTGATCGCCTATCTTTCACCCAACTTCATGGGAAACTGCTTACATTCGAGAGAGAGATAGAGCAGAAAAGGAAATTGGTTTCATCTGGCAAGCTTACTGAGGATTTTGTCCAAGGGAACACTTCCCTGATTGGACATCAAGAGTCAGAATATGTGTCATCTGAAAGCCAGTATGATGAGCATATTGATTTCTCTACAAACACTTCTGAGCCTGCCTCTGTGAGTGTTGATAGTTATTCTGCTGGTAGTAATAGTGACAATCTATGTTTCATCATGGATGATCTCAAGGGGATTGCTGATGATGACTTAGAAGAGATGGATATTTTGAGCCAAATGGTCTTGATAAATATCAGATGTCAGAAGTTCTACAAAAGAACTGGAAGGAAATTCCCATGACTTTCTGGCAAAACCAAAGTTGGTTTTGACAAGAGTAAGTTGAAGTGCCATAAATGCCACAGGCTTGGACACTTTGCAAGAGAATGTAGATCATCTGGATCTAACTCTCCTGCACCTTTTGTGACTTTCCCTGGTAATAGTCAACAAAACAGAGGGCAACAACCTGTCAATTCTGGTTATCATCATCAACCACAATCTCCTGCATATTTTGTTCCATAGGGGCCAATGCCATATCCTACCCCTGCTATTACTTGCCACAACCAGGCCAGGTTCAAGCACCCACTGCTCAGCAACCACATGCACTCCCTGAGCCTCAACCATCCCAATCTCATCAACCTAATCAACTTCAACAACACAGCTTCTTCACCCAGGAGTTGTTGACTGGAGCAGCTTACCAGATGATGTGTCTGGTAATGATCAACTGTTCTCAGGTGCTGGTCAACATGGTGGTGAGCATCCTTTTGGAAATCTAGCTCTCATGACTTTGGAATCCCCTGATGGATCATCCTCAAGTACCTCTTCAACACAGGTATCACAGGTATCCTCTGAGGCTAAGGCCAAATTATGTTCTGAAACTTGCATAGCAGCATTTGCCTCTATTAGAGAAGCAAATGTGGCTTTAATCAATAAAAAGTAGAGCTAGAACAAATAATTTCCAAAAATAAAGCTGAGTTTGAGTCTGTGCTGAAAGAGAAAACTGATGAGATTTATAAATTAAAATGCCAAATTTCTGATGATAAGGCTAGGGAGGATGTACTCTTAGAGAAGTACAAAGACCTCAAAGATACTCTTGCTGTCACCCAGGTAGAGTGTGATCGATGGGTACAATCTTGCAAGGGCTTTGAAATGCTTCTTAGTAAGCAAACAGCTTCCAATGTGAAGTTTGGAATTGGTTATAATCACACTGCTCCTCCTACAGATTTTGCTTCAAGAGCAGGAGTAGAATCTGATGGAGAAAGAAATGACCAATCCACCTCATCATGTGATTCACTACTTGATAAAGCACCATCAGTAGTTGAAGTCAGTAGTAATCCCTCTGTGAACCTATCAGCTGATATTGATGGTTCAACTGCTGACACTCACATGATCAATGTGTTGATCAACCCAAGTGTTATCCCTAGCAGTACTGAGGTACTGGAGAGCAGGGGATAACATCTGGAGTTCAAATCCCAATGACTGACAGCACTGAAGAGAAGAAAACTGTCAGTAGGAAGGATTTGAAGCCTACTGAGGAAGTTGACAAGAAGCCAAAAAGTGCTTCTAAACTGCTGAAGAGCAAGTCTTCAGTAGTTTCATCTTCTTCAGTTGATGATCAACAGAAGATGAAGAAGAAACCATGTGAAATATGTGGTCTATTCAATCATCTTACAGATGATTGTTGGTACAAAAAGGGATCCAAACTCAAACAAAAGGAGAAAATTAAAGAAAACTTGGCTAAAATGAAAACTGAGTTTGAGTCCAAGTTTGTACCAGCAGCATCAAATCCTGTTACTCCTATGTCCAAAAAGAAATCTAAAAGGGAAGGAGTGCAACAGGCAACAACTAAGGTTGCTCAAAAGAAGATGGTGCAACATAAGAACTCATCATCAAACACCAATACCAATGTGTCTGAAGAGCTGAAAGCTCTTTCCCAGAATTACACAGCTGGTAATGATGGTTCAACATCTGTTGGGAAGAGTTAACCAACTTGATGGCCCTGTGTTGAAACCCCAGAAAAGGAGATCCAAGCCAAAGGATTCCTCTTCTACACCATCTCCTTCACCTCAAGCTATTGTGCCCAATAAACCTGTTAGTTTACCATCTATTGATGAGACCAGGCCCAAAACCAAAAAGGTTTGGGTCTCCAAAACTAACTGATTGTTTATTTATGCAGGTCTCTTCAACATGCCAAAGTAGCATATGGTATGTAGACAGTGGGGGATCTATGCATATGACTGGGAACAACTCACTTCTTAATGACTACTCTCCAGGAAGGAAGGGTTTTGTTTCCTTTGGCAATGATGCAGAGGTTACATCATCGGGAAGGGCTTTGTTTCCAATGGGGAAATAAGGTTTGATGATGTCACCATGTGGAAAATCTCAAGTATAACCTCTTGAGTGTCAGTCAATTGTGTGACAAAGGCCATGTTGCCCTTTTCATAAGCCAGAACTGCAGGATTCTGTCATCCAAAGTTCTGAGTTTGATTGACAAGGTATTGATACTCACACTCTCCTGAAGGCCAACAGGACAGGAAGAGTGTATGCCTTAGATCTTTCCAAGAAAATAGATCTCAAAGGCCATCCTTGCCTATTTTCCAAGGCCTCTCCTCAAGAATCTAATCTATGGCATAGAAGGCTGGGACATGTTAACTTCAAGAACATGAATCAGCTCATACACCATAGTTTAGTAAGGGGAATGCCTATGAAGGAGTTCAAGTGTGAAAACAACTGCACTGCTTGTTTGAAAGGAAAACAGCACAAGGTTTCATTTCCACCTATTGAAGAACCAAAGTCCACTGCCTGCTTACAACTTCTTCACATGGATCTCTTTGGTCCTGTGAGAGTGATGAGCATGGCACAGAAGAAATACTGTCTGGTAATTGTGGATGATTACTCCAGATTTGTATGGACTTTCTTTACATTCAAAGGATGAAGCTGCACAGAAGATCATAAACTTTGTGTTGTATGCTGAGAAGCAGTATTCCCTCTCAGTCAAGTGTATTAGAAGTGACAATGGAATAGAATTCAGGAACAATACACTTGATGAGTTCTACCTTTCCAAGGGAATAAAGAGGCAGTTTAGTATTCCAAGAACTCCTGAACAGAATGGAGTTGTGGAGAGAAAGAACAGGACCCTCATTGAAGCTGCAAGGTCTATGTTGGCTGATTCTGGACTGCCATGACCTTTTGGGCTGAAGCTGTCAACACAGCATGCTATGTGCAGAATAGAGTGCTAATAAATTAGAGGTTGATGAAGACTCCATATGAAGTTCTGCATCATTTGGCCCTCTCATTTCATTCTTTAGAGCATTTGGGTGTCCCTATTCATTCTCAACACAAAGGATCAGCTCCAGAAATTGATCCTAAGGTGGATGCAGGGTACTTTGTTGGTTATTCATCAACTTGCAAGCATACAGAGTCTTCAACTGCAGAACAAAGATGGTTGAAGAGACTCTACATGTCAAGTTCAATGAATCTCCAAAGGACAAGATTCCACAAGCCCTGTGGAGCTCTTTGATTTGGACATACTGCAATATGTCCTTATCAATCTCCTGCTATTGCTCCTGTCAACAGTTCACCACCTGGTGTTACTGCTGAGATGATGATGATAGTAGTAATCACCTCTTCAGGTTTAGTGACCAACTGCCTGAGTCCTCTAAACCTGATGCTCCTGTAGCTCCAGCAGCACCATCCACAACAAATGCTGATGAGATTTCTGCATCCTCAACTTCATTTGAGTTGCCACCATCTTCATGGATTCAAGAATCTGCATCAACATCTGCTACTGCTGAAGGTCCTACAAACACTTGCACAGATTTGATTGTTTACCAAGAGCTGAAAAATCACCCAATGTCTCAAATCCTTGGTGATATCAATGCTGGTGTTTCAACCAGAAGCCAGTTGTCCAATTTCTGCTTCTATGCTCTCTTCATCAGTCAGCTAGAGCCAAAGAACTATCATGTAGCTTTGAGAGACAATGGATGGGTTGAAGCCATGCAGCTTGAGCTTCTTCAGTTCAAAAAACAGCAAGTGTGGGAGCTTGTTCACCTACCCCAGGTAAGTGTGCAATAGGCACTAAATGGGTGTTTAGGAATAAAACTGATGAAAATGGGCTAATTGTTAAGAACAAGGCCAGACTGTTTGTGCAGGGGTTGCACAAGAAGAAGGTATTGATTATGATGAAACCTTTGCCCCTGTAGCCAGACTGGAGGCAATTAGATTGTTTTTAGCCTATGCTGCACTCCACAATCTTAAAGTTTTTCAATGGATGTCAAGAGTGCTTTTCTATATGGTAACATAAAAGAGAAGTTTATGTGTGTCAACCACCAGGTTTTGAGGATAATAAGCACCCAGAATGGGTATATAAGCTTGATAAAGCTCTTTATGGGTTGAAACAGCACCTAGAGCCTGGTATGAGACCTTATCAAACTTTCTTCTACAGAATAATTTCACTAGAGGCTCCATAGATAAAACTTTATTTATTAAGAAGGTGGATCAGCATAAGCTACTTGTTCAAATTTATGTTGATGATATTATATTTGCATCCTCTGATCCCCAATTGTGTGAGGATTTCCAAAACTTAATGCAACAGAAGTTTGAAATGAGTGCAATGGGAGAATTACAGTTCTTTCTAGGTTTGCAAATCAAACAAAAAGCTGATGGAATTTTCATTCATCAGTCTAAATACACAAAAGATCTTTTGAATAAGTTTGATTTACAAAACTGTAAACCCTGTTCTACTCCCATGTGCAACACCACACAATTGGATGTTGATCAGAAAGGTAAAGATGTTGATGAAACTCTTTACAGATGTATGATTGGTTCCTTGATGTATTTAACAGCTTCTAGACCAGATATATGTTGCTACATGTGTGTGTGCTAGATTTTAGGCTGCACCTAAGGAGTCTCATCTGATTGCAGTCAAGAGGATCTTTAGATATCTGCAAGGTACACAATCTAGGCTTATGGTATTTCACTGGACATTCTTGCAAATTAGTTGCTTTCTCTGATAGTGACTATGCAGGGTGTAAGTTGACCAGGAAATCAACTTCTGGTGGATGCCAATTCCTAGGCAACTGTTTGATTTCTTGGCAGAGTAAAACACACATCTGTTGCTACATCCACTGCTGAAGCCGAGTACATTACAGAGACTAAGACTCCATTATTATGGATAGTGCTTCAGCTCTTTGCATTGTCAAAAATCCAGTCCAGCACTCTAGGACCAAACATTAGAAATTAGACATCATTTTATAAGAGATTGTTTTGAAAAGGGTCTAATTAATCCTATGTTTGTGCCTAGTGCTGATGAGCTTGCAGACATTTTTACTAAGCCTTTGGATAGTTCAACTTTCCACAACCTGGTTAAGGCTTGGTATGCTGCAGCTAGAATAAGTGACAACTACTGATGATCTCAGTACTTACTGATGATCATTGGTAACCATGTCACATATAAGTACTGATGAGTTATTTTACCCTCAGTAGTTTTTATAACTACTGAAGGTTAAATGCTTTAGTACTGTACTTTATCTGTTCTAACTACTGATGTAGTTACAACTACTAAAATCAGTAGAAACAGATAAGTACTGATGTCCTAAACAAACTGAAAACAGCAAAAAGGCTGATGAGTAAGTGTTGAGGACAGTATGAAACAGCTGAAGAGCTATGAATTGACGCCAACTACTGATGAGTACTCTCTCTTCAGTAGTTCACAAACTGCTGTTTCTTCATAAACGACTGAAGCAAAACCACGGTCTTCAGTAGTTTCACAACTACTGATGACTACACCAAGTCTTCAGTTGTTTACAACAACTGATGGCAAAACCACGGTCTTCAGTAGTTTCACAACTACTGATGACTAATACCAAGTCCTCAGTTGCTTCAAATCTGAAGTCCAACTTGTCTTCAGTAGTTTTTAAAACTACTGATGCCTAAATCAGAGACTTCAGTTGTTTCAACGTCTGATTGTAAACACCATGTCTTCAGTTGTTTTATACTGCTGACCACACCAATACCATCAGTCGTTTCAAACCTCTGAAAGTTAATACCACGTCATCAGTTGTTTCAAATACTGATAACAAACACCAAAACCTTCAGTCGTTTCATAACCCGTACCCTATATATATCTGATCCCTCTTTCAGAGTTTTCATTCTTTCACGACCTAAAATTTCAAAAGCTCTGAAAACCTTTCACCTTCATTAATGGCGACCATGAAACTCAAGCCTCGACACAACTGTGTCGCGTACCTCACTAAATCGCCCTTCTGGACCAATTCGATAATGCTATAGATCCTATGGTCCAATCACCACTGAAAACGGCCTTCCTCCTAAATCCAATCATTTATGCCGATTCGCTACATAGTTTTGGACGAATGCAATGTTAATGGAGAATCTATCCATTCGTCCATCAACTCTCATAGGTGGTCATCTCTACTGCTACCATCCGCCAGATATTACTATTAGATGATGCTGCCTACCCTGTTGGATATCCTAAGCGCCAACTTGATCTTTCATTTGGACAACATGGATATCAAGGCGATCTTAGTGCTTCGACCATCCTGAAGAACATTTTCCAGATGCTGAACGTTGATATTTCTATGGTAAATGTTTGCCTGGCCCCAAGACTTCTTCTTGGGATTCAACTGTCTTCCAGATGGCAACAGGTATGTTCTCTATCCTTGAACAAGAACCACTAAACTTTTCTAAAATAATTTTTCTTGAAATCAAGAATATGGCCACAAAACCACTTTCTAACCGTTGGATACTATATCCTCGGTTTATAATGGCCATAATAGAGAATCAGCTTTCTGCTGAGGGACTAGTTGGTCTGGGAGTCCCTGCTTTGGCTGTATTGCCGGAGGTATACTCCCGACACAACACTGACCAAACTCTTAAACAGGCTGCCAAGCTGCGCAAACCCACGCAGCTGGAACCCACAGCCTCCACATTCCACATCCAAAGTCCCCTCCAAACCCACAAAGAAGAAGCCTAAGAAAGCTACTCAGGGAGTTGAGTCCCCTGAGGATGCTCTGCTGCTGCACCAACGCAGGTTATCTCTACTGGAAATAACCCCCCAGTAGAGACTATGACTCCACCAACCGAAGCCGCTCAGGTTTCCTCTCCAAAGGAACCTGATGCAACCACTCAAAGGGAAGCCACACTGCTGGGATCTCTCTCACTTGAGGGGTTACCATTGAAAGCACCACTCGTCCCGGGTGCACACTGCTTCCACACCCTTCCTGATGCAACCGCCCCTCAAAGCCCTACAATAATTGTTGCAAAAGTGCTGACGACAGTTGCATTCACCTCACCACCCCACCCAGACCCAATTACTACTGGGATAACCTCAACACCTGAGGGGGAGGATCACAATGCTTCTGTCAACCCACAGCACAGGGGTTATCATGTTCCATCTTTCTAGTGTAGACAAGGAGGTGCGAACTTCTGGTGAGGCTGCCCGTGCTTCTGACTCAGCAAATGACCAGGATGCAGTTGGTAACTCTCTAAGACCTCACCAGCGGGCAACAGCTGATGAAGGACATAGTCCTGAGGCTGGAAGTCCCCAGAACCAAGAACAAGGGGCACATGCTATAATTGATCTACACTCAAGGCATGTTCATTCTGACTTTGTCAGGAGGTCACGTGATTCAGTATCAACTGATGATGACCTGAGCTCTTCTATGATGTAGTTGCTCAAAACACCATCCTAGAGGATGAGGTTAGCAGACTCAAAGAGCTGCTGGCCAAGATGTCTCAGGATGAAAGTCCATCTGCCACCACAATACACCCACAGATGGCACCTTCTTCTGAAGGTCCCCTAAACACTGAGCCAATACATACTTCCAAGCCACCAGCCTCTGTTTTTGGCACTGATTCTCAGGAACAGAACCATCCTGATCAATCAGTTGCTAACCTTCAAAAATCCCTACCTCTCATCACTCCCATGATCACAGATATAGTGATCAAAGCCATTGATGAGAGGCTTCCTACAATAATACAACCCCTGGTGGAGGAGTTGGTGACTAAATCCTTTCTACTGCTCAAACCCTTGCACCCAATGCAACCAAAAAGGGGGAGAGTCAGTCAGTTAAAGGAAAAAGGAAGAGGACAGATGGGGAGAAGGAGAAAGAATCAGAGAAGGTAAATGAGAAGGAGAAGGAGAGTGAGAAGAGAGCTGAAGTGAATGAAAGTAAAAAAGACTTTCATGTCACATATCAAAAGAGGAAGGAGAGTCTGAGAAGGAGAAGGAGCTGAATGATATGGTGAAAGAAGCTGATGCCAACCATAACCGTTCAATGGATAAAATCATTGAACAGTTATATAGGCAGGGTTTTGACATCCAACAACTAGACTCCGAGATCAGAAGGTGGAGACAGAGGAGATCAACTCAAGATGGGCTAGGTATGATGCCTTAGAAAGAGAAAGGCTGGAGATAATGATTAGATTTATAGCCAAATACTTGGGAAGATCTCTAATAGAAATAAGGGCCTGGACCAGGGACAACATCTTGGCAATAACCACCAAGATTTGTTCGTCTGAAGCATACTCCAAAGGTTTAGTGATTGAGGCATTGAATGAAGCTGGGGTGGGAACCGAAAATAACTGACAAAATTTACTAAAGCCTCCCTTACAGCCAAAATGCTAAAACAGTCTGAAAAGCCTCTATCCTCAAAATCACTACCTCCACAACCCACTAAAACAATCCCTTTACCCTCTAAACCAACCATCCAACCCACAAAACCAAATCCTTTACCTCAAAACCCACTGCCAGTGATGTACCTAGACAAAAGAAAGGTACTGAGGGCTGATGAAGATGAAGAGGAGGATGAAGACAGACTGCACTCTCTGCAGTTATCACTTTGCCTAAGGCTAATCCAATGTCTATCACTCCTGCTTCTCAAATGCATGATGTGATGATAAAGATTGAAGAGGAACAGATGCAAAGACATGAGGAGGAAATGCTGAAAAGCATTGACAAAGCATATGCCACATCCTCTTCAATGATTAGCATGAAGAAAGAAGTCTTAAGATTGTACACCCTTGCTAATACCTTTCAATACCAAAGGGAAAAAGTAAGGATATGGCCTGATCCTAGGGTGGCACACCGGATTGTCAAGAAAGAAATTCCTTCAAAATACAAGGGCCAAGTGAAGAGGGTTGTCGACGAAGACATCACTGTGGTTCTTGTAGTGTCCCCTTGGGAAATTGTAGAAGAGTTCAAGAAAGCCTATGAAGCCAAACAACCACCCCAAAAGATGTTGGAGAATAAAATCATAAAGAAGGGATTGGTTTACAAAAGACTTGAAAACTTCAAACAAGATGAGCTCAACCTGCTCTTAGAAGGAACTCATCCAGATGAGTTTGCTTACAGACAAATAACCACGGTTGAGCTCAAGAATGGAAAACAGGCCAAGTACATCTCTGAAGTGTATGGCCGAGAAGGACTGTTTGATGGTGTGCCGAGGTGCTGACAATGGATGAGCAGATCATGTTTCTAAGGGCTTACACCAGGGAATCATATAGGCTGATACGCGGGAAGTAGATCTCATGGTTGGGGTAACAGCTCGGTGTCCAAGTCCCCAATACAGAGCTCCCAACCATATCATGCAAAACAGATCATCAGAGACTTCTTCCCAGGCCGGTGCTGAAAAAGGGTCACTTCTCATCTGATCAAGAGGATAAAAAGACCAATCTATCTGCCAAAATAAGTGGGAATCGTCAATAACTTAGAGGTTTTGGCTGCATGGTTCAGGGGGTTTGTTGGACCAAAAGAACCAATGAGCCTGATCAGAGAAACCTCTAAGTCCCACAGGACATCACAACAGCTGAAGAAGACCTGATCAGCTGTTCTACAAAGTCTGAAGAATACAACTGCTGAAGTATTTCTGAAGTACTGAAGACAAAGACTGAGAACAACAGCTGAAGATCTAAAGTCTGAAGACTTCAACAAGTACTGAAGACAAAGACTGAAGATCAACAGCTGAAAGACAAAGTCTGATGTTCAAGTACTGAAGACATCAGCTGATGTTAACAGCTGATGACAACAGCTGAAGAGGGCTTCTTCAGTTGTTGTGATGGTTTTTCTTCATCAGTAGTTTTCTTTTCCTTTCAGTAGTTGTTTCCTTTTCAGTACTTGTAAACAACTGAAGAGGTTGTTCTTCAGTTGTTGTAGTATCAGTAGTTTTATGTTTTTCAGTAGTTGTAAATAAGATGTTTAACACTTAGGAACATTTGTAAGAAGATGTCAGTTGTTGACATCTTCAGTAGTTGTTAAACGTCAGTAGTTATAAAACGGTTACATGTCACTTTCAAGTGACATCAGCCTACGTCACTCTTTCCTTTATAAGGAAGGATGATTCACCTGTGATCGTGCCTTTTGAGGCCGACAATCTTAATGCAATATTCCTTTTGTCGGATATTTCTCTCTCTATAACAAAATTCTTTTATCGTTTTATATCGAATGTTCTTGCTTGAATTTGTCTAATTCTGAGCTATTCCGCTGCTATATCTGTTCAATCGATTAAACCAAGAGGCTGAGATCCTAACACCATCTATCAGCCATCGATCTGTAGCACAAGACACATAGGCATTAGTTATCCACATGAGATAAATCAATCTTAATTAACTTGGTTGAATTCATCCAGATTCATTCATGCGATTGAACCACGCAACTGGATTTAGTCGTTTGTCCTGTCATGCGATTGGATTCAGTCGGGTGATTGAGCAGGCGACTGAGTTCCCTTGGATGACGAAGCCTGTGATTGGTTCAGTCGGCTGATTGAGCTCATTCGTATGGTCCATTCGGCCGATTGAGCCATTCGACCAACTCAATCGTGCGATTGTTGTTCAACCTCATGACTAGTCGCATGACCTACTGTTCGATCGACTTAGATTTGAATTTTAACCAACATATGAAATTAGACGTCGTGCACTGGTTCTTTAGACTTGCATTCACATATCTAATACCCTAAAACCTTCAATTTTAACATTTTACTTGGTTTAAGTAGGTCATTAGCCCATTTAGTTTCCGGTTCTTGTTTGAGTCGAGAATCTTAAAGTCAGGGCACCATTCCGTCAGATTTCAGTGAGATATCATGACATTGTACCTATATATAATCTACAATCGTTAGTATATCAATAAGAGTCGGAAAACTTGATCTAATGAAATTTGGGTAGAGTAACGGTAGTGTGTGCGAATTAAGGGCGATTAGGGGGTGATGAGTCGAATGCGATCAACTGTGCCCTATTTGTACTGAGTCTGAGTTCCATCGCCTGACTAGACCCATTCGCTTTGTTCATTCGGGCAAATGGACCTCAGTCGCGCGATTGGCTCAGTTTATTTCCTTCAGTCGGCCAACTGGGTTTTAGTCAGGCGACTAACTCATTCGCACACCTCTATTCGGTCGACTAGCCCATCTGATAATCCATTTGGCTGAACGGTTCATACTCATGTCCATTCGGCTGTTTAGTGCATGAGTATGGTCCATTCGAACGATTGGGTCATACTCATAATATTTTGACTCTAAGACCATTCCATAATTTTATCTTTTGATTAAACATTATGAGCAGTTGATCATCTCAGACATGATCATTTTAACTTGAAAAAATTTTGACCACCTCAGACGTGGTCCGTTTAAAGTACTTTGTCACCTCAGACTGACACATTTTATTTGATAAGGTTCCCTATCAACTTCCATGACATAGTCCGATACTGAACAAAAACTAAAATCGACAAACTTTAAACAGAAATAAAAAAATAAAACTGTAACTTAAAACTAAGACATGATTTTATGTTTTTGTGAGGGTTAAGTCCTCAGATATAAATCTAAGAAATTATTTACCTGGAAAAGGCAGCTTCAATTCATCTAAATCATACATGGATCAAGTCAGTTTGGAATCATACATGATATTCAAATCATTCAGAACAAGTTATCTAAAACCTTTACTGCTCTATTCTTGTTTTTCATCTAGAGTCATTTAGCAAATTCAGGAAATCATACAAGTACCATTAGGTCCCCATACTGATTTGAACTTTCAAGAATTGTAGCCATAATGATTGTCAGTATATTTGTCATCTTAAATCCATACATAGAATTTCAACACAGATTGGTGATGGTTTAGGTTTGTTTATTTCAACAAGCATTTGTGGATCCCACACTTATATGCTAATCAACTTTCCTCAGGAGATTTTTGAGCGGTCCTAGGGGAGCATGCAAGAAGAAACTATTCATAGAACTTTCAAAGAGAAGCCAGGCCTCAGGTCAGTGTCACCACACAACAGAGAGGCGGCAAACAACAATGAATTCTAGAATATGTAGGTTATGCTTATCCTCAGGTCTGTGCCACCGCACAACAAAGAGGCACATAACCTATCTTCTTAGTTAAGCAATTTCAGTCTTTTTGCATAGATGTCACCAACAACATAGGTTATTAGTTTGATTGAATTTCCATTTTTATGTGCTTTTGCTCATGCTTTGGTCTTACGCACATATTCGTTGCGTTTATTTTGCTCGTCACCCCCTATTGGAATCTTGTTGATTGTGTTAACCAGGGATAAGTTGTTACCCATAGCTAGTCAAACATTTTAGTTTAATGTTGAGGTCACCAAAAAGGTCTACTCATCTACTGTGTTGAATCTACCAACATATCATCTGTGGTCTAGCAACCTCTAGGTCTACTATCTTTGTGTTACCTTAGTAGAAGGTAGTTTATCTATCATCTTTCCTTTTATTTTGCTCAGACTACACAGACATATACTTGAGCTTTGCATCATTTTCAATTTCAATTTTAAAGTCCCAAATGATTTGCTCCTGTGTACTATCATATTCCAAAGATTGAATCGGTATCACACATACGATCTTATTTTTATAAGCTACCTCTCCTTCTCCCTCATTTTTTTTATACTGTCTAAACCTATTCTCCCCCTAAAATTTTAAAACTGTAATAGATTAGCATTTTAGGTTTTTAATAGGCAAGACTATAAGACCAAATTTTAATTAACCAACGTAAATTTAAGCAACTAAATTAAAAATTGAAAAATAAAAATAAAAGAAAAGTAAATTTACACAACACATCGAGTCTGCCAGCATTGTCCTTGCTGTCTCTATCAAGCTGCGATTCTTTCATTGAACAACCCCGTTCATCTGAGCAGTGTACGTAGAGGTAAATTGATGCACAATTCCATTTTCATTGCAGTAGGCCTCCATCCATTGATTCTTGAACTCGGTTTCGTTGTCTGAGCGCACTTGTCGTACCTTCAGTTTGTATAGGGATTCTAGTGTAGTTACCAATTCTTTGAAGGATTCAAATGTTTCTGATTTTGATTTCAAAAACATTACCCAGGAGAATCTTGAGTAGTCATCGGTAACTACATAGAAATACAAGTCGCCTGCGATGCTTCTTGTACTGACTGGACCAAACAAGTCGAGGAAGTTCTATAGAATGGACTTTCTTTTCCTTATGAGCCTTCTTCGTCTGTTTGCCCTTCTTCCACGCAACACAGAAATCAAGGAGTTGGAAGTTTTTTACATTTACTCCTGTCACTAGATCATTCTGGATCAAGTGACTCATTTTCCTCGGATTTATGTGTCCTATTCTCCAATGCCAGGAGATGGACTCCTTCTCAGTAGCTTTGGACAATAAGCATTGAACTTCCCGATCAGTTGTGGAGGGCTTTGAGAGATCCAAAACATAAAGATCATTATATCTTGAAGCTGACATTAGGACTTGGTCCTTTGGGCTCATGTAGTCCTTCTTCAGAACATAGCACTTCTTGTTGTCAAAGATTACTTTGAAGCCTTTATCACATATTTGAGAAACAGAAAGTAACTTATATTGTAACTGTTGGACATAGTTTACCTTATCAAACTTAACTTTCTCATTTCCCACTTCCCCTTAGGCTGTGATGTACCTGCTTTTGTTTCCCGCAAAATGAAACATGCCCTCCTTTGATTTGTCTAACGTTTGATAAGAGAGCTATGTTCCCTGTCATGTGCCTGGATGCTCTGAGGTAGCACACATCATAAACTCAACCTATTGACCATTTGAGGTTGAGGGAAGCTCAGATTTCTGTTTGTTCACATTTTCAGATGCTGAGGCGGATTTTTCTTTCCATAGTCCAGCTTTGTGTAAGGCCTGTTTGTGATAAACAGACAACTGGCTGATGGGTTGAACTTTGGATTCACTATCCCTTTTAGGATGCGTCACTGAGTTCCACTTAAAAGATCTAGTTTTAGACGCAGGAAGTTCAACTTTCCTTCTCGGTCTCTGATAATAAGGACAATTAGACGCAATGTGACCGTACTCTCCATAATTGTAGCAAGATCTGCTTTCAACGTTAGGGTTTATTTGTTTTTGTGGAGATGTAGGTGTCACACGGATGACCTTATTTTGTTTAGACCGAGACACTTCTTTGTTAGATGTATGGTCGGGTTTTACAAACTTAATTGTTTTACCTGGTTTTACATCTTTTATTTCTTGTTTACCTAGACTTTGACATGATACTCGTGATTAATTAGGTTTAATAGTCTTTTTGGGTTCTCATTTGACTTTGTTTGAACCTGACTTTAAATTAAACTTTTCAAACTCTATTTCTAGGTTAACACAAGGCATCTTTCCATTTGCCTTTGAAGTGGCCTCCTTTTGTTTAGTGTCAGATTCATTGGATTTGCTTACGGAATCTAGGTCACTAACAAGAGGAGTGGACACGACATGATCCTTGATGGGGTTATTGTTAATCGGTTTACTTTTGTTGTTCATCATGGTCTCGGGTGGTGGTGGAACCACTTTGTATCCTAATCCCTCCCTATTATTTCTTTCTCTCACTAAGTGTTGGACAATGTCAGACGAGCTTGTCCAACTGTGTAGTTTTTGTTTTAAGGAGTTGACTTCTACTTCTAAACTACTGAAGATGTCTAGCAGCTGACATCTTCTTACAAGAAGCTAAGTGTTTACTTATTACAAAACTACTGATAAGAAACTACTTAAACTACAACGACTGAAGAACAAACTCTTCAGTCGTTTTACAAAACTACTGAAAGTAAAAACATAAAACTACTAATAAACACAACTACTGAAGAAGTACTCTTCAGCTGTTGTGACAAACTACTGAAACTTCAGCACTTGGTCTTCAGACATGAACTTCAGACGTTTCATCAGCTGATGACTTCAGTAGATGTCATCTGCTGATGTCTTTAGTCTTTGTCTTCAGACTTTGTACATCAGTTGTTGATCTTCAGCACTTGTGGACTCTTCAGCTGTTGAACTTCTGTACTTTGGTCTTCAGCTTCAGCACTTGTATTCTTCAGCTGTTGACCTTCAGTACTTTGGTCTTCAGCTTCAGCACTTATGTTCTTCAGCTATTGAGCTTCAGCACTTTAATCTTCAGCTTCAGCACTTGTGTTCTTCAGCTGTTGGACTTCAGCACTTTAGTCTTCAGCTGTTTAAGTCTTCAGTACTTGATCTTCAGCTGTTGAAGTCTTCAGCACTTGTCGAACTGCTGATGAAGCCTTCAGCAGTTGTTGTGATATCATGTGGGACTTAGAGGTTTTCTGATCTTGGCTCATTGGTTCTTTTGGTCCAACACGACTAATTCAGTAGCATGAAGTTGTTCGGGCGTATGGACTATTTAGGCGCATGGACACTCAATCGCATGGCCATTCAGACGCATGACCACTGTTGGGGTGCATGGTCCAGTCGGACGCATGAGAACTTCACTTAACCAAGTTTGAATGTATTCATTATTATAACATTATGCATATCAGTTCAAACAATCACAAAGCTATTTAATCTAGTCAATATGCGTTACACAACTCATTAATGAAATATAAAATATTATAAATCACAATCAAACATTCTCATTTCATTAAGTACCCAAACATAACATAAGCGTAAGACATTCAAGATATATTACATTAAGATCCAAATCTAGGTACATATGTATCAACAGTTTGGGACCCAAGCCTTATCTGGCTTGGGTAACCCAAAGGAATCACACATCATAAATTCAACCCACTGTCCATTTGAGGGCGACGACATATCATTCTTCTTACTGCTCTCAGTATCAGACATTTGATTTGATTTTTCTTTCCACATGCCAGTTTTGTGCAAGGCCTGTTTGTGATAAACGGACGACTGGCTTATGGTTGAACTTTAGTTTCATTATTTCTTTTAGGTGGAGTACTAGAACTCCTTTTAGAAGAAATCTGTTTAGTATTATGAAGTTCAACATTCTTTCTTGGTGTCTGATACTGAGGACAATTAGAAGCAATGTGTCCTCTTTTTCCACAGTTGTAGCACGATCGACCTTCAATATGTTGGGAAAGACATCTCTGTGGGGAAGTGTGTGAGACTGGTGTGACTTTGGGCTTGTTGGGTTTTGTCGCTTCTTGTTTAGATGTTTTATGTTCTTTAACAAAATTAATTGATTGAACCTTTTTAACATCTTTACCTTTTTGTTTATTTGGACTTAGACATGAAGCACGTGTTTAGTTAACTTGTTTGGTCTTTTTGGGTTCAGTATTAGACGTTGTTGAATCTGACTTTACCTTAACCTTCTCAAATTGGGCATCCAAATTAATGATAGGCATTTTACCCTTAGATTTCAAAGTGGCCTCCTTCACTTTAGTGACAGATTCCACCGTTTGACATGTGGAATCTGGATCACTAACTAGAGGAGTGGTCACCACATGATCCTTAATAGGATTGTTATTTACTGGTCGACATTTAGTATTTAACAAGATCTCATATGGAGGTGGAACCACCTTGTAACCTAATCCCTCCCTTTTATTTTGTCATTTCCCTAAGTTTTTAACTATGTGAGAAGAACTAGTCCAACTGTGCTGTTTTTGTTTTAATGAAATTACTTCTACTTCCAAAACTGCTTTTTCCTTTTTAGTTTCTTCAAGGGAGTTTAAATAGAACTTAATGTCATTTGCTTGGTTAAAAGCCATTACTTTGGTGTCCCTAAGTTGTTTATTTAACAGTTCTATTTTCTCTTTGTAACTGTGCTCATTTAGTTTTAAAATACGATTTGCTTCTGTGCACAGTTGCAAATCCTTTACAAAGCGATCGTTGTGATCTAATAACCTAGCAAATTTCGAATCTATGCTTTCCCTAAGTTTATTACATTCATAACAAGCATGATTGTAAAACAGTTGGTCTTTAGTACTTACCTGTGAAAATTCAGTTGAATCAGCCATTAGTGCAGAGGTTGACTCTTCAGCTGCTGGAGAGTCTGAACATGTCGTTTCGGTATTTTCTTCAATCAAGGGTTTGACCACTTTCATAGTATCTTTAGTTTTCGACATTGCTACTTCGACCGTGATATCATCTTCACTTTTAGTATCGCCATCCGACACCTCGACATTTGCAATGTTAGATTCTTCCGGAGACACAAATTTAAAGGTCCAATCTTGTCCTTCGTCCCCTTAAGCAGTCAAGGCCTTTGTCTCTGTACTAGACAAGGTAGCTCCACCTGTTGGTTTGTCCTCATGTTAAAAAGTCGAGAACGGGTTGTCGTTACCTGTCTTCTTGGGCTTTACACACTCACATTTAAAGTGCCCTTTCTCTCCACAGTTGAAACAGGTAACTTTGGACTTATCGAAACCAGAAGTAGTGTCTTTAGTGGCTATAAAGTTTTGTCCCGTCTTCTTAACAAACTTTTCAGCTCTCCATACAGCACTTGCCAGTACCCACATTATGTCCAATCTTTCAAGCTCATTCTCATCTATCTGTTCAAAACCTTCATCTGCTAGATGGCAGTTTCCAATCTTTCCTGCAACCAAACCGTCATATGAGTGAACAACAGCTGCCAATAGATCCGCATGTTCTTTAGCCACCACCACAGTGATATTCCCGAGGTTCTCGGTCTTTAACTTGGTAGCATTAGCCTCAGGTGAAATATAATGGGTACTTGATGACCCAACGTGTCAGACCCTAAAGCTATGGTTGCCGAAATGAACAGTTGAACTTGAAACAAATGCAGTCTGAAGGGGTGCTCCTGAACTGGCTATTGTGGAAGAGGTGTTGTAAAGTGAAGGATTTTGGTCATATGTTCCTTTCTGGGACTTGTATTTCATCCTAAGTTTCTCCTCTCTCAATTTCAGGATGAAGTCATTTATGTCTAATTTTTCCAATATACTGTTATGTCTCAAATTAGATAAAAATAAATCCCACTTCTTTGGTAACCATCCGCCAAGCTGGATACCTTGTCTTCCATTGACGTTGTAAGTCCATGAATATGCAACTCACACATGAGATGATAGAACCTGTCGATTACATCATCCAAACTTTCTTTACTCATTAAAGAGAAGTTGTCAAACTCCTTCTTCAAAGCTTTTGCCTTTAGTGCTTTTAACAAAGCATTTCCGTCATAGCGTTTTTCCAAGGCTATACAAAGTTTCTTTGCCTGTTTATTCTCAGAAAATTGATGGAAGATATCCTTTGGAATAGACTGAGTTAGCAAGGCATAGACCTTCTTCTCTATATTATATTTCGCCTTCTGGCTGTTAGTCATCCCTCCCAATGTCAATTTTACCCCATCTGCACCAACTAGCATGTCATATCCTGTTTCAATGGATTCCTAAGTTGGGATCAACTCCATTGAGGTAGATCTCAAAACATTGCTTCCATTGTGGGTAATCGTCAAACGTTATAAGCTTAGGTGGTTTATTATGATTCCCAGTCTCATTCTCCGGAAGCAAGACGTATTGGATCCGTGTGTCTCTCCTTGCA
This sequence comes from Flaveria trinervia, assembly GCA_025506515.1. Taxonomy (NCBI): domain Eukaryota; kingdom Viridiplantae; phylum Streptophyta; class Magnoliopsida; order Asterales; family Asteraceae; genus Flaveria; species Flaveria trinervia. Next base: position 30,019,658 of record CM046458.1, on the reverse strand, counting down.
GTGAATGCGGAGTATTGTTCTTCCATCTCATTAACTTTAAACTTTCGAAATCAAATACTTCAAATACTCACTTGTGCAAATGGACCACTCGTGCGATTGAACTTATGCGAATGAGTCAATCGTGCGAATGATGTGTGCGAATGAATTCAATCGTGCGATTGGATTCAGTCGTGCATAAGGAGAGTGCAGTTGGAGTCTACGCAAATGAAGCTGGTCAGTCGTATGAATGAACAAGGCGACCGAGTTCAATCGTGCGTATGAGACGTGTGAATGGGTTCAATGGTGTGATTGAGTCAATCATGCAACTAAAGGCTACTGTTTTTGCAAAATGAATGTTTTGAACACTTTGATGCAAAAAAACCTTTAATTTGTCACGAACCCTAATTCCCGTATGCTAGAAAATGTTTAACTTTTTGACCTGGAGACGTCGAAAAACATTGATTGACATAAAAAGATTGAGTTTTTTTAGTGTAAAATGCGATTTTTATATCAAAATCAATTGAATCACACACAAATCAAGAGCCAAAGCTCTGATACCACTTGTTAGGACCGTTTGGGTATGGAGTACTAACTAATTTACGTGTATACCAAACCAATAGTGCGTAATCCTATTTGATTGGCGATCCAATCAGTGAGAACGTAAGTATAATCGATCTAAAAACGAATCAAAATGTTAAGAACGATTGTAAGATGATTAACTACTATATATGAACTTGGAACAGGTTTTCTTGAGTCTCTGGATGGCTATGGCACGATTATGTGCATTGGTAACCGAATTGTTACGTTTTTCCACGAATTAAGTGGTATTTATAGGTTAGGGGTTTCCATTCGTACGACTAAACCATTAGCATAGTTCAGTCGTGCGACTGAAGCATGCGGTTGATTCATCCACACGACTGAAGGTCCAATCGTGCGACTGAGTCAATCTTATGTCTCAATCGTGCGACTGATCAGTCTCCTAGTTGAGTCATGCGACTAGATCATTAGCATGAAGTATTCATGCTATGGTCCACTACCATGGTCCATTCGCATGAGAACTTCACACGATTAAGTTCAAACACGTTTCTCAATCATTATTGACTAAGAATTATGTAAACAACTACAAACCTATGTAGTTAGTTCAATATGCGTTGTCACACAATAAACAATGAAATATTAAACATTATATGCATCAACCACACATTGTGTTTTCATTCATACCCATTCAATTACATATATGTAAGACATGAAAGACATTTTAGATTAACCTCCTAAACTAGCTACACATGTATCTACAAAAGAATATTGAACTAAATATATAGGTTTGTGGTTGGTATGCACAGTTTTAGTCAATAATGATTGAGAAATGTGTTCAAACTTAGTCGTATGAGTCTTCATGTGAATGGACCATGCTAATGGACCATACGCATGAATACTTCATGCTAATGGACCAGTCACACGACTGAACTAGGAGACTGGATCAGTCGCACGATTGAGACATAAGATTGACTCAATCGCACGACTGAATCTTCAATCGTGCGTATAGATCAATCGCATGATTCAGTCGCACGACTGACCCATGCTAGTGGTTCAGTCGTATGATTGGAAAACCCAAACCTATAAAGACCACTTAATTCATGAAAAAACATAGGAATTCGAGAGACTTGAATACTTTTGACAAAAACTCGTAACCTAGCCGTCTAGAACATCGAGAAAGCCTGTTCCAAGTTCATAGTTCAAATCTGATCTTGTTCTAATCACTCTTAACTTTCCTTTAATTGTTAGATTGATTGGGATTGTGTTCTCACTAATTGGATCGCCAATCAAATAGTATTCTGCACTATTTGTTCTCATTTCACGCATTATCAGTTAGTACTCCGTACATACACGGTCCCTAACAAGTGGTATTATAGCCTTGGCTTTTGATTTTGCGTGTAATTCGATTAGTTTCGGTGTAAAAATCACATTTTTCATTCAAAGGAGTCACCTTTTTGAGTAAAACAGTGTTTTCGACGTCTCCGGGTCTTAAAGTTTACATATTTCAGCATACGGCAAATTAGGGTTCTTGAAAAATCGTGTTTTTGTGTCAAAGTATCAAAAACCTTCGATTTCACAAAAATAGTAGCCTTCAGTCGCATGATTGGCTTAGTCACACGACTGACCTCAATCTCACACCTCATTCACATGATTGAACTCAGTCGCTCACTCACTCGTACGACTGAACGGCCCCATTCGCTTGTCTCCAATGGCACACTCCATACGTACGACTGAATCTAATCGCACGATTGAATTCATTCGCACCCTTCATTCGTACGACTAAGTCATCCGCATTGCCTATGTGCATTTGTCCAATCGCATGATTGAGTCATCCATATTTATACAATCACACGATTGACTCATCCACATTTGTCCAATCGCACGATTGACTTGTTCGCATATGTCCATTCGCACAAGTGAACTAGTCGTGTTCTAAAGTTCTAATTTTATAGAGAGGGAAGATCAGTTCTCTGCATTTACTGCTGGAAGGGACTCTCGCACCCAGAACCTTCTGCTTGTGGAAAATGAAATTGGGAATCACAATAAACCACCTAAACTTATAACATTAGATGCTTACCCACAATGGAAACAAAGGTTCGAGATCTATCTAAATGTAGTCGATCCAAATCTTTAGGAATCATTGAAATAGGTTATAGTATGGCAGTTGGTGCTGATGGTGTTAAGCTCACTTTAAGAGGTATGAATGATAGCCAGAAAGGGAAGTACAATGCTAAAAAAAAGGTGTGAAAGGATCCTACGACCAGAATCCTTCACTTTAAAATTCATCTCCCACACCAACCAGTTCAGGAGCACCAATTCAAACTGCGTTTGTGTTGAGTTTAGCAGCTCCTTCCCAAACCACCGCTTCAGGACCAGAAACGTAAGGGTCATCCTCTACCCAATATATAGTGCCTGAAGCGAACACTATAAAGCTAAAGACCGAGAATCTTGGTAATATAACTGTGGAAATAGCAAAGTAGCACGTGGATCTCCTGGCAGTTGTTGTTCATTCTTATGATGGTCTAGTTACACGAAAAATTATAAATTGCCATCTGGTAGATGAAGACTATGAGCAGGTGGACAAAAATGAACTAGAGAGAATGGATATTATGTGGGTTTTGGCTAGTGCTGTCATAAGGGCGAAAAGGTTTGTGAAAAAGATAGGACTGAACTTGGTAGCCACAAAAGACACAACCTTTGGTTTCGACAAAACCAAGGTTACCTGCTTTAATTGTGGAGAAAAGAGGCATTTCAAACGTGAATGTGTAAAGCCCAAGAAAACATGTAACGGAAATCCATTCTCATCCTTCAACCATCAAGACAAACCCACGAGTGGAGCTACCTCGTCAAGCAAAGAGGCAAAGGCCTTGACTGCTCATGGTGATGAAGGACAGGATTGGACCTTCAGTTTTGTGTCTCCGAGTGAATTAAACATTACTTGTGTCAAGGGATTGGATGATGGATCGGACAGTGAAGGTGAAATCACAGTTAAACAAGTAACGCCGGATAATCAACAAGTTGTGAATGTGGTCGATCACCTGATTGAGGAAGAACTCAGAACGACGTGTTCAGAATCTCCAGCAGCCAAAGAGTCAAACTATGCATTGATGGTTGATTCAACCGAGTCTTCACATATAAGTACAAAAGACCAACTCTTTGAAAACCATGCTTGTATTAAATGTAACAAATTTAGAGAAAGCATAGATTTAAAATTTTCTAGGTTATTAGACCATAATGATAGCTTAGTAAATGACTTACAACTATGCACAGAAGCTAATCATATTTTGAAACAAAATGAGTGCAGTTATAAATAATAAAATAGAACTTTTAGGTAAACAACTAAGGGGAACTGAGGTTTTTGATTTTGATCAAGCTAATGATATAAAGTCTTATTTAAATTCTTTAGATGAAACAAAGAAAGAAAAAGCAGTTTTAGAAGTCAAAGTCAATTCTCTCAAACAAAAACTACATAGTTAGAGCAGTTCTTCTCACATAGTTCAACACTTATTGAAAAAACGAAACAATGGGGAAGGGTTGGATTTCAAAGTAGTACCACCACCACATGAGATCTTGTTAAATACAAAATGTAGACTAGTAAATAACAACCCAGTAAAGGATCATGTGGTGTCCACTCCTCTGGTTAGTAACCCTGATTCCACGGGTAAACCGGTGGAATCTATTAGTAAACAGAAGGAGGCTACTTTGAAATCAAAAGGCAAGATTCCTATTGTTAATTTGGATGAACAATTTGAAAAGGTTAATGTAATGTCAAGTTCACACATGTCTTCTTCTGAACCGAAAATGACAAAACAGTTAACCAAACCCGTGTTACACGTCAAAGTCCAAATAAACTAATGGTTAAAGATGTTAAAAATGTTCTAACAATTAATTTGTTAAAGAAGCAGAAACATCTAAACAAGAAGTTACTAAACCCAACCAGACTCGTGTTGCACCTATATCACACTCAACCCCACCTAAACAGTTTCCCCAACATGTAGAAGGTAGATCATGCTACAGTTGTGGAAAGAGAGGATACATCTATTCTAATTGTCCTTATTATCAGACTCCCAGAATGAAAATTGAACTTTATGATAATACACCAAGTTTTTCAAAAAGGTGTTCTATTACTCCACCAAAAAGAATTAATGAACCTAAAGTTCAAACTCTAAGCCAGTCGTCTGTTTATCACAAACAAGCCTTACACAAAGCTAGCTTATGGAAGGAAAAATCCAGTCCATTGTCTAATAATGAGAACAACAAGAAGAATGATATGCCCTGACCCTCAAATGGGCAGTGGGTTGAGTTAATGATGTGTGATTCCTCTTGGTCACCCAAGCTAGATAAGGCTTGGGTCTCAAGCCTAAATTAATAATTTTCTCTAAATGTGCAGGGTGCGCATTACAGTGCTATCACAAATACCTGGATTATTGATAGTGGGGTGACTAGGCACATGACTGGGAACCTGTCCCTCCTTTCAAATGTCAAACAAATTAAAGGGGGACATGTATCATTTGCTGGAAATAAAGGAGGATACATCACCGCTCAAGGCGAAGTGGGAAACAAGAAAGTAAAGTTAATAAGGTCAACTATGTTTAACAATTACACAATAACTTGCTTTCAGTATCCCAGATATATGACAAAGGATTCAAAGCTTGTTTTTGACAACAAGAAGTGCTATGTATTGAAGAAGGATTACATTATCCCAGAGGACCAATCTTAATGTCAGCTTCAAAATATAGTGACTTATATGTCTTGGATCTATAAAAAGCCTTCACAACCAATCATCAAGTTCAATTCTCTTGTCAAAGGCAATAGAGAGGGACTCAATCTCCTGGCACAGGAGAATGGAACACATGAATCCACGGAAGATGAATCATCTGATCTAGAATGATTTAGTAAATGGAATAAATGTCAATTATTTTCAACTTCCAGATTTTTGTGTAGCATGTAAGAAAGGTGATCAAACCAAGAAGTCTCACAAGGCAAAGAAAGTAACTTCCATTGAATTACCTCTCAAACTTCTACACATTGATATGTTTGGTCCTGTGAGCACCAAGAGCATCGTTGGTGATTTGTACGGTTATGTAGTCACTGATGACTACTCAAGATTCTATTGGTAATGTTTCTGAAATCCAAATCAAAGACATTTGAATCGTTCAAAGAGCTAGTGACTACATTGGAATCTCTACAAGCTGAAAGTGAGACAGATTCACTCAGACAACGGAATGGAGTTCAAGAACCAGTGGATGGAGGCTTTCCGCAAAGAGAAAGGAATTGTACATCAGTTGACATCTGCCTACACTCCATAAATGAATGGAGTTGTTAAATGAAAGAATAGGAGCTTGATAGAGACAGCAAGAACGATGCTAGCTGACTCGAAGTTGCACATCCAGTTTTGGAATGAGGCGCATGTTACACACTCAATCGAGTCTTGGTGGTCAAACGTCATGCTAAAACGTGTTATGAGTTGCTCCAGCGACGTAAACCTAATCTGGAGTACCTCGAACCATTTGGCGCACCACGTATGTTGCTGAAGAAAACTCAGTCCAAAAAGTTTAGTGAGAAGGCTAAAGAAGGGATTTTTCTAGGATACAATATACCAAATAAGAGTGTTTATAACAACTCAACGGGTCAAGTAGAAGTGTGGTGCAACATTGACGTTTATAGATACACTACCCCTTGCTGGAAAGGGACCCGCATTCTTCTTCGACTATGATGGATTCTTTAAGTCCTTCAACATTCCTCTCACCCTTCCTAATGATGAGTTATGGACCAAAATGTTGTACGATGTCTTGAAAACACAGTCACTAGACACGACAACATTAGGTTCACAAGGTGAATCTTCTAGTCATTTAGGGGGAGCACTTGATGTAAGCGACTCCTCCTATGATGATGAAGAAGTAGAGAATAAACAGATGGATCAGGAGAAAAAGGTTCCTGCTACTAAAAGTACTCAGGCATTAGATGTTGATGCCTCTAACACTTCGGAACCTCGCACTCCAACGGCTACAAATACTAAACCAGGAATCCCAAATCTCGATCAGGAAGTAGTTGTTCACACCACTCACGGATCACGACTAAATGTCTACCATGAAAGACCTGGTCTGCCCAAGATACATATTAAGTTGATGTGGCTAGTGTGATATGATCCAAGCCGGGTCATACCCAATAACAAGCTAAACAAACATCAATAGATAATTTATTCGTTGATAAGATCATACAAATAAATAATGACACCAATTTAGAAAATGGGTTTTCTAAATCATTGCCTTTGTAGATGAACATCATTATTTGGATAATTGTTCATGACATACCATTTGTTTCATTATTTAGTATTAATAAATGGTGACAAATAAAAAGTACTAAGTTTATAAAGTTAAAAACAAGTTTCAACTTTATAAAATAAAAGATTAGGGAGTGTTAATTGTAACAATTAAACAAAAGAAAATGGGGAATTCACATGGTGGATTTCGGCCACCCATAGGGCCAAAATGGTCCCACTTTTGTCTTGTAAACACACAAGATTTAAAGACACACAACTCCCAACTCTAGATTCATCTCTCCTACATGCAAAGGCTTTCTTCTCTCCCAAAAAACTCTCTCTCTCACGTTTTTGAAGAAAAGGAGCAGAATTTTTCAGCTAACAAAAGAGGTTTTGTTGCTGAAAATTTGTGTCAAGATTCCTAGCAATCAAAGGTGTTTGTACAAGCTTGGGGTATCACCTCTTGAGGACTTCTATCTTGAAGTTTCAGCCACGATTTCATCTTCTTTCACCTCTAGAAACCTGACTTTGAACAGCTCCAAAGGTTGTATTCTTACATCCTATGTTCATTCCATTGTATGTATTTCGTATAATGATCCATGACTTGGGGTTTGCTTATTAAATGGGTTAATAATCAACAAATTAACATGTTTTAAAACAATATTCCGCTGCGTTTTTATATATAAACAAAATATATGAACTTTGATAAACATGTTGAATCTCAACAATGGCATCAAGAGCCACTTATACGAATGCATACATGTATAATACTTGCTAGTTCACGGTTTTATGGTGTTTGACACCACATACCCGTGAGTAAGAGGGCTGAAATGTGACCCCCTTTTGATTTCCTAAAGATATTACTTTATGCATGTAAGGATCTTTAAAAATCTAGATCATAAGATGTTTGTTTGTATGGACTAAACCCATTTGTTCTTGGTTTATGTTGGCCAAGAACATGGGTTAAAAAGGGGCTGCCCAAAATCGTGACATAGGAAATATTTGGATATGTTGTTTTGGTTATGCATAACAAAGCCTAGACCATGTGGATTGATTGATTGGTTGTCATGTTATATTCATTTGGCTATGTAATAATTCAATTTTATGTTTCAAGTCTTGTTTTGTAATTATTTATTCATATGGTTTGTAATAAATAGATTAGGAGTTTTTCCTTTACTAGAAAAAAATTGTATTAGGATACATATTTTGTAAGGATGCTCAAGATCAAGATTTGAAGAGAAGATGGACAAAGAGGATGCTTGAAGATGTGTTTCAAGTAGGAGTCTTTTTGTCAACCTTGTGTCATGTTCTTAACCCTTAGGACAAGACCTTTTGACACACTTGTTTTGGCTAAACAAGTGTGCTCAACTTAGTATGCTTTGTTATGCATATGTGAATGTTTGTTAATGCTTGGTTGAATGCTTATGATGATGTTTGTTTTGAATATTTGGATGTGATTAACAAACCGTCAATTATAACAAGCTATAACAAGAAATTGGTTCTCAAATCATTAAGCATAAATAGAATGGTTCTATAAAAGGAGTTAATGGTTTGCAAAATAAAATGGGTTTTATTTAAAAGAATCAATAGGGTACCATATGGTTGAATGCATACAATCATATGGTACATAGACCTTTCTAAATAAGAATTGTGATATTGTAAATCCCTTTTGAAAACAAGTTAAACACCATCCTTTTATACAACACTTAGGTTACTTGCAAACTCTTAGTGGGATAAAGGTCACCTAACCACTTTGAGGGAACTTGTAACTTGAGGTAAGAATACCATGTTTGTGCGATAAAGGTCACCTAACCACTTATGTAGTAAACTCACACGTGTGTGTAAGTAGGACGACTTGATCTATAAAATATATTGAATGGATCACCTAAAATGTGTTTTATAAAAGGTGTTGATGAGATAACACGCCGTTGTAAACATAAGATGTTCATACGATCCCATACCACTAGATGTTCAATAGGTTGCAATTGTCATTCATGACTACCTTGTTTATTTAAATAATAGGATAAAGGTCACCTAACTAATATTTAAATATAACGTTGGATTCTAGAATTTTATTTATTAAGTCTATGAGACATAAAGGGTGTTAATAAAATGAAATAAATTTTATCACAATTACTAAAATGGATCTTTGTAAAATCTTGTATATGGCCGACAACATCAACGCTAATAACGATGTACCAAACCAAAACAACCAATCTCTTAGGGCGGTCCTTCAAAGGGATCGTCTAACACCTAACAACTTCATGGATTGGTACCGCAACTTGAGAATCGTTCTCAAGCAAGAAAAACAGGCTTACATCCTTGATGATCCCATCCCCGATGAACCTAACGAAGAGGATGTGGAGGCCTATAATGATTGGGTTAAATATGTGGAAGACTCTATCCAAGTCTCTTGCTTAATGTTAGCAAGTATGACACCTGAACTCCAAAAGGAGTATGAGCTCCATGGAGCTTATGACATGATCACTCAGTTGCGGGAAAGTTCCAGCAACAAGCTAGGGTGGAGCGCTTCGAAACGGTTCGAGCGCTTCATGCATGTCGGATGGAGGAATCCCAATCAGTTTCATCTTATGTTCTTAAGATGAAAAGCCATATCGACCGCCTTCAGAGGCTTAACTGTCCTGTCTCAAAGGAGTTGGCCACGGATTTGATCCTTAACGGCCTAACTAGGAAGTTTGAGGCGTTTGTCATGAATTACAACATGAACGGATGGGATAAGAGCATAAATGAACTTCATTCAATGCTCAAATTAGCTGAGGCGGGAATGGGTAAAAGGGTTTTACCCGTTCTCAACATTAATGAAGGTGGAAGAAGGAGAAGGTCTCTACCCCCCCCCCCCCCTAAGGCAACTGTTGCCAAAGGAAAGGGACACGTTAAAGGAAAGGGGAAGATGGTTGTTAGGGCGGAACCTCTGAGGCCCAAGGAGAAGAAGCAGAAGGTTGTTGTTAACGACCCATGCTTCAAATGTGGTGAGATAGGGCATTGGATGAGAAATTGTCCAGTCTGTCTCAAAGAGTTGAGAGAAAAGAGGGATGCGGGGCAAACCTCAGGTATAATTTATATGATACATGTTGAGCTAAATGTTATTTCTTCTAACACATGGGTATTAGATACCGGATGTGGAACTCACATTTGCAATTTGTTGCAGGGGTTCAAAAGAAATGAACATTATGCAAAAGGGGAAATAAGTCTCTTCATGGGAAATGGTGCAAAGGTTCACGTAGAAGCCCAAGGAGACTACATTTTGAAGCTTCCAAGTGGTTTGGAAGTTATTTTAAATAATGTATTATATGCTCCTAGTTTGACTAGGAACATAATTTCCGTTTCCCGTTTAAGACAATGTGATTATAATTTCAAGTTTGTTGACAATGATATTCATGTTTCTTTAAATCATATGTTTTATTTTAAGGCCATACCTTGTAATGGTATTTATGAATTGGTTCATGAGAACACAACATATGATAGCTCAATATACCAAGCAACCACCAAAAGGCTCAAATTAGATTTGAGTGATACCTACCTTTGGCATTGTCGTCTTGGTCATATAAACAAGAAACGTATACAAACACTTCAAAAGAATGGTCTTTTAAAAACAAATGAATGTGATTCATTTGATGTATGTGAATCTTGTTTACTAGGAAAAATGACTAAGGCCCCTTTAGTGGAGCTAACGAAAGGGCAAAAGATTTATTAGGAATCATACATTCGGATGTATGTGGTCCTTTTAAGCCGATGACTAGGAATGGTGAAAGATACTTCATACCTTTACCGACGATTATAGTCGCTTGGGTATGTGTACTTATTAAGGCACAAAGATGAAGCTTTTGAAATGTTCAAAATCTTCAAAAATGAAGTTGAAAATCAACTCAACAAGTCAATTAAAGTTCTCCGAACCGATAGAGGTGGTGAATACTTAAGTGATGTTTTTCAAGATCATCTTAGGAGTTGTGGGATCGTCTCACAACTCACTCCACCTGGGACACCAAACATAATGCTGTGTCTGAGAGGAGAAATCGAACCTTATTGGATATGGTTCGATCTATGATGGCTAGAAGCACATTGCCTCTATCATTTTGGGGTTTCGCTTTGCTCTCCGCGGCCCGTATTCTGAATATGGCCCCAACCTAAAAGGTGGAAAAGACACCTTTTGAGATATGGCATGGAAGAGTTCCATCCCTATCATACTTAAGGGTCTGGGGTTGTGAGGCTTATGTTAAGACTCCCACCCCAAACAAATTGGAAGTCCAATCCACCAAGTGTATCTTTATTGGATATCCTAGAGATTCTATGGGATATTATTTCTATGATCCACTGGAACAAAAGGTGTTTGTTGCCAGAAAGGGTGAGTTCTTAGAAACAAAGTTCCTTATGGAAGGAACTAGTAGTAGAACAGTGGATCTTGAGGAGGATCAAGAAACACAGCCCGATGCACGTTTGGTTGAAACTAGCACTCAACATGAGGATGTTGAGGATGATCAAGCGTTTGATCAATACACACAAAACGTTCGCAGAAGTGGTAGAACTAGCAATCCACCTGAAAGATATGGATTTTTCATGGATGGATGCTATGTGGTAGATTCAGATGAACCAACCACATATCATGATGCAGTGTCCAATTTGGATTGTGAAAAATGGCTAGAGGCCATGAACGTTGAGATGCAATCCATGTATGACAATCAAGTTTGGGAACTTGTTGTACCACCTCTTAATTCCAAAGTAGTTGGAAGTAAGTGGGTTTTCAAGAAGAAAACCGATATGCATGGAAACTTGGATACTTACAAATCTAGACTTGTAGCAAAGGGTTTCACTCAAACTCAAGGGGTTGATTATGATGAAACATTCTTACCTGTTGCGATGCTAAAGTCTATAAGGATATTGTTTGCCATAGCTGCTCATTATGATTATGAGATTTGGCAAATGGATGTCAAAACCGCTTTCCTAAATGGATATCTTGAGGAAGATGTCTATATGGTTCAGCCTGAAGGTTTTGTCGATCCAAAATATGCTAACAAAGTATGCAAGTTAAAGAAATCAATCTATGGATTGAAACAAGCATCGAGAAGCTGGAATCACCGTTTTAATGAGGAGGTAAAGAAATTTGGCTTCATCAAAAACGCTGATGAGGCTTGCATGTATAAGAAGGCTAGTGGGAGCACAATAACCTTCCTAGTATTGTATGTTGATGACATACTACTATTTGGAAATGACATTCCAACCATGGAAGGTGTAAAAACCTGGCTTGGAAGTTGTTTTTCCATCAAGGATCTTGGTGAAGCCGCTTATATTCTGGGAATAAAGATTTATAGGGATAGATCAAGGCCGCTAATTGGTTTGAATCAAAGTGCATACATTGACAAAATCTTGAAAAGGTTCAAGATGGAAAACTCTAAGAAAGGTACTGTACCTATTCAAAGAGGGACAATATTGAGTACGACTCAATGTCCAAGCTCAAAGGAGGAGCAAAACAGAATGAAGACGATCCCATATGCATCTGCTATGGGATCCATCATGTATGCAATGATATGCACTAGACCGGACGTGTCATGCGCTTTAAGCATGACAAGTAGATACCAACAAAATCCTGGTGATGGTCATTGGATGGCTGTTAAGAACATTCTGAAGTACCTAAGGAGGACTAAGGATATGTTTTTGATCTACGGGTCTGGTGAAGAGGAACTCGTTGTAAAAGGTTACACGGATGCGAGTTTCCAAACCGATCGAGATGATTCACGATCTCAATCGGGGTACATTTTTATTCTGAATGGGGGAGCTGTTTCTTGGAAAAGCTCAAAGCAAGAAGTCGTAGCGTTGTCCACTATAGAGTCAGAATACATCGCCGCTTGAATGGCAGCACAGGAAGCTGCATGGCTGAAGAAATTCATATCCGAACTAGGGGTAGTCCCTTTCATTCAGGATCCCCTAGAGATCTTTTGTGACAACGAGGGTATGATTTCTCAAATCAAGGAACCTCGTGCTCATCAAAAGACTCGGCACATTGAACGGAGATTCAACTACATAAGAGATGAAGTTGAAAATGAAAGATATGTATTCGCAAAGTCCACACTGATAAAAACATTGCGGATCCACTCACAAAGCTCCTTGAAAAGGCAAAGCATGAAGGTCATATTTGTGCCATGGGACTTCGATATTCTAGTGACTGGGTTTGACTTTGTATTTTATATTTGTATGTTGGAACTTATTTTATTTGTCTTAATTATATGGTTATAATTTTCATTTGTTCTACTGTTTTAGCATGTTTAAATCCATGAATAAATAAGTTATTCAAAACGTCCGCAGTCGATCATACTTGTGGGAACAACTATGAATGTAAGACTGTAATGAACTTGGATTGGATGATATTCATGAGGTGTGAATATAAAGCAAGAGGCTGCTACCAAGGTTCATTGATATCTATGGGATATAGGTATTGGACCGACCCGCTCTCAATTATTTCAGCATAGAATCCTTGTGATTAGTCATAAGAGATATTGAGTAAAGGCGAATATCATTGTATCCTCTGACCTGAGATACATATTGGTCTTGACATTCACCAAGTATTGTATTTGATTTAGTACTTTGCTGTTCTGAAAAATTGGCAGTACATAAGGCTGAGTTCAGGTATGATATGAGGTGATTGTGAGAGACGTATGTAGTCAAGAAGGAATTGTTCCTCTTATTCGTTGAGAGTTAGATGTTAAGGCCTGTTAAAGTTAAATCATCGGAGAATGACAATTCTGTGTCTCCTGGATTTAACATGACATCTGTAACAAAAGGATAGATGATTGATTCACCTAAAACATTTCAAGTAAGGCACTTGAAGAGGACGATGTTATTGAATGGCACTTAATCATATACATTAGGGGCAACAAACCGTTGCTAGGCGTTATTTGCTACTTGCATCAACCTTCTATGAATCTTGTGCAAGTGGGAGATTGAAAGACCTGGTCTGCCCAAGATGCATATTAAGTTGATGTGGCTAGTGTGATATGATCCAAGTCGGGTCATACCCAATAACAAGCTAAACAAACATCAATAGATAATTTATTCGTTGATAAGATCATACAAATAAATAATGACACCAATTTAGAAAATGGGTTTTCTAAATCATTGCCTTTGTAGATGAACATCATTATTGGATAATTGTTCATGACATACCATTTGTTTCATTATTTAGTATTAATAAATGGTGACAAATAAAAAGTACTAAGTTTATAAAGTTAAAAACAAGTTTCAACTTTATAAAATAAAAGATTAGGGAGTGTTTAATTGTAACAATTAAACAAAAGAAAATGGGGAATTCACATGGTGGATTTCGGCCACCCATAGGGCCAAAATGGTCCCACTTTTGTCTTGTAAACACACAAGATTTAAAGACACACAACTCCCAACTCTAGATTCATCTCTCCTACATGCAAAGGCTTTCTTCTCTCCCAAAAAACTCTCTCTCTCACGTTTTTGAAGAAAAGGAGCAGAATTTTTCAGCTAACAAAAGAGGTTTTGTTGCTGAAAATTTGTGTCAAGATTCTAGCAATCAAAGGTGTTTGTACAAGCTTGGGGTATCACCTCTTGAGGACTTCTATCTTGAAGTTTCAGCCACGATTTCATCTTCTTTCACCTCTAGAAACCTGACTTTGAACAGCTCCAAAGGTTGTATTCTTTACATCCTATGTTCATTCCATTGTATGTATTTCGTATAATGATCCATGACTTTGGGGTTTGCTTATTAAATGGGTTTAATAATCAACAAATTAACATGTTTTAAAACAATATTCCGCTGCGTTTTTATATATAAACAAAATTATATGAACTTTGATAAACATGTTGAATCTCAACAATGGCATCAAGAGCCACTATACGAATGCATACATGTATATACTTGCTAGTTCACGGTTTTATGGTGTTTGACACCACATACCCGTGAGTAAGAGGGCTGAAATGTGACCCCCTTTTGATTTCTAAAGATATTACTTTATGCATGTAAGGATCTTTAAAAATCTAGATCATAAGATGTTTGTTTGTATGGACTAAACCCATTTGTTCTTGGTTTATGTTGGCCAAGAACATGGGTTAAAAAGGGGCTGCCCAAAATCGTGACATAGGAAATATTTGGATATGTTGTTTTGGTTATGCATAACAAAGCCTAGACCATGTGGATTGATTGATTGGTTGTCATGTATATTCATTTGGCTATGTAATAATTCAATTTTATGTTTCAAGTCTTGTTTTGTAATTTATTTATTCATATGGTTTGTAATAAATAGATTAGGAGTTTTTCCTTTACTAGAAAAAAATTGTATTAGGATACATATTTTGTAAGGATGCTCAAGATCAAGATTTGAAGAGAAGATGGACAAAGAGGATGCTTGAAGATGTGTTTCAAGTAGGAGTCTTTTTGTCAACCTTGTGTCATGTTCTTAACCCTTAGGACAAGACCTTTTGACACACTTGTTTTGGCTAAACAAGTGTGCTCAACTTAGTATGCTTTGTTATGCATATGTGAATGTTTGTTAATGCTTGGTTGAATGCTTATGATGATGTTTGTTTTGAATATTTGGATGTGATTAACAAACCGTCAATTATAACAAGCTATAACAAGAAATTGGTTCTCAAATCATTAAGCATAAATAGAATGGTTCTATAAAAGGAGTTAATGGTTTGCAAAATAAAATGGGTTTTATTTAAAAGAATCAATAGGGTACCATATGGTTGAATGCATACAATCATATGGTACATAGACCTTTCTAAATAAGAATTGTGATATTGTAAATCCCTTCTGAAAACAAGTTAAACACCATCCTTTTATACAACACTTAGGTTACTTGCAAACTCTTAGTGGGATAAAGGTCACCTAACCACTTTGAGGGAACTTGTAACTTGAGGTAAGAATACCATGTTTGTGCGATAAAGGTCACCTAACCACTTATGTAGTAAACTCACACGTGTGTGTAAGTAGGACGACTTGATCTATAAAATATATTGAATGGATCACCTAAAATGTGTTTTATAAAAGGTGTTGATGAGATAACACGCCGTTGTAAACATAAGATGTTCATACGATCCCATACCACTAGATGTTCCAATAGGTTGCAATTGTCATTCATGACTACCTTGTTTATTTAAATAATAGGATAAAGGTCACCTAACTAATATTTAAATATAACGTTGGATTCTAGAATTTTATTTATTAAGTCTATGAGACATAAAGGGTGTTAATAAAATGAAATAAATTTTATCACAATTACTAAAATGGATCTTTGTAAAATCTTGTATATGGCCGACAACATCAACGCTAATAACGATGTACCAAACCAAAACAACCAATCTCTTAGGGCGGTCCTTCAAAGGGATCGTCTAACACCTAACAACTTCATGGATTGGTACCGCAACTTGAGAATCGTTCTCAAGCAAGAAAAACAGGCCTACATCCTTGATGATCCCATCCCCGATGAACCTAACGAAGAGGATGTGGAGGCCTATAATGATTGGGTTAAATATGTGGAAGACTCTATCCAAGTCTCTTGCTTAATGTTAGCAAGTATGACACCTGAACTCCAAAAGGAGTATGAGCTCCATGGAGCTTATGACATGATCACTCAGTTGCGGGAAATGTTCCAGCAACAAGCTAGGGTGGAGCGCTTCGAAACGGTTCGAGCGCTTCATGCATGTCGGATGGAGGAATCCCAATCAGTTTCATCTTATGTTCTTAAGATGAAAAGCCATATCGACTGCCTTCAGAGGCTTAACTGTCCTGTCTCAAAGGAGTTGGCCACGGATTTGATCCTTAACGGCCTAACTAGGAAGTTTGAGGCGTTTGTCATGAATTACAACATGAACGGATGGGATAAGAGCATAAATGAACTTCATTCAATGCTCAAATTAGCTGAGGCGGGAATGGGTAAAAGGGTTTTACCCGTTCTCAACATTAATGAAGGTGGAAGAGGGAGAAGGTCTCTACCCCCCCCCCCCCCCTAAGGCAACTGTTGCCAAAGGAAAGGGACACGTTAAAGGAAAGGGGATGATGGTTGTTAGGGCGGAACCTCTGAGGCCCAAGGAGAAGAAGCAGAAGGTTGTTGTTAACGACCCATGCTTCAAATGTGGTGAGATAGGGCATTGGATGAGAAATTGTCCAGTCTGTCTCAAAGAGTTGAGAGAAAAGAGGGATGCGGGGCAAACCTCAGGTATAATTTATATGATACATGTTGAGCTAAATGTTATTTCTTCTAACACATGAGAATTAGATACCGGATGTGGAACTCACATTTGCAATTTGTTGCAGGGGTTCAAAAGAAATGAACATTATGCAAAAGGGGAAATAAGTCTCTTCATGGGAAATGGTGCAAAGGTTCACGTAGAAGCCCAAGGAGACTACATTTTGAAGCTTCCAAGTGGTTCGGAAGTTATTTTAAATAATGTATTATATGCTCCTAGTTTGACTAGGAACATAATTTCCGTTTCCCGTTTAAGACAATGTGATTATAATTTCAAGTTTGTTGACAATGATATTCATGTTTCTTTAAATCATATGTTTTATTTTAAGGCCATACCTTGTAATGGTATTTATGAATTGGTTCATGAGAACACAACATATGATAGCTCAATATACCAAGCAACCACCAAAAGGCTCAAATTAGATTTGAGTGATACCTACCTTTGGCATTGTCGTCTTGGTCATATAAACAAGAAACGTATACAAACACTTCAAAAGAATGGTCTTTTAAAAACAAATGAATGTGATTCATTTGATGTATGTGAATCTTGTTTACTAGGAAAAATGACTAAGGCGCCCTTTAGTGGAGCTAACGAAAGGGCAAAAGATTTATTAGGAATCATACATTCGGATGTATGTGGTCCTTTTAAGCCGATGACTAGGAATGGTGAAAGATACTTCATTACCTTTACCGACGATTATAGTCGCTTGGGTATGTGTACTTATTAAGGCACAAAGATGAAGCTTTTGAAATGTTCAAAATCTTCAAAAATGAAGTTGAAAATCAACTCAACAAGTCAATTAAAGTTCTCCGAACGATAGAGGTGGTGAATACTTAAGTGATGTTTTTCAAGATCATCTTAGCAGTTGTGGGATCGTCTCACAACTCACTCCACCTGGGACACCAAACATAATGCTGTGTCTGAGAGGAGAAATCGAACCTTATTGGATATGGTTCGATCTATGATGGCTAGAAGCACATTGCCTCTATCATTTTGGGGTTTCGCTTTGCTCTCCGCGGCCCGTATTCTGAATATGGCCCCAACCAAAAGGTGGAAAAGACACCTTTTGAGATATGGCATGGAAGAGTTCCATCCCTATCATACTTAAGGGTCTGGGGTTGTGAGGCTTATGTTAAGACTCCCACCCCAAACAAATTGGAAGTCCAATCCACCAAGTGTATCTTTATTGGATATCCTAGAGATTCTATGGGATATTATTTCTATGATCCACTGGAACAAAAGGTGTTTGTTGCCAGAAAGGGTGAGTTCTTAGAAACAAAGTTCCTTATGGAAGGAACTAGTAGTAGAACAGTGGATCTTGAGGAGGATCAAGAAACACAGCCCGATGCACGTTTGGTTGAAACTAGCACTCAACATGAGGATGTTGAGGATGATCAAGCGTTTGATAAATACACACAAAACGTTCGCAGAAGTGGTAGAACTAGCAATCCACCTGAAAGATATGGATTTTTCATGGATGGATGCTATGTGGTAGATTCAGATGAACCAACCACATATCATGATGCAGTGTCCAATTTGGATTGTGAAAAATGGCTAGAGGCCATGAACGTTAAGATACAATCCATGTATGACAATCAAGTTTGGGAACTTGTTGTACCACCTCTTAATTCCAAAGTAGTTGGAAGTAAGTGGGTTTTCAAGAAGAAAACCGATATGCATGGAAACTTGGATACTTACAAATCTAGACTTGTAGCAAAGGGTTTCACTCAAACTCAAGGGGTTGATTATGATGAAACATTCTACCTGTTGCGATGCTAAAGTCTATAAGGATATTGTTTGCCATAGCTGCTCATTATGATTATGAGATTTGGCAAATGGATGTCAAAACCGCTTTCCTAAATGGATATCTTGAGGAAGATGTCTATATGGTTCAGCCTGAAGGTTTTGTCGATCCAAAATATGCTAACAAAGTATGCAAGTTAAAGAAATCAATCTATGGATTGAAACAAGCATCGAGAAGCTGGAATCACCGTTTTAATGAGGAGGTAAAGAAATTTGGCTTCATCAAAAACGCTGATGAGGATTGCATGTATAAGAAGGCTAGTGGGAGCACAATAACCTTCCTAGTATTGTATGTTGATGACATACTACTATTTGGAAATGACATTCCAACCATGGAAGGTGTAAAAACCTGGCTTGGAAGTTGTTTTTCCATCAAGAATCTTGGTGAAGCCGCTTATATTCTGGGAATAAAGATTTATAGGGATAGATCAAGGCCGCTAATTGGTTTGAATCAAAGTGCATACATTGACAAAATCTTGAAAAGGTTCAAGATGGAAAACTCTAAGAAAGGTACTGTACCTATTCAAAGAGGGACAATATTGAGTACGACTCAATGTCCAAGCTCAAAGGAGGAGCAAAACAGAATGAAGACGATCCCATATGCATCTGCTATGGGATCCATCATGTATGCAATGATATGCACTAGACCGGACGTGTCATGCGCTTTAAGCATGACAAGTAGATACCAACAAAATCCTGGTGATGGTCATTGGATGGCTGTTAAGAACATTCTGAAGTACCTAAGGAGGACTAAGGATATGTTTTTGATCTACGGGTCTGGTGAAGAGGAACTCGTTGTAAAAGGTTACACGGATGCGAGTTTCCAAACCGATCGAGATGATTCACGATCTCAATCGGGGTACATTTTTATTCTGAATGGGGGAGCTGTTTCTTGGAAAAGCTTAAAGCAAGAAGTCGTAGCGTTGTCCACTATAGAGTCAGAATACATCGCCGCTTGAATGGCAGCACAGGAAGCTGCATGGCTGAAGAAATTCATATCCGAACTAGGGGTAGTCCCTTTCATTCAGGATCCCCTAGAGATCTTTTGTGACAACGAGGGTATGATTTCTCAAATCAAGGAACCTCGTGCTCATCAAAAGACTCGGCACATTGAACGGAGATTCAACTACATAAGAGATGAAGTTGAAAATGAAAGATATGTATTCGCAAAGTCCACACTGATAAAAACATTACGGATCCACTCACAAAGCTCCTTGAAAAGGCAAAGCATGAAGGTCATATTTGTGCCATGGGACTTCGATATTCTAGTGACTGGGTTTGACTTTGTATTTTATATTTGTATGTTGGAACTTATTTTATTTGTCTTAATTATATGGTTATAATTTTCATTTGTTCTACTGTTTTAGCATGTTTAAATCCATGAATAAATAAGTTATTCAAAACGTCCGCAGTCGATCATACTTGTGGGAACAACTATGAATGTAAGACTGTAATGAACTTGGATTGATGATATTCATGAGGTGTGAATATAAAGCAAGAGGCTGCTACCAAGGTTCATTGATATCTATGGGATATAGGTATTGGACCGACCGCTCTCAATTATTTCAGCATAGAATCCTTGTGATTAGTCATAAGAGATATTGAGTAAAGGCGAATATCATTGTATCCTCTGACCTGAGATACATATTGGGTCTTGACATTCACCAAGTATTGTATTTGATTTAGTACTTTGCTGTTCTGAAAAATTGGCAGTACATAAGGCTAAGTTCAGGTATGATATGAGGTGATTGTGAGAGACGTATGTAGTCAAGAAGGAATTTGTTCCTCTTATTCGTTGAGAGTTAGATGTTTAAGGCCTGTTAAAGTTAAATCATCGGAGAATGACAATTCTGTGTCTCCTGGATTTAACATGACATCTGTAACAAAAGGATAGATGATTGATTCACCTAAAACATTTCAAGTAAGGCACTTGAAGAGGACGATGTTATTGAATGGCACTTAATCATATACATTAGGGGCAACAAACCGTTGCTAGGCGTTATTTGCTACTTGCATCAACCTTCTATGAATCTTGTGCAAGTGGGAGATTGAAAGACCTGGTCTGCCCAAGATGCATATTAAGTTGATGTGGCTAGTGTGATATGATCCAAGTCGGGTCATACCCAATAACAAGCTAAACAAACATCAATAGATAATTTATTCGTTGATAAGATCATACAAATAAATAATGACACCAATTTAGAAAATGGGTTTTCTAAATCATTGCCTTTGTAGATGAACATCATTATTTGGATAATTGTTCATGAGATACCATTTGTTTCATTATTTAGTATTACTAAATGGTGACAAATAAAAAGTACTAAGTTTATAAAGTTAAAAACAAGTTTCAACTTTATAAAATAAAAGATTAGGGAGTGTTAATTGTAACAATTAAACAAAAGAAAATGGGGAATTCACATGGTGGATTTCGGCCACCCATAGGGCCAAAATGGCCCCACTTTTGTCTTGTAAACACACAAGATTTAAAGACACACAACTCCCAACTCTATATTCATCTCTCCTACATGCAAAGGCTTTCTTCTCTCCCAAAAAACTCTCTCTCTCACGTTTTTGAAGAAAAGAAGGAGCAGAATTTTTCAGCTAACAAAAGAGGTTTTGTTGCTGAAAATTTGTGTCAAGATTCCTAGCAATCAAAGGTGTTTGTACAAGCTGGGGTATCACCTCTTGAGGACTTCTATCTTGAAGTTTCAGCCACGATTTCATCTTCTTTCACCTCTAGAAACTCGACTTTGAACAGCTCCAAAGGTTGTATTCTTTACATCCTATGTTCATTCCATTGTATGTATTTCGTATAATGATCCATGACTTTGGGGTTTGCTTATTAAATGGGTTTAATAATCAACAAATTAACATGTTTTAAAACAATATTCCGCTGCGTTTTTATATATAAACAAAATTATATGAACTTTGATAAACATGTTGAATCTCAACATACCATCCTCTGGACAACATCATAGGGGATGTACAATCGGGTGTACAAACAAGAAATCAACTATACTCAGCTGATTATGCCTTAGTCATGGAAAAAGGATATCTTCATGACGGTGCTTATCGAAGTTTTGTGTCTCAATTTATGCCAAAATATGTAAGTGAAGCCTTAAACAATGAGGTATGGGTCAGTGTTGTTAGGACCATTTAGGTATGGAGTACTAACAGATTTTAGGCGTATACCAACTCAAATAGTGCGGAAACTATTTGATTGGTGATCCAATCAGGGAGAACGCCGTTATGATCACCCTAGCGATTAATTAAACGTTATGAATGATTAGAACATGATGAACCGTGATCTATGAAGTTAGAACAGGTCTTCTTGAGTCTCTGGACGGCTAGGGTATGATTATGTGTGTAGGTATTCGAATTGTTTTGTTTTTCTATGAATTAGGTGGTATATATAGGTTAGGGTTTTCCATTCGCGCGATTGAACCATTAGCATGGTTCAATCGTGCGACTAAAGCATGCGATTGATCCATCCACATGACTCAAGGTCCAGTCATGCGACTGAGTCAATCTTATGTCTCAATCATGCGACCGATCCAGTCTCCTGGTTCAGTCGTGCGACTGGTCCAGTAGCATGAAGTATTCATGCGTATGGTCCATTATCGTAGTCCATTCACATGGAAATTTCACCCGATTAAGTTTGACATGTTTCTCAATCATTATTGACTAAGAATTATGTAAACAACGACAAACCTATATAGTTAGTTCAATATGCGGTATCACACAATAACCAATGAAATATTAAACATTATATACATCAACCACACATTTTATTTCATTCATACCCATTCAATTACTTATATTCAGGACATGAAAGACATTTTACATTAAGCTCCTAAACTAGCTACACATGTATCTACAAAGGTACGGAGTATTAATTGATTCTACGCGTATACCAACTCAAATAGTGCGGAATCCTATTTGATTGGCGATCCAATTAGGGAGAACACAGTTATGATCACTCTAGTGATTAATGAAACGTTATGAATGATTAGAACACGATCAACTGTTATCTATGAACTTGGAACAGGTCTTCTTGAGTCTCTGGACGGCTAGGGTATGATTATGTGCGTAGGTATTCGAATTGTTTTGTTTTTCCACAAATTAGGTGGTCTTTATAGGTTAAGGTTTTCCATTCATGCGACTGAACCATTAGCATGGTTCAGTCATGCGACTGAAGCATGCGATTGATCCATCCGCATGACTGAAGGTCCACTCGTGCGACTGAGTCAATCTTATGTCTCAATCGTGCGACTGATCTGGTCTCCTGCTTCAGTCCGGTCCATTAGCATGAAGTATTCATGCATATGGTCCATTCGCATGTGAACTTCACCCAATTAAATTTGAACATGTTTCTCAATCATTATTGACTAAGAATTATGTGAACAACCACACACCTATATAGTTAGTTCAATATGCGTTATCACACAATAACCAATGAAATATTAAACATTATATGCGTCAACCACACATTGTATTTCATTCATACCCATTCAATTACATATATTTAGGATATGAAAGGCATTTTACATAAACTCCTAAACTAGGTACCATGTATCTACAAACTCCCCCTTGGACCTAGTTTACATTAGTGTCTAACATTCTTCATCTACTTTTCAACTTCTTGTAGTTCTCCTCTCTTGTAGCTCCGGCATGTATCTCAAATGCAAAATAGAGCCTTATAACATTATGAAGCTGGAGGTCTTGTACAATGTCTTGCGAGTCATAGAATAGTGGCCACTTGTATAAAGTATAAACATCATCAGTAGACAAGTTGATCAGCCATATTGGGTCAAATATCTGGATACTATCCATTTGGCTCTCCTTTTGTAAGACTATGACCGCTTCACCTGTTCGCCAATTGTATTACCACCACTTGAAGTGTGGAGTGAAGTCCTGTGGCATTTCCCTTAGAGGGATGTTGACATTATGCCTAGAGGACTCCACTTCAGCGCTATCTTTGGCTTTCGAGTAATGGGATCAACTTTAGACCATCCAATGCACCTTGTCGGTTGTTGAGGTCTGAAGTTAACCCACCTGGTGTGGTACTCTTTCCTCAATGCAACCTCAAACCAGCCATACATTTTCTTTGGATTAGCATATAGCAACTTTAGACGTGCCAGCTAGTTGAGCTCAAAACCAGGTAGAGTCTTTAGATCGTGTGGGAATCTAAAGTACTCTATGCCCTTTTCTCTCTTCATGACATACATATTTAGATCCTCAAAATAAGCCCTATGATGATTTTGCTAACACCTTTAAGGGTTTCTTGACTTTGTACAAGTTGGTGTAGACATTAGGCTTTTATGCAGTGCACATGGCTTGGATCTCAGCAAAACAGGCCGCTCATTCAGCCTTTTTGATGTTGACAATGGCGTCTGAGGCTTGGGCTTGTTCCTTATTCTTCTAGGACTCTTGCTCCATCTCATCCAGTTTTTCAAACATATCACTGACGAGAGTATCACCCAGATTTGGGACTAGATTTCCCTCTGTGCCAGCATACTATGGATAATGGTGAACCTTGACGTCCTCACTCTCTATTTTATCTATGTCATTGAGCTCATCATCACTTGTAACTTCAACAGTAGGAGAGTCCTTGACAATCTCGTCCGGGTTGAGCCGGAACATCTCAGCAAGCTGGTCATCGGTAAGGTCATGAATGATTTCTCCTTCTTCAGGAGTATAGCTTACAGACCTTCTGACTATCCTTTGCAAATCAAGAATCATTGTAAGTTGAGTCTTGATTTGCTGAAGGGGAGTAATATCATACTCATCTTGCTGAGATGATTGATTTGCTTGATTTAAACATGTAACACATCAATTGTTAGTAAGTAATCAAGACAATTACACATTTGATAAAGATGTATAAACATTAATTACATAATATTAATACAAGATTCAAGTACAAAATTTTTCAAATACATAAATATCTAATAATTACTTTTTCTCTGAATAGCAAGCGAGTCAGTAGGTGGGGTAGAAGATTAGGCTCCTTGGTCTTGATTTCTCTTTGTACACCTCTCATGACCTTGAGCTGAAGCAGATGAAGCTGCATCTCCTTCTTCATCATCATCATCATTCTGCCTTCCCTTGTCTCTTCATCATCACTGGCCTCATCATCATCACTATCATCATCATCATGATCATCATCTCCTTCTCTTAACTTGAGTGGCTCATCCTTTGATCCCTTGAGCTTGAGCATAATGGTTCTTGTTTGTAGCCTCCAAATCCCCAATCCTCTTAGCTGATTGGTCGTTTTGCTCATGGAGTTAGGCTATTTACTAAGCTTGCAATGAGATCTGCTGTGCTTGGGTAGCATTAAGCTCAGCAAGCTGACGTAGTTGGGCAGCTCTCTCTTCATCAGCAACCAACAGCTTCAGCACCATTCGATTGAGTGTTGATAGCTATTCCTCTACCCCAATGGAGGGAAGAGATGATCCTGTGGTGAATGATGGATGGGATTATGGTCCGGATTGGTGGCCGGTGGTGGTAGTGGTGGCAGTGGTGAATATGGGTGGTGATATTGAGGGGTGGTGACGGGTATGCTGTAGTGGTGGGGAAAGGAGTGTGGTAGTGATGGTTGGTGGTATGGTACTAGTTGTTGTTGTGGTAGTTGTGGTAGATGTGGATGAGGTGGTGGTGGCTGTAGTGGTGGTAGTGGCAGTGGGAGTAGATGTGGTCAATGTGAATCTTTGCCTTTTCCCCTTTTTGCCATAGGGGTGAGCCACTCTCTTCCTCCTCGAGCCTTTAGACATAGTGGCTCCCCCTTGGCTGATGGGTGGGTCTGGCGTGTAAGATGGATCAGTAGAAGCCTCCCCAGACTCACCCTTGCATCCACCTACCACCCTAATCCCTCGTTCGGTGGCAACCACCCTGCTGCCCACTGTCCGAACTAACGATTCCTCATCATCCTCCTCCTCCTCCTCATCAGGACAAAAGTCCTCACGGAATCCAGCCGTATTTGCTTCTCCGTGAGTGGATGGTGGAGGTGTAACATCTGTGGTGGCGGCCCTATATTGGGTGGGGCCAATGTCTCCACAATCACGACTGTCATCATCATCCGAGTCATCGGATGGTAGAGCAATCTGCTTGACATCTGAGTCACTATAATCAGCGGCTTCCCTGTAGTATTCATGGGCCAAATGCCTAAACAACCATATTATAGGGGGCTTCACCTGCTTCCCCCTATACATATTCATCCTCCCAAGGGTGGTGTCATCCATGACCTCGAGAGAGACTACATCATGACTCTCCTTAGGCAGTAAAGGAAGCTTCTTAGCTATAATCAGCTATAAGAACCGAGGGTACATACAGAAGCTCTCTTTCCCTTTCGCCTCTAGGTTCTCGATCATGTATGCAAAGATCATATTGGAGAAGCTTAAGGGGTGGTTTAGCACCAGTGCCACGTAGGCATTCTGGATTTGGTCAGAGAGGTCATCAAATCCACCCCTCCTCAATGCAATGCACTTGAGAAAGATGTGTGCTAAGTACTTAAGCTAGGGACACATGTTACTTTTGTTCAGCACCCCTGCATTGATGTCCCCAGAGTACTTCATCCTGAGAAAGCATCCCCAAACAGTCAAGGAGTGTAATCTGGTTGGGTGAGCAACATCATCACCCAGAGCCAGAACTCGTCGGAGGTCTGCTGTTGTGACCTATATCTCATGCCCAAAAATACTGCTGCGTATGCAGTAAGGCTTAATGGTTTGTTCGATTGATGCACCTTTCCAGAAGGCCTGCTGTATAGACCGGTAGGGTGTGGATGGTGCAGATATGGCCTAGTAGATCCTAGATCTCCTCAGAAATGCAATGACGTCAACAAAATCTGCAGCATTCCTCGTAGTGGCATCCAGATGAGCACAAATGTTGTTCTTGGTGTTAATGATCCACTTCTCTGCCATGTTTCCGTAACACAAGACACATAAGCATTAGATCTTTCCATAAAAGAAACTATTGAATCTTAAACTATCTTAAAATCAGTCATGTTCAATCGTGCAATTGAACCATACGACTGAGTTCAGATGGGTGACTGGGTATGCGACTGACATCAATCGGGCGACTGAGTGTGCGACTGACTTCAATCAGGTGACTAAGCATGCGTCTTAGTTCAATCGGGCGACTGAGCCTTTGGCTGAGTTCAATCGGGTGATTGTGCTCATACGCCTAATTCATTCAGCCGATTGTGTCATTCGCCCAATTCAATCGGCGATTGTAGTTTATTCGGAGTGACCTGTCGTATACGTTGATGTTCAACAGCTTAATCCTGATTCTAGGTACGAACTGGAAGTTAAATGTTGTTGTTAGGTTCTTTAGACTCACAGGAAGCTAATTGTCACGTTAAGTCTTTCAATTTAACCAATTTGCACGATTATATGTTTTGTTTGTTGATTTTGCCTTATTTCTTGATTTTAATAGTTTAGGCCAGTTAGGTTTTGCCGCGCATTTCATGTGATTTGGGTTGGTAATTACCTATAGATGACGTAACAACTCGTCAGTAACACAATGGTGAAGAGAAATCGATTTAATCAAATTTGGCAGAGTGTCGCTACGTTCGGGTGATTTTAGGGCGATTGAGGGGTGATGAAAATATGCGACCGACTTTAGCCCTATTTATACTGAGTCTGGCTTCAATCGAGCGACTGGGTCCATTCACACTCTTCATTCGTGCGATTGGAGCTTAGTCGTGCGATTGGCTTTGTCGGTCACCTTCAGTAGCCCGACTAAGTTTCAGT
Organism: Flaveria trinervia; assembly: GCA_025506515.1. Classification (NCBI taxonomy): domain Eukaryota; kingdom Viridiplantae; phylum Streptophyta; class Magnoliopsida; order Asterales; family Asteraceae; genus Flaveria; species Flaveria trinervia. Next base: position 29,992,100 of record CM046458.1, on the reverse strand, counting down.
CATGCGACTGACTCATTCAGTCACCACTATTCGCGCGATTGATTCATTCTAATGAACCAATCGTATTGATTGCCCCATGCTGATGGTCCAATCATATGAATGGTCCATACTCGTGGTTTAGTCATGTGATTGGGCTAATACGCATGGTCCAATCGTACGATTGGTTCATACTCATGATCTAGTGGTGCGAATGGCTCATACTTATGAGTTTGACCTTATGAACAATGAGACACTTAACTCTTTTACTTATTGATAATACATTTTGACCATTGATCATCTCAGAGATGACCATTTTAATTTAGAAAACTATTGATCACCTCAGACGTGTTCCGTTTAATAACAAAACAGTTTATCACCTTAGACGTGTCCCTTTTTCATTTGAAAACCCCATTTGTCACCTCAGACATGACCTTTTAGTGAGTGATTCTCATATTGACATCTGATGCGTAGTCTGACATTTACTTACTAAATTAACTGAAAGTAACTAAATTAAACAAATAGAAATAAAACAAAAACTAAAATATATTTTTGTAATTTTGTGTGAGATTGAAATCCTAAGTAAAGTATCTACCAGAGCTTTCTTGGACAGTATAGTGTCGAGTTACTTTGATCTTAACTGGAACGATTCATTATGGAATCATATAGGTTTATCAAATCATTTGGGACATTTTAACAAAGCATTTTGATGCAAGATTATTGTTTTCATCCAGAGTCATTAGCAAGTTTAGGAAATCATACTAGAACTACGAGATGCACACAACGTTTGGACTTCTGAGAGTTGCAGCTCATGATGATTGTCAGTATACTTGTCCTCTTAAATCTATACACAGATTTTTGACACACAATGGTGATGATTTAAGGTTTAATTTTTTTCAACAAGCATTTGTGGATCCCATGCTTATATGGTAATCAACATTCTCAGGAGATTTTTAAATGGTCTACGGGTAGCATTCAAGAAGAAACTATTCTAGAGCTTTAAAAGAGATGCTAAGCTTCAGGTCAGTGCCACTGCACAACAGAGAGGCGCAAACAACAATGAATTCTAGAATATTTAGGTTATGCTTATCCTCAGGTCAGTGCCACCGCACAGTAGAGACGTACACAACCTATCTTCTTGTTTGAGCAATTATATTCTTTTTGCACAGATCTCACCAACAAATAGGTTATTAGCTTGATTGCTTTTTGCATTTTTCATGTGCTTTGCTCTTTTTATGGTCACCCGCACACATTTGTGGCGTTTATTTTGCTTTTCACCTTTATGGAACTTTGTTGATTGTGTTAACACGGATAAGATGATAACCCACAGCTTGTTGAACAACTTAGTTTGAACTTGAAATCACCAACGAGGTCTACTTATCTATTGTGTTGAATCTACCGACACATCATCTAATGGTCTAACAACCTCTAGGTCTATTTTCTTTGTAAACCATAGTAGCAGCTAGTTTTACTATCACTTTTCCTTTTATGTTGCTTAGACTTCTCATACTTATACTTCGAATTTTGCATCTTAAACAATTTCATTCTTTTAGAGTCCCAAACCCTTTCTTCCTGTGTACTATCATTTTCCATAGACATTGTATCATTATCACGGATACGATCTCATTTCTATTAGCTAGCCTGTCCTCCTCCTTTGTTGTTTTTTAGTACTAAAATTAAAGCAACTGATTTAATACTAATTTAACCTATTCTCCCCTTAAGATTCTAAAACCGAAAATGTTTTTGCTTTTAGAATATTAATAGGTGATGAAATAAAATAAAATTAAATTAAAATTTATATTTACTTGTTGGACTAAGTACTATCTTCATCAGAAATCACTTCACTTTTCTTTTTAAAGTCGTTGACCTCTAGCAGATATAAAAAACGTGGTTTATCAAAGGCTTTTGGGTAGAGGTCAGCGTGTTGAAAATCCGTATTAATTTTAACAACATCGATTAAATTCTTTTCAAAACACTCACGTATAAAGTGATATTTAATGCCGATGTGTCTGGTTTTAGGATGTTGGACCGGATTTTTAGTTATGGCTATGGCAGCAGAATTAACAACAAATATAGGAGTGTTAGAGAATTCAAACCGTAGTCGTGCATTTGCTATTGAATCTAGATGATTTGTGAATAGCAGCTTGTCGCAGCAACGTATTCAGCTTCATAAGTTGACAGAGCAACTGATGTCTGCTACTTACACTGCCACGTGACTAATCGTCTCCTAAAGAATTAACATCCTCCTGAGTCACCGTGAGTCACCGTGTTGGAGTCACTGTACGCTGTAAGCTCAAAGTCATCGTCATTAGGATACCCCAATCCAAGTGTTGAGTACCCTTCTAATAACGAAATATCCATTAACGCCTATGAGATGGTTGACTTTTGGTTTTGCCTGATATAAGGAGCTAAGACAAGTCACGTACATGATAACAGGTCTTGAGGCAGTGAGGTACATGAGGGATCCGATCATTCGTCGGTACATAGTGGCATCCACTAGATCACCATTTTCGTCAGGTGCTACGCCATGGTTTGTAGCAAGTGGAATCCGAGCTGCGAAGCATTCTCCATATCAAACCGACTTAGAATATCGCCTACATACTTGGTCTGATGTAGAAAAATGCCCTTTGGTGTCTGATCCACTTGTAACCAGAGAAGAACTTCATCTCTCCCATGGCACTCATCTCAAACTCAGCTTTCATAACTGCTTCAAATTCTTTACATAGTTCTTTGTTTTTGGAACCGAAGATTATGTCATCAACATAAATTTGAACAACCAGTAAGTCAGCATCCTTTTCTTTGATGAACAGTGTATAGTCAATTACTCCACTGTGAAATCCATGTTTCACAAGATGAACCGAGAGTTTTTCATACCATGCTCTTGGGGCTTGATGGAGCCCATAGAGAGCCTTGTCTAGCTTTTAAACTCTGTCCCGATGATACAGATCCTCAAATCCTTTGGGTTGACCGACATACATTGTCCCCCGAATTTCACCATGAAGAAACACTCTTTACATCCAGGTGATAAACTTTAATCTTCATATAAGATGCATAGGCTAAGAAGATACGGATTGCTTCCATTCTCACCACAGGTGCAAAGACTACATTGTAATGAATCCCCTCGACTTATCGAATCCTTGAACGACAATGGAGCCTGTGTCTGATTATGACCCCTTGGTCATCTTTCTTGCACTTCAAGACCCATTTGGTGCGAATGACCTTAGCACCTTTAGGTCTATCCACCGGTGTCCATACACCTAACTTCTTGAACTGAAGTAGTTCTTCTTGCATGGAAATGACCCATGCCTCATCGTTTAGGGCTTCACTAACATATTTTGGCTCAAATTGAGACACAAAACATCGATACGCACCATCATGAAGATATCCCTTTTCCACTACCGAGGCATAATGAGCTGAGTAAAGCTAATTTCTTGTTTGAACTCCTGATCTTTCATCTCCAATGACATTATGTAGAGAATGATAAACATTTAAACATATCCAGGAGTGGTGGGTACTACTACCTCATGATCCAGATTGTGAACAGCAGGTCTGGTATTTGAGGCAGTAGGAGTGTGAGGTTCCGAAGTGTTAGAGGCATTAACATGAGATGCTTGTGTACTTGAAGTAGTAGGAACCTGTTCCTCCTGATCCACCTGATCATTCTGCACATATTCATCATCTTAGGAAGAGTCACTTACTTCTAGTGCTCCCCCTAAATGACTAGAAGACTCACCTTGTGAACCTAATGTTGTTGAGTCTTGTGACGGTGTGTTTAAGACATCATACATCATTTTGGTAACCAACTCATCTTTAGGAGGGGAGAGAAGGATGTTGAAAGACTTAAAGAATCCATCATAATCGAAGAAGAATACGGGTCCTTTGCCCGCCTAGGTGGTGGTGTATCTCTGAACATCGACGTTACACCACCCTTATACTTGACCCGTTGAGTTGTTGTAAACTCTCTTAGTCGGTATGTTGTATCCTAGAAAGATTCCCTCTTCAGCCTTCTCGCTAAACTTCCCTGACTAAGTTTTCTTTAGAAGGGTACATGGTGCTCCAAACGGTTCGAGGTACTCTAGATTAGGTTTACGTCATTGTAGCAACTCGTAACACATTTTACGATGACGCATGACCACCTGGACTTGATTTACGGTGTAACATGCATTGGGAACTGCCTCATTCCAGAATTGAATGGGCAATTTCAAGTCAGATAGCATCGTCTAGGTTGTCTCTATTAGGCTGCGATTCATTCTCTCAGCAACTCCGTTCATTTGAGGAGTGTAGGTGGATGTGCACCGGTGCACAATTCCTTTTTCTTTGTAGAATGCCTCCATCCATTGGTTCTTGAACTCAGTACTGTTGTTTGAGTGAACTTGTCATACCTTTAGCTTGTAGAGTGACTCCAGTGTAGTTACTAGCTCTTTGAATGATTCAAATGTCTCTGATTTAGATTTCAGAAGCTATCATTGTGATCTAATAACCTAGCAAAATTTGAATCTGTGATGTCTCTAAATTTAATAGATTCAGTACAAGCATGATTATCATAAACTTGGTCTGTGGTACTTACTTTAGACGGTTTGGTTGAATCAACCATCATGGTAGAGTTGACTGTTCGGGTGCTGGTGATTCTGAACATGTTGTTCTTGGACCATCTTCATTGAGGTGAGTGACCACAATAGCAGTATCTTCATGATCTGACATTACTAGTTCAACTACTAGATCACTTTCACTTGTAGTGTCATCATCCAAAACCTCAACATTTGCAATGTTGGACTCACCTGCGGAAACAAAACGAAAGTTCCAATCTTGACCTTCTCATCTTGTGCATTCAGAGCTTTAGGATCTTTGCTAGTTGATGCAGCTTCACTTGCGGATTTTTCTTTACGGTTGAATGATGAAAAAGCATTACTGTTACCTATCTTCTTGGGTTTCATACATTCGTTTGAAGTGCCCATTTTCTACAAAGTCAGGTAGCTTTGGTTATATCGAAACCAAAAGTAATATCCTTAGTGGCTATGAAGTTCTGTCATGTCTTCATCACAAACTTCTTGGCTCTATGGACATCACTAGCCAATGCCCACATAATATCCATTCTTTCCAATTCATTCTCGTCCATCTGCTCGTAATCCTCATCAGCCAGATGGCAATTTCCGATCTTTCATGCAACTAGACCGTCATAGGAATGAACAACTACAGCTAAGAGGTCCATATGCTCCTTTGCAACCTCGACATTGATATTCCTAAGATTCTTGGTCTTCAACTTCATCACCTTGATTCAGGTACTATATATTGGGTGCTAGATGATCCAGACCTTTCAGATTCTGAAGTAGATGCTTACGGAGGAGCTGCTGAACATGACACCAAAGTAGTTTGAAGTGGTGCTCCTGAGCTTTTTAAGGTGGAAGTTGAATTATATAGAGACGGGTTTTGATCATAGGATCCTTTCTCAGACCTGTACTTCATCCTCAGTTCCTCCTCCCTTAGTTTTAGGATGAAGTTGTTTGTCTAATTTGGCCAGTAAATTGTTCTGTCTCAAATTAGATACAAATGAGTCCCACTTCTCTCGCAGTCCATCGGCAAAGCTTGAGACCTTATATTCCATTGACGTTGTAACCCCATGAGTGTGCAGCTCACTCATTAAATGGTAGAATCGGTCAATGACATCTTCCAAGCTCTCCTTGCCTATCGATGAGATGTTATCGAACTCCTTTTTCAAAGCATTCACTTTTAGGGCTTTTAACGACGCATTCCCGTCGTATCATTTTTCCAGAGCCTCCCCTAATTTCTTTTCCTACTTATTCTCACAAAACTGGTGGAATATATCCTTAGGTATCGACTGAGTCAACACAGCATAGACCTTTTTCTCAGCATTGTACTTCACCTTCTGGCTATCAGTCATGCTACGTAGAGTAAGTTTGACGCCATTAGCACCAACCGGCATACTATAACCGGTCTTTATTGATTCCCACAGATTGGGATCAACACCATTTAGATAAATTTCGAACCTTTGCTTCCATTGTGGGTAATCGTCTAACATGATAAGCTTAGGCGGCTTATTGTGATTCCCAATCTCGTTTTTAAGAAGTAACAGGTTCTGAATACGCGGATGGACTAATGCGGATGAGATGCGATTGAGTCCCTACATGCAGTAAATGCCGAGTACTGTTCTTCCATTTCTATATACTTCAAGAGTTAGAACAAAACTATTTAACTTGTCCGAATGGAGAGATGCGATTGGGTCAATTGTGCGGATGAACTAATGCGGATGAGAGAATCATGCGATTGAGCAGGTGCGGTTGAACAATGCGAATGGGGTGTTCAGTCGTACGAATGGATGGGCCACTGAGTTCAATCGTGCTTATGGGAGGTGCGATTGAGTTCAGTCGTGCAATCGAACCAATCATGTGACTGGGGCTGCTGGATTTGAAAATACCAAGATTTTTGCACTTTGACAGAAAAAATACGATTTTTCACAAATCCTAATGTGTTGTAAGTCGGAAAACGTGAACTTTTAGTCCTAGAGACACTGAAAAGCACTGTCTTACCAAAAAGATGGTATTTTTTATCGGAAAAACATGAGATTTACACCGAAACGATTGAATCACACGCAAAATCAAGAGCCAAAGCTCTAATACCACTTGTTAGGACCATTTAGGTACGGAGTAGTAACTGATTATCTGCGTATACCAACTCAAATAGTTCGGAATCCTATTTGATTGGCGATCCAATCAGAGAGAACACAGTTATGATCACTCTAACGATTAATGAAACGTTATGAATGATTAGAACACGATCAACTGTGATCTATGAACTTGGAACAGATCTTCTTGAGTCTCTTGATGGCTAGGGTATGACTACGTGCGTAGGTATTCAAATTGTTTTGTTTTTCCACAAATTAGGTGGTATTTAGAGGATAGGGTTTTCCATTTGTGCTAAGGAACCATTAGCATGGTTCAGTCGTGCGACTGAAGCATGCGATTGATCCATCCGCACGACTGAAGGTCCAGTCATGCGACTAAGTCAATCCTATGTCACAATCGTGCGACTCATCCAGTCTCCTGGTTCTATCATGCGACTGGTCCATTAGCATGAAGTATTCATGCGTATGGTCCATTAGCATGGTCCATTCACACGAGAACTTCACTTGGTAAAGTTTGAACATGTTTCTCAATCATTATTGTCTAAGAATTATGTAAACAACCACAAACCTATATACTTAGTTCAATATGAGTTATCACGCAATAACCAATGAAATATTATATGCGTTATCACACAATAATGAATGAAATATTAAACATTATATGCATCAACCACACATTGTATTTCATTCATACCCATTCAATTACATATATTTAGGACATGAAAGACATTTTACATTAAGCTCCTAAACTAGGTACACTTGAATCTACAAAGGTACGGAGTACTAAATGATTTTGCGCGTATACCAAATCAAATAGTGTGGAATCCTATTAGAGTGGCTAAGGGAGAACACAGTTATGATCACTCTTAAGATTAATTAAACGTGATGAATGATTAGAACATGATCAACTGTCATCTATGAACTTGGAACATGTCTTCTTGAGTCTCTGGATGGCTAGGGTAAGATTATGTGCGTAGGTATTCGAATTCTTTTATTTTTCCACGAATTAGGTTGTATTTATAGGTTAGGGTTTTCCATTCATGCGACTGAACCATTAGCATGGTTCAGTTGTGCGACTGAAGCATGCGATTGATCCATCCGCACGACTGAAGGTCTAGTCGTGCGACTGAGTCAATCTTATGTCTCAATGGTGCGACTGATCCTGTCTCCTAGTTCAATCATGCGACTGGTCCATTAGCATAAAGTATTCATTGGTATGGTTCATAGGTGGATCAGACACCAAAAGGAATATTCCTGCATTAGACTAAATATGTAGGGGACATCCTCAGTCGGATTGACATAGAGAATGCTTCAGCTACTGGAACTCCACTTGCCACGAACCACGATGTGGCACCCAACGAAAATGGTGATCTAGTTGATGCTACAATGTATAGAGGAATGATTAGATCCCTTATGTATCTCACAGTGTCTCATCCAGATATCATGTATGCGATATGTCTATGTTACACATTTTAGGCAAAACTGAAAGTCAACCATCTAATAGGTGTTAAACAGATTTTATGTTATCTGAAGGGTACTCCAACACTCGGGTTATGGTATCCTCATGATGATGATTTTGAGCTTACAGTGTATAGTGACTCGGATTATGGCGGATACAAAATGAATAACAAGTCAACATGAGCAGGATGTCAGTTCTTTGGTAGACGGTTAGTCACCTAGTAGTGTAAGAAGTAGACCTCCGTTGCCCTGCCAACATGTGAAGCTGAATACGTTGCTGCTGCTAGTTGCTGTTCACAAATCATCTCGATCAACAGCAAATGCACGACTACAATTTGCAATTCTCTAACACTCCAATCTATGTTGATAATTCTGCTGCTGTAGCCGTAACAAAAAATCCAGTCTAACATCCTAAAACTAAACACATCAATATTAAGTATCACTTTATACGTGACTGTTTTGAAAAGCAATTAATCGATGTGGTTAAAATAAATACGAATTTTTAACACGCCGACCTCTACAGAAAAGCATTTGATAAATCAAGGTTTTTATATCTATTAGAGGTTAATGGCGTGAAATAGAAAAGTGATGTGATCACGGAGGAAGAAAATGCCTAGTCCGACATTTTTTTAAAATTTTATTTTATTTTATTTATTTTATTTATTTTATTTTCCTTTCTATTAAAATCCAAAAACACAAAAATATTTTTGGTTTTAGAATTTTTGGGGGAGAATAGGTTAGATTAGTACTAAATCAGCTGCTTTAGTTAATTACTTATAAAAAATGAGGGAGAAGGACAGCTTCGCTAAAAGGAATGTAATCAAATCTGTGATACTGATTCAACGTTTATGGAAGATGATTGTACACAGGGAACAAACTGTTTGGGAGTTCAAAAGAGTTTAACTGAATAACATGCAAAATTCAAAGTTTAAGTCTAAAAAGTCTTAGCAAAATAAAAGGAAAAATGATAGTAAAACTAGTATGCTACCAGGGTAGCATAGAGAAAGTAGGCCTAGAGGCTGCTACTTCATTATATGATGTGTTAGTAGATTCAACACAATAGATAAGTAGACCTTATTCGTGATTAAAAATTCAAACTATGTTGTTCAACTTGCTATGGGTTCCCATCTTATCCTGGTTAACACAATCAATGCAGTTCCAATAAGGGGTGAAGAGCAAAATAAACGCCACAAATGTGTGTGGACGGCCATAAAAATTGATCAAAGCCATGGAAAAATGGAAAATGCAATCAAGCTAATAACTTATGTTGTTGGTGTGATATGTGCAAAAAGAAAATAAATGCTCTAACAAGAAGATAGGTTGTGTGCCTCTCTACTGTGCGGTGGCACTAACCTGAGGATAAGAATAACCTAAATATTCTAGAATTCATTGTTGTTTGCACCTCTCTGTTATGCGATGGCACTAACCTGAGGCTTGGCATCTCTTTGAAAGCTATTAGAATAGTCTCTTCTTGAAATATACCCATAGACCGCTCAAAAATCTCCTAAGGAACTATGTATGGATTTAAGAGGACAAGAATAACCTAAATATTCGAGAATTCATTGTTGTTTGCGCCTCTCTGTTATGCGATGGCACTGACTTGAGGCTTGGCATCTCTTTGAAGCTATTAGAATAGTCTCTTCTTGAAATATAGCCGTAGACCGCTCAAAAATCTCCTGAGGAACTATGTATGGATTTTAGAGGACAAGTGGGTCAAAAAACTGTGTATGGATTTAAGAGGACAAGTATACTGACAATCATCGTGAGCTGCGGTTCTTGAAAATCAAAATCATTGTGTGCATCTTGTAACTCTTGTATGATTTCCTAAAATTGCTATTGACTCTTAGTCTAAAGAAGAATCTAGCATCAAAATAATTTATTAAAATGTCCCAAATGATTCTGATATACCTGCATGATTCCACACTAAATTGTAGCAGAAATGATAAAATAGAATTAAAGCTGTGCTGTCTAGGAAGTAAAATCGGTTAGAAGTACCCTAGTAGGTTTAAATCCATCTCCATACAAAAATAAAAAAATATGTGTTGATTTTGTTTTAAATTTCAAGTTATTTTAATTTATTTATTTCAAGTCATTTGGTAGGAAAAAGTCAGACTATTCATCTGAATTCAATTTGTGAATCACTCACTAAAAGGGGTCACGTCTAAGGTGACACTCGGATTTTAAGTTAAAAGGATCACGTCTAAGGTGATCAACATTTTTTCAAATTAAAAAGATCATGTGTGAGATGATCAATGGTCATAATGTCTTATCTATAGTCAACAAGTTAAGTGTTTGAAAGTGCATGAGTTCAAACTCATAAGTGTCAGCCATTCGCATGACTAGACCATAAGTATGGACCAGTCGCACAATTGGATCATGAGTATGAGCTATCGCACGATTGAACCATACGTATGGACCAGATGTACGATTGGACCATAAGCATCAATCAATTAATACGATTGGTTCACCAGAATGAGCCAATCACACGAATGGAGGAGACCGACTGAGTCAGTCACACGACTGAGTCCCAGTCGCACAAATAAAGCATGCGAATAGGTCTAGTCGCACGACTAAAAGTAAAATCAGTATAAATAGGGCAGAAGTCAGTCGCACAATCTCATCACCCTTCAATCGCTCCTAAATCGCACGAAAGCAAAGTCACTCTACCAAAATTTGATCTCATTGACTTCGCACTGTGTTCTCTCTTCATCTACAGGTATTTAGTGACTGAAATCGCACTAAATGGTCGGCTTAATCAACCCCTAATGACTTAAATTGGTCAAAAACAAGAACCGACAAAAAGATGTCAAAAATAAACCTCCAAACTGGACTAAATCGCTAATTTAAAGAAGTTTTGGTGTTATTTTGAGTGTTTGCGAGTCTAATGAGCCTAACCACAACGTTTAACAATAAGTATAGACCAAGAACTGATCTAACAGTGTCGAACAGAGACTCGCATGAATGGACATGCTCATGAACTTCAATCGCACGATTGAGATAGGCGTCTGATTTAATCGCACGAATGAACCATGTGTATGAGTTCAATCACATGACTATGTCAACCGCATGGGACAGTATGCGACTAAACCCAACGACTGAGCTCAATCGCACGAGTAAGACTCAGTCACATAGTCCATTCGCACGATTGAACAAACTGATTCAGGCTCATTAAAATTCAAAGGTCATCCATTTACATAATTTCTAACATCTACTTATCTTGTGTTATAGAAACATGATGAGTAGATAGACTATGAGCACGAAGCACAATCTCTATGCTTATCTGGACATCCAAATGAAAGTAAAAGATAATGAAAAATGATAATGAAAGATGATGAATGATAACGAATAATGTATCCTCATGAAAGATGATGGAAGATATTAATGAATATTATCTATGTGTACATATGATCTGTTATCGCAAATGAAAGTAAAATAAATGGTTTTAAACGAATGTATAGTATTTTATTATTAAACCTAAAACTCCCCAAACAATGTTGACTCGTATGTATTTTCCAATTGGCAGGTAATGTTTGTAGGGGATGGCATGGGCGTAGCTACTTAGCAAGTTTTTGGATGCCATCCATTTTAAGATGTAAAAATGTTTTTTTGTTGTAATGCAATCAAATGATATTTTTTACCATTAACAATGTTGTTTTATTTTGCACAAGCAATTATTTATATATGAAATGTTTTATGAAGTATTTCGCTACAATGTTTTAGTAAACTTTAATGTATGTTTTATGTTTTATGTGCGATGATTGTCTTATTGTAAGCATTCCGGGATCGGGGCCTTACTGTTTAATATACTATTACATTAAAATAAAAAAATTGTTAATTTGTTTTTAATTGGAAAGTATTATTCAATTTCTGAAAATTCTAAACAATTTTATTTCTATTTCCTTTTATGTTCAAAGGTTTGAATTTGAAGTATTTTACAATTATTTAAATAATTAAATATCTAATTAATTAACCAATTCATTAAGTAATAACTATTACATAAATTATTTTAGTTTTCACACTTTAATAGTGATTTAAATGCTATGAAGTAATTATTTTTATTATTTTTAACAATTTGTTACACTAAATATTATTTTCAATTTTCAATTATTTTTTCACCATATTTTATTTTATTTAATCAAGTTATATAAATTACATCATTTTAATTAAACAATTTATTAAAAAAAACTCAAATAAAACCATAATTCATATCTAGTTCTTTAATCATAATATTATCCTAATCTTAGGACACTATTACTTAGGATAAACTGGGAGGGTACATTTGGTTTCCGTATTTGCATTCTAGGTATTCAAATCACATCTTATCAAAGTGAGTATTCATATCTCATTTTCATGTGTTTTATATTTTAGAGAAATCATGTGATTCACATTCAATCATTATTATTTATTGTTATTGTATTTCAAACTTTAATTCAAAACATGCTACGTTCCCGGGACGCTTACAGCTGGTAAATCATTGCACATAAAGCATATAACTTTATATTTAACATTGATAAAACATCGCAGCGGAAGCATAAAAATAACTTTTCATATCATTACAAATGCTTTTGCAAGTTAATACAATCGTGCATTTCAAAACATTGTTCGTGCTCATTACAATGAAAAAACTCTAATCAATAGAATGTTGTCCGAAAGAGCTGAGTAGCCACCCCATGCCATCCTCAGCAACACCCAACTCGAAACACATAAAGTCAGCATTGCTGAGTGTGTTCTAGTTTTATAATAAAACATACTTTTCTTTCATTAAAACCGCTCTTTACTTTCATGCGATCATACATCATACGTACACATAGATAATATTATTATTATCTTTATTAATCATTCATACTTTCATTCTTGCATTCGTATGTTCATTACTTTCGAAGACATGTACATTATCCCGAACATTGTGCATGGAGTGGGTAGTTGGGCTTAAGGTCTTTCATAGACCTCGAACATTGGGCTCGGAGCTGACTTCAGTACCTATGGTAAATACATTCATCACTTATCATTTCTCTTTCATTCCGGATCAGTGCCATATGCTATACCCCTAACATTGTGCACAAAGCGGGTAACTGGGCCTGAGGTATTTCATAGACCTCAAACATTGTGCATGAAGCTGACTCCAGCACCTAGGGCAAGTGGCAAGGATCCCATACATATGGTCAATCACAAAGATTGGACCCCGGTGTGCATCCTTCCAGGGTAGCGAACCCGCACACCGTTGAGCTAACATCCTTCATTGGGTGTGCACCTCCATACATTTGCTTGCAAGCCTTTCTTACATTCATTGGTTCATTAATGCATGCATTCATTCATCTTGTTCCTCTTTTCATTTTCTTTCACTTTACGTTACATAATACTTTCATTTCATTCATTAACATTCATGTAAAGTCAAGGGAAAAATAAAATACATCCTAATAAGGAACATCAACATACACAGTCATCAACATCATACAGGGCAACATCATACATACATAACATGCATCATGCATAAACCTGCAACATCATCATCATGCCCAACATAACCTGTAAGACCACAACAGTCATCTTACATGAACTTACGGGAATCTCCCACATCAAAACTTACATTTTCACTTTCCCCCAAAAGTCAGTACCTAAACTACGTTTCCCCGAGTGCACAAGGCCTACCTAGGTGTATGGGCACCCTTCAGTCGCATGGCCTCCCAAGCGACTGAACATTATGCGAAGGGACCAATGCGGATAAATACCTATGCGACTGAACACCCATGCGAATGGACCTAATGCGTATGGACTCAATGCGGATGAGTCCCATGCAAATGGAACTAATGCGAATGAACACCTTGTGCAGAGGAAACTAATGCGGATGAGCACTTATGCGAATGGGCTCTCAGTCGCATGACTCCCTATGTGAATGAACCTCATTCGCACGACTGGCAGGCGTATGGGATCCAGTCACACGACTCCGTGCGATTGATCCTTAGTCACACGACTAGCATGCGTGTGGACTTCAGTCGCATGACTGGCATGCCATTCGGTCGCATAGCCCTAGCTGATGCAGAATGCAGTTCATCCCGAACCCAATCTGCATTTTCAACCTTCAAGCTCATCCAAAACCATTCAAAGCCCAAATAAACCATCCTAAACCTTAGGAATGCATACCACAACACTATTCAAGCACGCAAAAGCCCGGAAACAAACTCCAAACGCATCACACACAAACACATAGAAATGGGTTAAACACACACACATACAAAACCGAGTTTTCAGATCTTTTCCAGCCCTAAAATAGACAAAAAAAAGTTTAAAAGAGGGGTCTTAGAACTCACACAAACCACACCGAGAAGTAGAGCTTCGTTTGGACCCGCTACATGATGATTTTGCACTCTTGAATCCACCCAAACTAACCTTTTTCTTCTTTTCTCCTTTTTCTCTCTTCTTTCTCTCTATGTTACAGAATTTTGGAGATGTGGGGAGGGTGTGGGCTGCCCTCCCCTCTTATTCTCCTTCTCTTCCAAACTGTATCACATTGGCGAGTTTGGTCCCTCGACTTTGGACTTTATTTCTTTTTCTTCCTTCGTCGGCTTTGAAATAAGTAACCGGGTGTTACAAGTCCACCCCCCGTAAATAGGTTTCATCCCCCAAACCTGTTATTCCTCAAACAAACATGGGTAATGCTGCTTCATTTCTTCTTCAGTCTCCCACACTAACTTGGATCCCTTCCTATGCTTCCACTGTACATGTACAAGAGGAACCACTTTATTTCTCAGCCTCTTCTCTTTTGGATCGATGATTGCCACTGGTTGCTCCATATAATTGAGCCGTTCGTCTACTTTGATATCCTCCAATGGAACAATCATACCTTCATCTGCCAAGCACTTTCTGAGATGAGATACATGGAATGTCAGGTGAATTCCAGTTAACTCATCTCATAACTCTAGTCTATAGGCTACCTCTCCTACTCGAGCAATGATTCGGAAAGGCACTATATACCTTGGGCTCAACTTGCCCCGCTTCCTGAATCGGATAATGCCCTTCTAAGGTGAGACCTTCAAGATAACCCGGTCACCCACCTGTAACTCAATCGGTCTGCGTTGTTTATAAGCATACGACTTCTATCTATCTTTTGCTGCCTTCATGAAGGCCTTGATCTTTTCAAGCTTCTCAGTCGTAGCCTCGATTACCTCAACACTCCCTAAGTCCTTCTGACCAATGTCAGCCCAACAGACGGGTGTTCGGTATCTCCTACCATATAGCATCTCATAGGTGGCATACCAATGCTGGCATGATATTTGTTGTTGTATGAGAATTCAGCTAATGGTAAGTGGTCATCCCAACATCCCCCAAACTCAATCACACATGCCCGAAGCATGTCCTCCAATGTCTGAATAGTCCTTTCTGACTGACAATCGTCTGGTGATTATAAGTCGTGCTAATATGTAACCTCGTCCCCATGGCGTCATGGAATTTCTTCTAGAATTTGGATGTAAACTAGGTGTCACGATGAGACACAATAGACATCGGCACACCATGACGAGTTACAATTTCCTTGATAAACAGATCAGCCAACCTCTCAGATGAATATGTCTCACGAATCGGTAGGAAGTGAGCACTCTTCGTCAAGCGGTCAACAATCACCCATATAGCATCATACCCTTTCGGAGTACGCGGCAACTTCGTAATAAAGTCCATGGTGATGTGCTCGCACTTCCATTCCGGTATATCCAAAGGTTGGATCTTCCCATACAGCTTCTGATGCTCGGCCTTCAACTATAGACAAGTAAGGCATGTACTCACATACTCCACCATGTCACGTTTCATACCCGACCACAAATAATTCTTCTTCATGTCTTGATAAATCTTTGTGCCACCGGGATGAATGGAGTATTGAGTCTTGTGAGCTTCATCCAAAATCTTCACCTGTAGATCCCTAAAACGAGGAATCCACACTCGTCCAAATCGGGTTTTAACACCAACTGTGTTTTCACCCAACTCCACAACGAGACCTCTTATTCTTTCAGAGTTAAGATGATCTTCTTTCAATGCCTCATCTTGAAACTCTTTGACTTGCTTCATCACATCTGATGTCATGATCAACTGATAGGCTTTCACCCGAATTGGCTCGGGCCTCTATTTTCTACTAAGGGCGTCCACAACCACATTGGCTTTGCCCGGATGGTAATTGATCTCACAATCGTAGTCCTTTATAAGTTCCAACCATCGTCTCTGCCTCATGTTCAGACCTTTTATCTCAAAGAAATACTTCAAGCTCTAGTGGTCAGTGAAAATGGTGCACATCGTCCCGTAAAGATAGTGCCTCCAAATCTTTAGCGCAAAGACCACAACTTGTAGCTCCAAGTCATGAGTAGGGTAGTTGACCTTATGAACCTTCAGCTGTCAGGATGCATAGGCTATAACGTTTCCTCTCTGCATCAACATACACCCCAACCCATAGTAGGAAACATCAGAATAAACCACTAGATCTTCACTTCCATCGGGTAATGATAGAACAGGAGCTTGAGTCAACCTCACCTTTAATTCTTCAAATGCCTTCTCTTAAGCTTGACCCCATACAAACATCATATCCTTCCAGTTCAACTTAGTTAGTGGAGAAGCAATCTTACAGAAGTCTTGGATAAATCTTCTATAATAGCCCGCCAAACCGAAGAAGCTACGAATCTCGGATGGCATATTTGGAGACTTCCATTGCATCACTGCCTCCACCTTTGCCGGGTCCACCATAATCCCATCAAGATTCACCACATGAGCAAAGAACTGAACCTCGCGCAACCAAAAATGCACTTGGAGAACTTAGCGTACAACTTCTCCTTTCTCAATGTCTCCAAAACCTCCCGAATATGACCAACATGCTCAATCTCGCTCTTTGAATAAATCAGGATATCATCAATAAACACAATCGCTGATTTATCCAACATCGGCCCACACACCCGATTCATCAAATCCATAAAAGTACCTGGCGCATTGGTCAAACCAAAAGACATGACAAGAAACTCGTAGTGACCATAACGCATGTGGAAAGCTGTTTTAGGAACATCCTGCTCTTTCACTTTCAACTCATGATAACCAGATCGAAGGTCTATCCTTGAAAACCATCTGGCACCTTGAAGCTGATCGAACAAATCATCTATTCTCGATAAGGGGCATCGGTTCTTCACCGTCAACTTGTTTAGCTCACGGTAGTCAATGCACATCCTCATACTACCGTCTTTCTTCTTCACAAACAAGATTGGAGCACCCCCAAAGGAGATACTCACTCTGATGAACCCCTTTATCAAGCAGCTCTTGCAACTGCTCCATCAACTCTTTCATCTTCGTCGGAGCCAACCGATACGGTGCTTTGGCAACAGGTTGGGCACCCGGTATTAGATCAATCTGAAACTCAATCTATCTGTCAGGTGGCACTCCTGGTAAGTCCTCTGGGAACACGTCTGGGAAGTCACACACAACTGGTACTTCAGACAGTTGTGGTGTTAACGTATCAACATCCTTTACATAAGCCAAGTACGCGCTACATCCATGCCTCATACACTTTCCCGCCACTGCCATTGAGATTACTTTCGGGATCGTCATGACCCGATCCCCATAATTGGTTACCGAACTCCCGTCAGGCGCTGTCAAACGAGTCATCTTCCTGCGACACACAATGTTCACCTTAAAGCCGCTAACCAATCCATCCCAAAAACCAAATCGAAACCACCTAAGGTCATCACGAACAGTCTAACACGAAACTTATGACCCTCAAGTTCCACATCACAACCCTCTATTATCTCGGAAATGCTGGTAGACTTACCTATGGCAGTTTGTACATCAAAGGGCGCATCAACACGTCTACTACTAACAGGAAGCTTAGCACAGAGAGCAGCAGAAATAAAACTTTTACTGCCACCCGAATCAAATAACACAGAATCTATAGTTTGGTTCACTAGAAACATACCGGACACAACATCAGGGTTCGTCCTAGCGTCCTCCTATGTCATAGTGAATGCCCTGGTGCTCGCCATTGGTCCTTCACTTCGTGTTTTCTTTACACCAGAACAGTCAGCCCTCGACTTCTTACAGTCTTTACTCATATGACCACTTTCCCCACAGTTGAAAGACCTTGTACCCCTGCAGTCTCTAGTCATATGATCAGGCTTCCCATACTTGAAACAGACGTTCAACCCCCACCTACACTCACCACGGTGCTCTTTCCCACATTTGCCACACATCTTCGATCCCATACCCGGTGTGACTACATATCGATCATCCACCTGTGCCTTATTGTTACCCATCAAGGCATCATCCCGAGCAAACCTCTTCCCATTCCCGTTTCGATCGCCACCACCCTTCCTGCCACTTTCAGCCACCACCACCACGGCCCTCACATCGTACAGTCTCCCCACCAAATCCACTGCCAACTTAAACGTGCTTGGTCGGGTAGCGATCATATGCTTGTGGATATCCGCTGACAAGCCTTGAATGTATCTTTTAATCTTTCATGACAAAGG
Organism: Flaveria trinervia; assembly: GCA_025506515.1. NCBI lineage: Eukaryota > Viridiplantae > Streptophyta > Magnoliopsida > Asterales > Asteraceae > Flaveria > Flaveria trinervia. The sequence continues at coordinate 29,973,539 of CM046458.1, read as the reverse complement.
CGTCACTTGGTCCGACACTAGACATACCATCTCATTGAATTTGATGGTGTACTATTGGTGTGTCATCGTTCACGCCTCCAACTGCAGGAATTCCCTATCAACTTTAGCCATTTCTCTACAAGGACAGAACTCCTCAATCACCAACTTCTTCAGTTCACATCACTCATCCTTCAGATTGCCCGACTACCCTCAGCTTGGACTATGTTGTCCCACCAGCACAGAGCCGAGTGCACAAAAGAATGGGCAGCAAACTTTACTTTCTGATCCTCCCAACACTTGATGATATTTAAAATAGCTTCCATTTCTCTCACCCATCGGTGAGCAGCAGCAGTCGTGCCGTTACCATCAAAAGTCGGGGGCTTGCATTGTTGAAACGCCCCATAATTACATCCTCGTGCCGCTTCCAGCACAGGCTCTTCTTCCTCCTCCTCATTATCAGAGAGAACTGTTTTAGTCTCCGGTTGCTCCCAACCTCCCGAGGACCTATTCCTCTCTTGTCTCTCCCCTTCACATACCGCCTTGATAACTTCAGTTACTACAGACGCTAAGATTGTTTGTCTGACCTCATGCACCTGTTTAACCACCGCCTCTTTCACCGAGGCCCTTAAGTTTGCAGTGTCATCACCACCCTCCAAATGAGGGGTCTCTTGTTCTTCGTTAACCACATTTTCAACTCTAGGTCTTCCCCTCTTGGGTCGCGGTTCAGCACCACAACCTCCACCACGTGAAGCTTTCGAACGCACACTGAAAGATTCAAACACCAACACGGACATTCAAGGAAACAACTAGTTTATATCAAGTATAGTAAGTCCTTAATTGTGGTGGCCATTTGTGATTAGCCACTTACTTTATTCTTCATACTCCAAGCATTGCATGCCCTGACTAGTTTAGGATTTAAATCTACAAACAACACATAAATCACATACCATGCGCACATAAGACCGGTTAACATTACGAAAGTACCTCATGGCACCCAGCTACTTAGATTGGCATCCCTTCCCTTTTCATCCCCTTCTCAGTTTAGGTTAAGGTTTATTTTGAAAATTTACCCATTTCACTTAAACTTTGGCTCTGATACCAACTTGTAAAGCCCTGTTCCATGGACGCTTATAGCTGGCAAATCATTGCACGTAAAACATATAACTTTATATTTAACATTGATAAAACATAGCAGTGGCAACATAAAAATAACTTTTCATATCATCAAATGCTTTTGCAAGTTAATACAATTGTTCATTTCAAAATATCATTCGTTCGTATTACAATGCAAAAACACTAATCAAAAGAATGCCATTTCAAAGAGCTGAGTAGCCCCACGTGCCATCCTCAGTAACATTACCTACCAACTGGAAACACAAAAAGTCAGCGTTGCTGAGTGTGTTCTACTTATATAATAAAACATACTTTTCTTTCGTTAAAACCATTCTTTACTTTCATGCGATCATACATCATACGTACACATAGATAATTTTATTATTATCTTCAATAATCGTTCATACTTTCATACTTTCATTCGTACATTTCTTACTTTCGATGAAATGTACATTACCCCGAACATTATGCACGAAGCGGGTAGCTGGGCCTGAGGTCTTTCATAGACCTTGAACATTGGACACAGAGCTGACTCTAGTACCTAGGGTAAGTACATTCACCACTTATCTTTTCTCTTTCATTCCGGATCAGTGCCATATGTTATACCCTGAACATTGTGCACGAAGCAGGTAACTGGGCCTGAGGTCTTTCATAGACTTCGAACATTGTGCATGAAGCTGACTCTAGCACCTAGGACAAGCGGCAAGGATCCCATACATATGGTCAATCGCAAAGATTGGACCCCGGTGTGCATCCTTTCGGGGTAACTAACCCACACACCATTGAGCTAACACCCTTCATTGGGTGTGCACCTCCATACATTTGCTTGCAAGCCTTTCTTACATTCATTCGTTCATCAATGCATACATTCATTCATCATTTTCACTTTATGTTACATAATACTTTCATTTCATTCATAAACATTCAACGTAAAGTCACGAGAAGGATAAACATACATCCTAATACGAAACATCAACATACACAGTCATCAACATCATACAGGGCGACATCATATATACATAACATGCATCATGCATAAACATGCAACATCATCATCATGCCCAACATAACCTCTATGACCACAACAGTCATTTTACATGAACTTACGGGAATCTCCCACGTCAAAGCATACATGTGCACTTTCTCCCGAAAGTCAGTACCTAAACTACGTTTCCCCGAGTGCATATGCCCTACTTGAGCATATGAGCACCCTTCACTCGCATGGCCTCCCATGCGACTGAACATCATGTGAATGGACCAATTCGGATGAACACCTATGTGAATGAACACCCAAGCGAATGGACCTAATACCGATGGACTCAATGCGGATGAGTCCGATGTGAATGGAACTAATGCAATTGAACACCCTGTGCGGAGGAAACTAAGGTGGATGAGCACTTATGTGAATGGTCTCTCAGTCGGATGACTTCCCATGCGAATGACCCTCAGTCGCACGACTGGCAGGCATATGGGATCCAGTCGCACACCTTGCGTGCGATTGATCCTCAATCAGATGACTGGCATGCGTGTGGACTCGAGTCGCACAACTGGCATGCCATTCCGTGGCATAGCCCTAGCTCATGCAGAATACAGTTCATCCCGAACCCAATGTGCCATTTTCGACCTCCAAGCTCATCCAAACCCATTCTAAGCACAAATCAACCATCGTAAACCTTAGGAATGCATACCATGACACCATTCAAGCACACACAAGCCCGGAAACAAACTCCAAGCGAGTCACACACAAACACATAGAAATGGGTCAAACACACACACAAACAAAAATGGGTTTTCAGATGTGTTCAAGCCCTAAAATCGACCAAAAATTTTTAAAAGAGGGGTCCTAGAACTCACATAAACCACACCAATAAGTAGAGCTTCGTTTGGACCCGCTACACGACGATTTTGCACTCTTGAATCCACATGAACCAACCTTTTTCTTCTTTTGTCCCTTTTCTCTCTTTTTTCTCTCTATGTTGCAAAATTTTGGAGATGTGGGGTGAGTGTGGGCTGCCCTCCCCTCCTATTCTCCTTCTCTTCCGAACTTTCTCGCGTTGGCGAGTTTGCTCCCTCGACTTTGGAGTTTATTTCTTTTTCTTCCTTCGCCAGCTTCAAAATAAATAACCAAGTGTTACATAATCAGTAATTCAAGCAATCATGATAACAATTATAAATCTATTAGTTTGACAACACCATTACATGTGATTATTCAAGGTGGTGATTGTAACCAGATTCAAATATTCTATCACAAGGCTTGGTCTATGAACTGAGTTAATTCAGTCATTAGGTTTGATTTTTTCATGTTTATCTTTTATAATACACTATCCCATTATAAGTCTTCACATTGTCATGTAAATTGAATTGTTACAATTACTTTAATCAAACTATATATGTAAGCAACACCTGTGTTTACTCACCGACTGATTCTTTAGCTAACTTAAAACTTTTTCACATTATTACAAGAAACGCTTCTTAGTTGGATTACATGCAAACATCTAGGATACTAGAGATAGATAAATCAAAGGATATTTATTACATTATATGAATTATTCTTTGAATGTAATGACCGATTCGACTAGAATTTATCATGAAACATGCTTTTAGTGTTGTTTCAACTTTTTTAATATCATGTTCTATGAACAATCGATTTGCATTCATCCACTCTTATGATTCTGTCATCGGTTGAGGTGTGACAATTGGTAACAAAGCCATTGTTATAAGGAATTAACTTATTAGAAATGGAATGACCTATATTATAACCAAGTACGTCACACATGGTGTGACACCCAACATTTTCCAATCCCTTTCCGATCTAAAAGAACACGGTTTTCCGATCATCATTTGTGCCTTTAATATTGTTTACTTAAATGTAACGGTAATTCAGAGAATTGTCAGATTGCACACGCGTTAATCCTCGAACATTGGGGTTTTGTAAATATGGTTTTAAAAGAATCATAATTGGTGTGAAATTATGTGTTATATAATTATGTGAGTAATTATGTAGTCTGGTTGTGAAAATTGGGAATTTTCTAGCATTTACGTGTTTTTGCGCATTTTTGGCTTTTAATGCCAAATTATAATAAAAATCCCTTTGAACTAGCAAAATGAATTTTATTTCAAGTTATTTATGTTTATTAGAATTATGTGATCTTTTGGTGCTTTTGGTGTAGAAAAAGTTCAATCGCGTAACGTTGAAACGATTTTTATTAAAGAGGGGGCATTTCTTATAAAAAAAGTATATAACCCAACCCCCTAACCCTAATCACCATTAGGCCTTCCAATCACCTTCCCGTTCATTATTTTGATAGCAAGTCATACACACACACACACACACACACTAAGGACACTTGCTTTGATTTTGTTTTTTTATATTGGTGGTGATTTGTATCGTTTTCTTTCATCAAATGCATAATAGGGAGCATCATCTAAAAATTTCAAGTAAGTTTTTATGTTTTATTTCATGTCTTTGATCTTAATGATGAACATGAACCCTAGATTATCCAACCAAGTCAAAACTTGAAATTGATTGAACTTGATGGTTAATTTTGTGTTAGTTTTCAATATAATGATGTTTGTACGGATTGTTTCTAGGTAATGTGTTATAGAGATTAACCTTTCTTCGACTGTCCTACTGACTAAGTTATATGACATTTTTTATGATACTGTTCGGGGCTATACTGTGAGATATTAAACTTTTAGTAGCTCCTGTATCTAACAATACTATTAGGTCTATAAATTTATTATTATCTAACCATAAACAAAATTTCACATTGATCATATTCATTGATCCTTGTGTTTGTATGTGTATTTGTTCTTCTTTTGATTTTGTTGACATTTGACTCATTTCTTCTACCACTTGTACTTTTTCTATTATTAGTTTTTCTATTTCATTTACTGTAATGTCTAAAGTTTGGGATTTTAATGTATTTAGTTCTACTACTAATTCTATCCTTTTTAGATTTATAAAAAAGCCTTTGCTCTCATACCAAAGTTGGTACAGAGGATAGTTAAAGAAAATTATGAACAATAAAAAAATAATAGTAGGCGTAAAAATTTAATAGTAAAAGTAAAAAATAAAGGGTAATGGTAGGACCTACTGACATGGTATCACGACGGATGTTAAGGGAAAGAGAAAATCTTCACCCCATACATAGTCGTAGACTTATGCACAATGTTGGAGGTGATGAGTAAAAAGACTTTTTTATATGGCAAATGAAGTATAATATGAAGAATGAGGGATTAAACTAAGGATTGAACATGCACACCTCGGGCCCAATGAGGGTGAGGGTGGAACATCACATACTTGCAACATACCTGGTAGTAGAAACTAACCATCATAAGAGCACACAAGGAGAGAAATCACATGACATTACATTTAAATAACAAGTTGGGGCTATAAAAGTCGAGCCCGGCTCACAATAATAATAAACCAGCACAATATAAATCTAAGAGTTTAATAAACATCACATTAAATTGTCCAACAATAAATTCAAGCTAAGTAATGTCATTTGGTAGTCATAGAACTAGGTCAGCCATACGAGGTCTCCAACCAAACAAAGATTCCATCAAAGATTACCTGAAACATTGTAAAAATGATTTTTATATCAACTAAAAAGTTTGTGAATTCAAGTGCTTAAAGTTTAAAACAAAAAAGACTCTTTGTAGTCCATAAGTTGATTTAAAAAACATAAGTATCACTTTTGTGGGGTCACAATCAACCCCACACTCAGTCCCGGCTAGCCACGTCGAAACTTATGTTACCAGTTAACCCCGTAATGAAAATTGAGCCTCAAACAGTGCACCATACTTGCTAGATGGTTCACCTTAGTATCTTATAAAACTTTTTACATGAAACAAATGACCCCATAGGATCTTAGTGTGATACCCATCCTATTAAATCATGTGGTGATGATGGAAGGCACTATGTGTGAGGGATTCCCCAAGTAGATCTACCCAAATAGGACAAGCAATTCACACAAGAATTAATGATTATGAAACAAGTAAGAGCAGGTTCTAATGTTATCCACAACATATAAGCATCATACAATACCACAATAATAATTTCAGATCAATCAAAGCATGTTTCATCCTAAAAGAATAGTAGAAGGGGATCACTAGAACTCAGGTTAGTGTTAATCAATGTTTTCTCCAGCATAAAAAAGATTTAAACCTAGCACCCTAGAATCAAGATTCAAGTAACAAGCTATATGTTCTAGTGTCATTATAGGTGTAACTAGGCGTGTTTTATGGTTAAAAGTTCAACTATCTTCGATTCTTTAATACTCGTGTCAAAAAAGTTTCATTTTCTGGAAAGTTAGTGTCTCTTAAGGTCAATGACAAGTGTTGATACATATGTACCTAGTTTATGAGCTTAATGTAAATGTATGTCATGTCTTTCACATATGTAATGAATGAGTTGAATGAAATACAATATGTGATTGATGCTTATGATGTTTAATGTTTCATTCTTTATTATGTGATAAAGTATATTGAACTAACTATATAGGTTTGTTGTTGTTGTGCAAAGTTCTTAGTCAATAATGATTGAGAAATGTGTTCAAACTTAGTCGTATGAGTCTTCATGCGAATTGATCATGCTAATGGACCATACGCATGAATACTTCATGCTAATGGACCAGTCGCACGACTGAACCAGAAGACTGGATCAGTCGCACCATTGAGACATAAAATTGACTCAATTGCACGACTAAACCTTTGCGTATGGATCAATCGCATGATTCAGTCGTACATGGTTCAGTCGTATAATTGGAAAACCTTAACCTATAAATACCACTTAATTCATGGAAAAAGAGAGGAATTCGAGAGACTTGACTACTTTTGACACAAACTTGTAACCTAGCCATCTAGAACGTCCAGAAAGCCTGTTCCAAGTTCATAGATCGCATCTTATCTTGTTCTAATCGCTCTTAACATTTCTATAATCGTTATATTGATTAGGATTGCGTTCTCACTGATTGGATCGCCAATCAATAAGATTCCGCACTATTTGATCTAGTTTCATGCATTATCAGTTAGTACACCGTACGTACATGGTCCCTAACAACAAATTCTTATGATTTTAATCAGTTTGATAAGGTTATATTATGTTTACCAAGTATTTTTAGTCAAAGGGTGGTCGAATATTTGGTGAATTTACGAAATATTCACTTTAGTCCCTCATGTTTCAAAGTTTATAGTTTATACACTAAAGTTTGATTTCTTTCATTTCTTGACTTTATATGGCTTCTTACTAGTTTCTAGAAGTTTAATATTACTCTTTTTGCTATTTTAACTCAACTTTCCAGAATTTAGTTTTGGGGAATTAAAACACAAATTTTTAGTTACCGATTACGTTAAAACTGAAAATTTTAAAGGTCCAGTGTTAAATCTTTTAATTTCAATCTATAACCCCAAAATATTACTTTTAAGAACTTCTAATATTTATTTTTGCGCTATCATAAGGAAAAGTTTCATTTTTATAATAACCCATTTAAAACTTGTTTTTACATGGAACTAAACAACCAAATATATTTCATTCCAACTTCACTAAAATATTATGTTGGGGTTCAACAATAGAATAAAATGAAGCTTACCAAATCATAACTACAGCCAACTTAAGATCTCATTGTACGATTTGAGAGACCAAATTGATTATTAGAAGAAAACAAATACAAGACAAAGTCAACATCAAGACTACAAGAAAAGTTAAAATTAGGTCATAATGTAATATTAGTATAAAAAAGACCCACTAGTGCATTTTTGCAAGTGTGGTTCTTTTGTGTGTGTTTCTCATGGTGTAAATCACCACCCAAGGAGAAATCCTCTCCTTTGGGTGGGTTTGATTTCACTAGCCATCTATGATTCTCATTGTAACTTATTTATCAACATTAGTAAAATCATAACATTATTATTATTATCCATCTCTTTATTCTTTGATTCACACACGTCCACCCATCTTAATTTTGATTTCTAGATCTGAGCAAGATGAATCCTAAGATCCAAGCTCAATGAATCAGAAATATTGATTTAGCATATTATCTCGGGGCTTCTAACTATATGAAATAACATGGTTTATATTGGTTTTAGGCTCCTAATTTTTTTTTACAATTTTAACCATTAATCTCCCAGTTTAGGCTTATGTTTGTTAAATAACTCCATAAAAATCACTTTTTACCCTAATAAATCACCAAGTCTGAAACTTATCACCAAAATACTTAATTTAGGGCGTAGAAAATTTTAGGTTATAATATTTCTATCATTTGACCAAGTTCTTGAATATTTCCACCTTTTGAGTCACCAAACATGCTAATTAAGTCTATTTTTCCATTCTTTTTACATATTCATCGATCGTCACCAACTTACAAACATTCAAAATCACTAAAAAACTGGAAATAAGTATTAGTTCACGGATTGTACATGTATCGCATAGTTGTTGCTTTTAAAGGTGTTTTACACCATTTACACATGTGTAATCATCATAGATTGTACATAAACGTCCCCAAATCTTTTTTAACTATCAAAACAGACTACAATAGTTTTATGGACTGTTTTAAGAAGGTTTTCAACATAGTTTGAGAGGGTTTCAGTACAAATGGGTTTTTGGTGCTAAAACACACAAAAAGAAAGTTTTTAATGTGAAATATTGTGCACCAACCCTTGATTCGCAACTTTCCATACAATATACCTTTTGTGAAGTTTTGAGTCCCACAAAAAAATGATATGGCCAAAAGTTTATTTTTGAACAAGAAAATGAGATTTTTGGTAGAATAGAGAAGTAAAACTCAAGAAATAGCTTCCTTAAGATACAATGATGCTTACACTTTAGATGTTATGTGTTTTTGAGAAGATTCAAAGGGTATGAGGGCTGTTGGTTCTCAAACAAGGGATGGAGTATCTTGTTCTTGTAAGAACCTTGCACAAAGGCTCACCAAATGCCACATTCTAGCTTGTTTTATTCTTGGTCGATGTGTGGTGATGCTAATCATCAAAAATCTTGGCTGGAAATGAGAGGAATTGCATGTGTGAGTTTGTTCTTGGTTGGACGTCTTCTAGATAGGGAGAATGAAAATGGAGTGGAGGTGGTTGCATGTATGAGGAAGAGGGGGAAGGGTGGAGTGTAGTTGTGGGTTTAGGGAGTTCACGGGAGGATAGTGGTTGGTGGATGAGGTGGGCGGCCGAGTGAGTGGGTGGTATGTGTGTTTTAATTAAAACTTTTTTTGTAAATTATATGGTGGTGTAAATTTGTTGTGTAATGTAATATTTAATGTGGTAGTTTCGTGTTTTGTAAGTTTTTAAGTGTATCATATATATGTATGAATTTGAGACATGAATTTGTGGATATACACATATAATTGATTGTATTTATTTTAAGGTTCTAAGATTAGTGTATATTTAATATTTTCTAGATACTGATTGGGTGTGAGAATAATATTCTCAGTTGATGTGAATCAACTAGGACCAAATATGATGATTGAATCGGTGATTATATAGCGGAATCATATTAACACAAAACATTAAATGCTTGAAATATTCATAAATGCTCTTGTATTAATGGTGGTGAAAAGTTACAATGAATGCTAGGGTTTTAGAAATAAACAGTAATAAGACACCTCTGATACATAAGACTATCAAAATATTCTAATTGTCAAGTCAACCCACAAGTGGGGTTTCTATTCTATTTATAGACTGACAACATGCCTTTACAAAAACACTAAACTACCCCTATACTATAAACTAGTCTAAGTACACGCAATCTTCATTAGCATTTCTTTTGTTCATCTGCATTAACAAATGTAAATGTGATGATCTTCATTAGCATTTCTTTTGTTCATCTGCATTAACAAATGAAGATGTGATGATCTTCATAAACATTTCTTGTTTCTTCTATCGCATTGTTGTTTGGTCATCAACATTGCGAAATACGGATGGAAAAACACTTGGCGTATTTGTTACTGAGTAGCCGCATTAGTTAATGCAGATGTACAAATCCTTGCCAGCATTTATTTGGATGTACACATTTGTTAATGCGGAAGAACAAACACTTATAAACATTTGTTCTATGGCCATCCGCATATACAAATGCGGATAAACGACACTTGTCTTCTTCTTTGTTGCAGATTCTTCATCCTCATTGGTTCTTGGACTTGTGGGATTTCCAGTAGAACAACCATCAACCCACCACTTGAATTGGCATGTATGATCCTTTCAGGGTCTAACAAATACGTTTAATAATATCTACACTAAGACGAGTCTTAGAGGAAATTTTCTAAGACAATTAAGAAGTTAAATAATTAACATGGTAGAAAAATAATAGTAGTATTAATAATAAAATAAAGTAATGGTAGATTAAATTAAAGTTTAAAGTTAGGACCTCGGAGTCGATTGTTATAGAGGGATAAGCTAAGAAGTGTCGAAGGGGATTTAGTGTGCTATGAAAATGATAAGAGAGCAGAAGTTTTTATTGATTGCTTGGTGTGTCTTACAATGAAGGGGATGCCTTCTATTTATAGGGTAGATACAAGCACTATTCTACATTTGAAATAGAAAACACAACAGCTACAATTTAAAGTTAATAAAGTGACAAATTACATTATTTATAATGGAATAAAGGAATCGTGTTAGGATAAGTTGTCTTTGAGCCGTTGATTCGACTTGAAGTTATCTTCCATTATTATTACGTGGATGTTTGACTGTATACTGCTAATTCCACTAGGGTACTATGATTTGTCTTCCTTGTGCAAATATTCTTCAGTTCTCTTAAAAATCTTTATTAGTGTTGTCTACAAAGACTGGTGTACCTGGATGGTTATTTTCTTTTTCATTAGAGTTTCATACGTTTAGAATAGGTTTTAATTCGGGCGGATCACTTTCCCCTACAAATGGTAGAAGCATACTCCAATTCCGTTTAGAATATATCTATATATAATGCCCGTCAGCAAGAAGCCAAAATTGTTCCCAATGAAAGTAGTCCGGTAGATCTGGGATTTGCTAGGGTTTTTGATGAATTTTTCTAAGGTGTTGGTTTGTAATTTTGGAGGAACATTGGGCATAATCTCTGTATCTATATGGGACTTATCTAAGCAAGGCATGTTAGAATAAAATATGTTTGTGGTAACTGCTAATTTTACAAATTTTATTCGTGAAGGTCTGTAAGTATAGAAATCGGCATGGGGTGATGAAACAAAAATCATATATCATATATTAGAAGGAATATGTGTGTAGCAATGTTTTGTGTTGTCATTACAAATTTTTCACCTAATCGGTTAAGGAGCCATTCTATTTAACTGTTAATTTGAATTTTAGGTAATCAATCATACCATGATGGTAAAATTGAACTATCTTATATTCAGATAATACTATCTGAAGGAACGTTTGAGGGGATGGTCACTTACAACACAACACACAATAAGGAGAGTTTGATTAAGAACACTTAACACATCTAATAAGGAACTCGTATCATAATGGTTTGATACCTAGAACACAAGCAAATATGAGATAGAAAAAGAAAACAAAATAACACAAGTATTGGTTTTCAAGAATGTTGTATATTGCTCTCAAGTTCCTTACAAGTATTACAATGCATAAAGAAAGATACAAGGACCTGAGATACTTTATACTACATCCTACAGCCTGCCATACTTAGAAAGCCAGTTGGAAACATTTGGACTAGACAACAAAATCAATGTAGAGTTAAAAGTTAGACTACCTTTTCCCTAGTGACTATGACATGCCATAACTCACATTCTAATATATTACAAAAAGTTTAAAAGTACATAAATTAGAAAGTATAGACTCAAGACCTCTTACCAAAAGCATGGACCTTGTCACCAACTTCTGAAAGTTGGTGAGTCAACAAAGTGGCAAAGAAAAGTGGTCTAGCTTTATGGTAAAAGTACATCAGATAAAGCATGTCTTTAAAAGTCTTTGGAAGAAATATGTCTCACTTCTTGGCTTTGGAAAACTTTGTTTTTAAAGTTTCGGAAGACTTCATTTTTGGTTTCGAAAGATATTAAGCTTCAGAAGATTTTACACTTAGAATATTTTCTAGTGTATGGTGTAATACTTCCGAAGCATTTCTACCTTGTACTTTAGTGCATGCATGCATGAAAGATTTTGGATGTTTTAGGTGCATTAGCCTTACGTAAAACCTTACAAACTCCCCCTAGGCTGATTCTCCCAAAACATTTGAAAACCTTAGATGTTGACAGTCCTCATCATGATGGACCATACCCTTCATTATTAAATGGTCAGGGTCACTCAGACTCTCATAGTGTCTTCTTATCTCAAAGAGATCATGCAAAAGTATATTGAACATGTCTTGCCATGTGTAGACATCTTTAATACCTTTATATCTAATTACATGACATCTTTCTGGTTTATTAGTGTAAGTCTAGGACAAGATAGGTCTTCTTGATGTAAGATGAGTTGCTTGAATTGGGGAGGTTTGAGCTTTCTCTTGTTGCACTTTCTTAGGATGTTCTGACTTTTCTTGAGGTTTGGAGGTGGATGACTCTGTCTTCTTCTTCTTTGCCTTGGGTTTAGAGGCCATCCTTTTCCTACTCTTTGAACTTTTCAACTAAGAAGACTAGCCTGTAACACCTTCTTGTTTAGTATTGTCTTTCTTAGTTGGGTCTTCCTCCCTCATTAGTTTAGCAGGAGAGGGAGTTTCACCCTAAGCTTGCTAAGGTTCAACGGGAGGTCTAGGTTGTGTTGTCTCAAATGATTCAACCTTAACCTTAATTCGTATGGGGCTTGACTTGGTTGGGAGTATAAGTCAATGAGCCCTCCTCTTTTATTCTTCTGCTTGATCACCCTTATGTGCTCAATCATGGTGGATAGAGACATTGGGCCAAGTCTCCTTCCAGAGAATTCATACAGCTTCAAGAAGCTCATCATCCTCTACCTATCAGCGGACTTCTTTTGACTCTTCTAGATGATGGCTCTTGACGTGGATGCTTCTCCCTCATCTTCCTATTTGTAGTTTTTTGTTGTTTGATTACTTGAAGTTCAAGTTATTTGAGATACTCAAACTCAATATACTCAAAGGACAAGGGAAGAAGTGTATCTTCTTGGTTGATACATGTGGCACTCAGCTAGTTGATCATGTTTTTCATGTTAGTTTCTTTATCTACCTAAGGTTCTTATGTTGCCACAATCTCTTGCACATGACTTTATTGAATTGGAGAGAGAGTAGGAATATGTTGTTATAGACTTTTCTGTCTCTTTTCTTATTTGATTTGGAGGAGCAACCTTGCATCCTCTGTTTCCTTCCTCTCTAGACATTTCCATGTCAGCCAGTTTATTTAGTTCGTCTACGGGGAGAGAAATGATTTCATTAATATCGTAGTTTGTATTTTGTATGTAAGTAATCCTGACTGTCCCTAACTCATCATTTTGAGTATTTGATCTAGGGGTAGCCCTGATTGCAGCTTCGATGACGCCTGAAGACCCAACAATGGAAATTTCTCCCCTTAGCTTCCTTTTCCTCTCTCTCCTCCTCCTTAATCTCCTCAGGAGTAATAATCCTTTTCCTTTTGTCACCCACAAACCTTTGTGGCTCAGGGTGGAGAGAGCTTTGGCCTTCATTGCTTGGAGTAGCATCCATGCTCAGGGTGATATACCTTCACCAGTAGGTGTTTCACTGAGGGAATGGATTGTTGAAGTAGTTGTAGTTATGATAGGGCCCTCAGGCTATATCATTGGGCCTTCAATCAAGGTTTTCCCTTTGAATCTAAGGTCAGGGCTTGCCTCAACATCTAGTTGACCAATGTCATTACTTGATTGCCTTTGTCTTCTTCTTGAGCTAAACTCTTCAATAATCATGTCTTGATTCCTTTGAGCCAGCCTACCAGCATGACTAGATTGGTTTGAATTAGCAAGTGGCATGTTGACTAGATCAAGACCTTCATAATAATTCAAGGTCTGAAAGTTGAAAACTTCTTACTACCCTTGAACTCTTTGAAGTATCATGGCTCTTCTATCAGCGTTATACCTTTACCCAATAATGTTGTTTGAAGATCCTTGGGGTGGGGATGATATAGCCCTTGGAATACCTTCCTCAATGAGACTCTAAATAAGAGAGTCTAGTGAGTCCACATTAATGTGAACTTGAGGAAGTTGCTAAGTATGGACAATTGCAAGTGAGGATGGTGAGTCCTCAATGTCCATACTCTATGAAGGACTCTCCAGTTCTGTGATTGCAATGACTTTCTCCCCTTTTTGGTAGCATCAAACTCTTGCATAGGTGAGCAAGGAGTTAGGTCAATCACATCCACAAGTTCTTGTGTTCCTTTATGAGCTCTTCTTAAATGTCTCCCAGCTAGTTGTTCCTTGACATAAGATATCTCAAGATACTAATCATTGACCTAATTTTGTAAGATATTAACCTGAGATTCCAAGTGACTAACCTTAGAGACTAGGTAGGTGCATGTTTGTGACAGTCTTTGCACCTTAAGTCTCAAGTTCCCCTCATCTTCATTAGAAGAATCATTACGGGATGAGAGAATTGGACCAAAGTATTCATTCTCACCACCAGCATCATGTTCTTGACTTCTGGATTTCCCCTACTCACTGACATCTTCAAGTGAAGTGTTAGTGGGATGAATTGCCATGGTTGAAGTCTTGATGATGTAATCACTTGCAGAATTGAGAGCCTCTTGCATATGGACCTCCTGAACAGGTTCAAAGAGATCCACCTCAGTCATGGGTGAATGATGTGGGCTAGACAAAGGAGAGGCAATAGCACTTATCTCTCTCTGAGTAGGGGAGGAGTAGAGAGACTCATGGTACTCACTGAATCCCATGTCTTCATCTTCATAGAATTCAAGGTTAGGGATAGGTTGGTTGAGATCTAGAGGCTGGGGATGGTAACTTTCTCCTAAAGGTTATTCACTTTAGTGTTGAGACTTAGAGTGAAGGCTTATGGTTGATGGGCTAAGGAGCTCAACAAGCTAGGCCTGAGGAACCTCAGCATTGATCCTTGATGAGATGGGAGTGGTTTGCTCCTCAAGAGAAGTGGGAGATCTAGTATCCACTTCCTCCTATATAGGTGATGATATGGGGGCCTGCACAAGCAGAATAACGAGTGCAGGAGTACGTTTAGATTTTCTTTGGTAGGTGAGGATGATTTGGGTCTTTTAGGTGGTTGAGAGGTAGAAGGTGTGGGTTCAACACTAGCTTGTGTTGCTATGTTGTGACCTTGAGCAATGAGCTCTAACATTTTAGGGACAAGGGTTGTTTCTACCCTTGAGAAGCCAATAGTTGGCTTCTTCATTATTTCAAAGAGTCGGGCTTCATCTGTCCCAATTTAAGAATATTAGATGTTTCCTCAACTACGAGCCAGTTCACAGTTGAGAATGTATTGAACATATCTAGGAAACAAGTAATACTCCAAGAAGTCTAAGTTTGCAAGTAAATTTGTATAGACAAATTGAGAATACCTGACTTGACCCTTGAGCCATTCCATGCACTATGAAGGAGAGATCCTCAGGAATCTGGTCCCACCCTCGATGCTTGTTGGACAAGTTATAAATGACCACATGAAACAGGTACTTCCACTGGGATGAGACATTCCCTTTGGTAATCTCGAATATGATTTAAATTGTATAAAATCCAATTTTAAAATTATGATTATTAATATCTCATATTAATGACAATGAAAGTGGTTAAATGATAATCAAAACCCGAGATTTAAACCCGCCAATGATCCATATGCAAACCAATTAACAATTAAAACAACCATAGGTGGTTTAGAATTATACCCTGATGAATACCAATATTCACACTATGGATGAGACAGCGTTTCCGCTAGAAAACCAATAAACGAATGAGATCCCATCCACAAAGCAACCCTTGCGGTTGCAGCGGCTTCTCAAGCTACGATGGAGACCGGTGGTGTGCGGCGGTGATGTGGTTGTCATGTGGCTGAGAGGAGGAGGGGAGGATGGCGATGGCTTTTTTCTCCACAATTAGGTTAGGGTTTTATATTATTGATTTACATTTATAAGAATAAATAGTATACTTTTAACCCTTATTCTATTACACCCTTTCACAAGTAATTGACTATTAATTACTAATTGAACCCTTTCATTATTTAACTCTTCAAATAACTAATAATTATTTCTTAAATAATTAATCCTCGTTTCCACACAACGCGTGTTATGTATTTAACTACTTTAAATACTTATTTAATTATGTTCTCCAAAGTGCAACTCTTTGGATCCTATGTTAACAGTAACATTATTAATTGATTCTCAAACACCCTAATTCAATAATCTCCCATTTGGATGATTCTCAATTAACTTTTTGAATGTAGACAATAGAGGATGTCTAGCTACATCTTGTTGCCCCTGTCAAGATATGACAATTACATTCGTCAACTATTATAAGCATACACGCAACCCTTTGCTTTACACTCTTAAATAGCCATAGTAACATTATCTAATTCATTTCTATGTAAGACATTCCATTGAACACTAGACAATGATCAAATTCAATCTTCGTATATTTTTCAATCATTCTTATCTCATTCCCAATTCAAAGTAATCCGACAAACATCACCAAACCTGAGTGTGGCCACACACTTACATGAGGCTGAATCAATGAGGTTACCAGAATTCTTAACTTCTTATTCATAAAAAGAATAGAATTCCCAGACAACATACAACTTCCATTTCACTTAGATATTATTCCCAGTCAAGTACCCTTATTATTGTCCTGTTACGATACAACATTAGATATGAACGAAGAACAACCTTTTACTTAATAGCAGTTCCAATATGTCTCTTAGGTCTAAGCACATCTAGATCATACTACTATCAAAACATCTCATGACTATGATCCACGGATATCGTTTTGAAGCGAATTACGTCCAATATTTATTCTCTAATAAATATCCAAGAATATTGGTTCTCAACCCCTTGAGCTCTCATCTCATGAACAACCAATCCTTCATGATAGTCTTAGTTTGGAGTGATTCTCATGAATCCAATCAACTATGGACCCCCTTTTGCATACTATTATTCAAGGATACTAAAACGTACAAAATTTGAATATAGATATTTAATATAATAACTTTAACCATTAATTCATAAATTAAAACAGCGTATCATAGTCCAAAGCACCAAACATAATAAATATTCAAATCCATTCCCTAGCATATCTCAACCTAATACTATTAGCATGTTGTTCATGATTTGCCACTGGCATTGGCTTAGTGAACGACTCAGTTAGATTCAGATTTGTATGAACTATGTTTATAACGATGTCACCTTGTTCCACAACCTCTCTAATGTATGGTACTTTGTGAGTATGTGCTTGAGATTATGGTATGACCTTGGTTCCTTAGCCTGAGCTATAGCACTAGTATTGTCTCACAATATATCAATTGGTTTCCAAATACTTGGAACCACATTAAGAAAAAAATTGAACAGCTTCATCCAAACAACTTCCTTTATAGCCTCTAATATAGCAATATACCTTGATTCAGTGGTGGATTGAGTAACTACACCTTCTTGGACCTCTTCCAAGTAATTGCTCCACCATTGAAAACAAATACATACCTAGACTGAGATCGAGAGTCATCTCTATCAGTTTGGAAGCAAGCATCAATATAGAACCTTACTGATAACTTTTCTTCCACTCCTCCATACACAAGGAAGATTTCATTTCTCTTTCTCAAGTATTTGAGAATGATTTTCACTATTCCCTAATGAATCTTACCAGGATTCCGTTGATATCGGCTCATCATGCTCAAAGCGTATGACACATCATGTCTAGTACACAACATTGCATGCATTACCGAACCGATAGCAGACACACATCAACACTTTCCATATCATCCTTTTCTTTATTTGTTTTAGGCCACTGATTCTTATTCAGTACAATCTCATTGACCATAGGCATAAATCCTTTCTTAGAATCATTCATGGCAAAGTGTCTAAGTACCTTATCTATATAAGTACTTTGATTCAAACCAGTAAGTCATATAGATCTATCTCTATAGATCTTAATTCCCGATATGTATTCTACTTCTTTAAGGTCTTTCCTCTCAAAACACCTTTTAAGCCAAGTCTTCATATCCTCCATCATTGGAATGTTATTCCCTATCATCAGTATGTCATCCACATACAAGATTAAGAATGTCACAAAGCTCACACTTGCCTTAATATACACACACCGTTCATATTCATTCTTGACAAAACCAAACTCTTTGATTTTCTGATCAAAATGAAGATTCCAGCTTCTTGATGCTTGCTTAAGTCCATAAATGGACTTGTTAAGTTTGCAAACTTCATTAGGATTTGATGCATCTTTAAAACCCTCAGGTTGAACTATATAGGCATCTTCATTAGGTGTCCATTAAAAAGGTAGTTTTGGCATCCATTTGTCATAAATCATAGTCATAAAATGCTGCAATAGCAAGTAAGATCGTTATCAAGTTCAGCATTGCTACAGGTGAAAAGGTTTCCTCAAAATCAACTCCTTGAGTCTGAGTGTATCCTTTTGCTACTAGCCTTGACTTGTAAGTCTACAAGTTTCCATTCTTATCAGGCTTCTTCTAAAAAAGTTATTTACTTCCTACAGTTCGACTTTCGGGAGGAAAATCAACCAAGTCCCATACTAGGTTATCATACATGGGTTGCATCTTAGTATTCGTTACTTCAAGCCATTTCTCAGATTCTGAATATGAAATTTCAGCTTGATAAGTTTTCGGTTTAGCCTGATCAATAGTAACAATATCATGTAATTCTAAGTATGTCTTAGGCATCTGACAAATCCTCAAACTTCTATGAATGTTTTAAGTGCCACCCATTTCTTGAAATCTCTCAAATTCCTCAACAATTACTCTTAATTGTTCAGTTGTTTCATCACGTGGGTTGGTCACTGTTTTTGCTTGGATTTCCTCTAAATCCACAACACTATCTCTAATCTCACGAGCTATGAATTCTTCACCTAAGAATCTCCTCTTCATTTAGGGTAACTTGATTTTCCTTAGGATTGTAGAAATAGTAAACGATTTTCTTAGGATATCCAACAAAGATAACATTATCTCCTAGACGATCAAGTTTGTCTAATGACTTACTTATAACATAAGCATTACAAGCCCATACCTTGAGAAAAGTTACTTTGGGTTTAACCCCATGCCATATCTCGTATGTTGTTTCGTTGACTTTATTGGTTCAAGCCATATTAAGAATTTTGATGGCAGATTCAAGTGCAAAGGTCCAGAAAGAATGAGGGAGGTTCGTACGACACATCATTGTTCGAACCATATCCAATAGAGTTTTACTTCTCCTTTCTAACACTCCATTTAACTAGGGTGTCCCTGAAATTGTTAGTTGAGAAATGATCCCACATTTTTTTAGATGGTCGGTGAACTCCTGACTAAAATATTCCCCACCTCGATCCGATCAAAGTATCTTAATTGTTCTACCAAGCTATTTTGTACTTTGTTTTGAAACTCTTGAAAGTTTTTAAAAGTCTCATGTTGATGCTTCATATGATAAACATATCAATATCTACTGTAATCATCATAGAAGGCAGCGTTGCTAAGTGAGCTCTAGTTTTATAATAAAACATACTTTATCTTTCGTTAAAACCATTCTTTACGTTCATGCGATCATACAAAATACGTACACATAGATAATATCATTATTATCTTCATTAATCGTTCATTAACTTTCGTTCATTCATCCTACGTCATTATCATTCTCATTCCTTCATACTTCTTACATTCATACGTATGTTCATTACTTTCGATGACATGTACATTCACCCGAACATTATGCACGAAGCGGGTAACTGGGCCTGACGTCTTTCATAAACCTTGAACATTAGGCACAGAGCTGACATCAGTTGCTAGGGTAAGTACATTCACCACTTATCTTTTCCCTTACATTCCGGATAAACGCCTTATGCCATACCCGAACATTGTGCACGAAGCTGGTAACTAGGCCTGAGGTCTTTCATAGACCTTGAACATTGTGCACGAAGCTGACTCCAGCACCTAGGGCAAGTGGCAAGGATCCCATACATATGGTCAATCACAAAGATTGGCCCCCAATATGCATCCTTTGGGGTAGCTAACCCGCACACCATTGAGCTAACACCTTCATTGGGTGTGCACGTCCATACATTTGCTTGCAAGCTTTTCTTACATTCATTCGTTCATTAATACATGCATTCATTCATCGTGTTCATATTTTCATTATCTTTCACTTTACGTTACATAATACATTCATTCATTCATAATCAATGTAAAGTCACGGGAAAGATAAACATACACAGCCATCAACATCATCATACAAGGCATCATACATACATACATAACATGCATCATGCATAAATATTCAACATCATACACCATCATGCCCATCGTAGTGTCTATGACCTCAAAAGTCATCATACATAAACTTACGAGAACCTCCCACGTCAAAACTTACGTTTACACTTTCCCCCGAAAGTCAGTAATTAAACCACACTTTCCTCGGGTACACCAGCCCTACATCAGCGTATGTCACTCTTCAGTCGCAGGGCCTCTAGGCGACTGAACATCATGCAATTGAACCAATGTGGATGAACACCTATGCGAATGAACACCCAATCATGCGAATGAAACTAATGTGAATAGACTCAATGCGGATGAGTCCTATGCGAATGGACCTAATGCGGATGGAACTAATGCGGATGGAACTAATGCAGATGAGCATTTATGCGAATGGGCTCTCAGTCGTCTGAATGAACTCTAAGTCATGCGAATGAACCTCAATCGCACCTCAATCGGGCGTATGGCCTCCATTCAGTCGCCTAGCCCTAGTTGATGTAGAATGCAGTTCATCCCGAACCCAATCTGCCATTTTCGACCTCTAAGCTCTTCCAAACCCATTCTAAGCCAAAATCAACCATCCTAAACCTTAGGAATGCATATCACAACACATTCAAGCACACACAAGCCCGGAAACAAACTCTAAAAGCATCACACGCAAACACATGCAAATGGGTCAAACACACACACATTCAAAACAGGTTTTCAGATGTGTTCTAGCCCTAAAATCGACCAAACTGGGTTTGAGTAAGAGTGACATTCTTACTGAGAATCGAATATGATAATCAAGTCAATGATTGAGTTGCGGAAACTTGGGTTTTAGTAAGAGTGATATTCTTACTGAGAATCGAATACGATAATCAAGTCAACGATTGAGTGGCGGAAACAAACAATCAAAGAACAATGAAGCAAGAAAATTACTCATAAATTCTCTTTGTATTGATATATGAATGTTGACAAATTACAGAGAATAATTACAACAAAATCCTCTATCTATCAACCGTCACCTCAGTACGAGGTAAACTATTCTATATATAGACAATACAAGATGCCTTTACAAAATGACTAAACTACCCCTGACCTATTACATCAGAAACTAGTCTAAGTCTTGATCCGCATCTCTGATTGTTCATCCGCATTGACAAATGCGGATGAGATAATCTTGATCAGCATTTCCACTTGATCATCAGCATTAGTAAGTTGGTCATCCGCATTGGTTAATGCGGATGAACAAATACTTGTACGCATTTGGTTGGTCATCCGCATTTGTCAATGCAGATGATCAAAGTCTTCTCCACATCTTCTTTTGCTCTTCCACATTAGTCAATGCGGAAGAGTAACTTGTTCAACATAAGTATTGTGTCTTCCGCATTAGTTAATGCGGAAGAGTAAACACTTGTCCGCATCAGATTTTGTCTTCCGCATTCACTAATGCGGAAGAAAATACTTGTTATTTTTCTTACATATCTTTATCCATATTGCATTTTGGACTTGTGGAATTCCAGCTGAATAATCATCAATTCACCCATTGAGTTGGCATGTATGATCCTTTCAGGGTGCAACAATACTCCCCCTAAGGATTATACAGCCTAGTTTTCCTGAATGTTTAGGAGGTGATTGATGTTGTGAAGATTCAGCTGGGTCTTCAGGAGGTAGTATGAGTGCTGCTTTGGAGGGAAACAGAATGGCCTTGATCATGTTTACAAAATCAGTTGCTTCGGACATCCTGTCTCTACTCAGCACATGTATTTTCATTCTGCTCATGTTGTAGATGGCTTGCATTGGTAACTTTTTCAGAGAAATCGGTTCCCATATGGAGATTGTTGAAAGAACATCTCTATGAATCAATAAAATCCCTCTGATCAGTTCAGTAGTGGTCAGTCCTTCTTGCAGCTTCAACTGAGATGGTTCTGCAAACCATTAAACATATTTGTGGAGAACCGGGGCAAGTAGTTCTTGATCTTTTATGTTCAGCAGCATGTCTTCAGCTGACATTCTGTTTCAAGGTTTGGTCTTTGTCAATTCTTCTTCTAGTTTCTTTAGTTTATCTTTCTTTTCATTCATCAATTGAAGTGTTGCAGCCCTTAATGAATTTGTTTTCATGTTGGCAATCTTTCTTTTTGTGAATCCCTGACTTGAAAGATATTCCTTCATTTCCTTATCAGACATTTTATAAGGATCAGGAAATAATGATTCATGAGATGAGGTTGATTTCTTCATTTGTGAAAGCTTTTGTAGAGGACCCCTTCTTGGTAGTGGAACTTCATACCTTGTGGGTTTCTTCAAGGATGAGTCTTTGTGCTTTGGAGTGTCCTTTGTCATTGTCTTCTCATAGTCAGTGTCTATTGTTGGATCAAGCAACAACTTCACTTTCTCGTCCTCCTCTTTCATTTTCTCATAAGTCATTGCAAACACTTCATCAGGATCATAGCCTTGATTGATCAAGAACATGGCTTTAATCATCAAGTCATGAGTTTGACCTTTGGTTACCATGTCTTCTACTCACTATTCTTCTTTAAGAGGACTATCCATGAGAACATCCTTTAAAACTTCATCTTCATCAGCAGTTTCTCTTCTTCTAAATCAATTGCTCTGGCCAACTGTTTCAACTGAGCTTCTGCCTGCTCATGTTCTTCCAAAAATTCAGCAATTGCTGCTAAACTTCTTGGGTCATCTTTTTGTTTCTTTGATGTTTCTTCTTTAGTTATTGGTCTCTTGCCTTTAGCCTTTTCTGCCAGATACTTCCTCTTTCGTGAGTAAGTTTGAAGTTGAGGGCTAGAGGTTTCAGTTTGATCTTCTGGTTCAGGGACCTTTTCAGGTGTACTTGGCTCTTGATCCTTCATTTCACTTTGTTCAGGTACAATATCTTCTTTCCTTTCTTGTTCATATCTTTCTTTTAGTTCCTCTTTTTGTTCTTCAGTTAATGATATGGCAGAGACAATTTGCAGAGAGAATTCCTTTTCCAATGGCACTGGTGATTTAGGAATAAATACAATAGGCTCTCCCTCAGTTCTTTGATTGTTTATGAACTCCCAAAAATCATCATGAATGCTGAATTGTTCACAAGCAAAACTATCCAAAGCACTGAAGAGTTCTTCAAATTCACCCTTTTCTGAGTCTGAATGGCCAGTGTTTCCAGAATACACTACCATGTCTAAGCTCTGGTCTTTGATCTCAGTTTCACTTTCATCATCCACTTGTTCTTCATTCTCATCATCATTCTTTTGTTCTTCTTTCTTATCATCATCCTTCACATCAGATCTTTTAATCATCATTTCAAGCTCAGATATTTTTTGTTCTTGCTCTCAATTTCCTCTTCCAGTTTTGAGATGATATCAGCTTGTTCCTCTATGATGTTTTCTTTTTCCTCCATGGCAATAGTTTGTATTTCAAGAGTGTCTATATGTCCACTCACTTCTTCTCTTGAGTGTTTCAGTGCAGCTTTTAGATTTTCAATCTCTTTTGCTTGTTCCATTCTTTCAACTGCATATTTTTCTTTAAGATCTTTCAATTCTCCTTCTTTCTCATCAAGTTCCAGGATTCTGTCATTTATAATTTCTGCTCTCCTGTTTAGTGTTCTTTCCATCCTTTCTACTTTGAGTAACAACTCAGTTATTAATTCATCTTTCTCATCAGGCCTATTGATGTTTGATTCAGCATAGCTCTCAGATGAGCAGCCTCAGAAGGTTCATTCACAGCTTTGGTTTGATCATGATGATCCTCCTCATCAGAAGATGATTTGGATGATTCGGAAGCACTTGTTGAACCTTCTGGTTCAGCAGGGTGATCAATTGATGATGGTAAAGGTTGGTAAGGAGGAATAGGAGATTGGTGTGGTGATATATGAGATTGATGATGTGGTGATATAGGTTGAGTGGTTATTGGTGGTGTTTGTTGTGGTGATGGAAGTGATGGTATTGGTGAAGGTAATTGTGATGGTATTGTTGGTGGTAAAGGTGATGGTATTGGTGAAGGTAAAGGTGATGGTATTGGTGGTGGCAAAGGTTATGGAGGTGGTTGTTTGTGCTTGACCTGCTTGGTGTATTTGTTCAAACATCCATGGAAGAAGGGGTGAAGGGGCACCACTTTAGAAGTTCCTTAGGTCCTTCTTCTTGATGTACATATAGGATCTTGTATCATAATGAGGATTGTTAAGTACTGGTCCTTCATTAACAATGTCATGAAATGATTCATTGATTAGATATTGAATAAATCTGGGGTACATTAGAAACTTGTATCTCAACCCTTCTTGAATGTTGGAGATTAGGCGATTGAATACATATGCCGACATGTTAAATCTTCTGTTGGGGCAGAGAGCACAGATTGTAGAAGATGTGAGGACTGGAATGTCATTCCATCCTGTTTTCCTTTTAGATAGACATGTTGGAACATATGAATTAGGAATCTCCAGGGCAGATCCACTAATCCTTTGACTATCTGTTTGGCCTCATAGCTCCCTTCATAACCAATTTCAGAGAAAAATGTGGTTATCTCCTCATCATCCAATTCAAGAGGATCATCTGCATTATCATTGAATTGTAGACATCTTCTAACTTATTCTTCTGTGATCCTCAGTGTGTGTTCAGTATTGATCTTGCCAGTAAGAGTTTTCACTCCATTTTCTTCAACTACTTTATCTAATTCCCAGAAAGACCTGATGGGCTTCTCATAGATTGCTGGTCTTAATGTTATGGCATATGCTACCCTTGTGGTAAATAGGAATCTTATCATATCTCTGAGACCTTCTGCTTCAGGCACATGAGGGTTTAGATAACCGCTGACGTTATAGAGCTTGCTCCATGTAAGGTTTGCCATGAAATCTGCACAAGAGACATGTGTATGAGTTCATAATTTTGACTTTAATTTTTCTTTGATTTGTTTCACACTTTTCCTTTTCACATTGCTCTGTTTTTCTCAGTAAACATGGTTATCATCGTTTTCTATATTAGTTGAATTCCTATCAATTTACATGTTTATTTACATCGAAATTGTGTATTACATCACTTAATGAGTTTGATTTTGGTGTTCTTCAATAATTTTTTGGTTCATCGTTAGATTTAGGGTAACCCTTCGAGACTTAGGTTTTGGTTTCAAAATCTGTTGAAGTTATACCTTATCTTCGAAACGACTGTTGTTCTGAATCGATGACAAGAATGTTTAAAGATGAAACACAACAAAATCTTTGAATGTTTGTGATGATGATGATGATGATGGTGGTGTACTATAGTTTTGCGCTCGTCACACTATAAGTTCTCTCAAATTTGAAAAGTATTAATTACCTGTTCGAATTCCTTTAATAGTCAAATAATACAATTTGAAAATTTTTACAAGTTTACAAGTAGATATAGTCAACACTATAGCAAATGCTGAAGGTTAATTTGTTTAATTTTGGTGATCCGCATTTGTTAACTGTAGCATATGCGGAAGGCGAACTTTTGACATTGACAGTCCGCATTGACTAGTTTTGGTGATCTGCATTTGTGGTTGTTGCTAATGCGGAAGAGTTAATTTTTTACTAACTGTCCGCATTACTCTACTGTAGAAATGCGTTTGATTTTATTCCATCCGTATTTGGGCACTCTTGCAAATGCGGAAGTTTTGTTTTTTTTGTTTTTTTTGTTTTTTTTTTGATTTTATCCGCATTTGGGCACTGTTGCAAATACGGAAGTTAAACTTGAAATTTTGGCTATCTGCATTGTATACTGTCGCAAGTGCGGAAGTTAAACTGAAATTTTTGGCTGTTCGCATTGTATACTATTGTAAATGCGGAAGTTAAACTTGAAATTTTGACTGTCCGCATTGTATACTGTTGCAAATGCGGAATAACATTGTAACAAATGCGGTTGAATGACTTGTTTTACCATATCCAAATATGTACAGTAACAAATGCAATAGAACTAATTCCATGTGTACAACTACAAATGCGGTTGACAAGTCAACATATCACTGTATCAAATGCGATAGACTTGTTCATACGCATTTGTTAACTGTATCAAATGCGGTAGAGTAAACTTCACATTCACTTCACATACTAATGCGGTAGAGTAAAATCATTGTCCGCATTAGTTGCACTTCAAAAATTGTTGTTACCCGCATTAGTTATATGCATAGGTTACCTTCACCCGCATTAACTAATGCACTTACATGTATTACCTTTTGAAGATAATCAAAAGTTAATGTGATTTAATTGATTATTCGTCTTATGAAGAGATGTCCTTGATTGATTTTTCTTATGAAGTTGGCTGTTGGAGTTGTCAGTTTTTGCTTGGATTGACTTGTATGTTACAACTAATACAAGTTTCCCAGTTTTGACAGATCTTGGGCTTATCATGCTTCTAAGAATCTGCATAAGCTAAGATATAATGGTTGACTTATTGCAACAACACCAACAAAAATTCCTTTTGTTTTGTTTTTCAAAATTGAGTTAATAAACAAAAATTTGAACTTACTAAAAAAATTTTAAATTACTCCCCCTAAAGTTTATGTCCACATTTGGAGAGAAACATTAAAGATTTAAATGTGTTGAATATTACTTTGATTAATATTAATAATGAAGAGAGAAATCTCTTTGTGTGGATCATATCAATCTTTCATTACACATGTGCATCCTTTATGATTAAATGGACATGATTATGAACTTGAAGATTGAAGGTATGTTTGTCCTCTTAAGCTCATACCTGGTTGATATTTTGACGCAAATGACTATTATCATGTTTTGGTTGATTTATTATTCAATGTGTACCTCACACACATAAGCATGGAATGATCAACCCTCCTTATACAATGCATGGTAGAACTTTGTCACAAATTTTCTTACCAGGTTACTTAAGTCATGAAATATCATATTCACTGATCCTTATTGGGATTCTTTTAATTTGATCCTTTTTCATGTTGATCCTCATTGGGATTCTTTTCACTTCACTTTGGAAGGTGATCTATGATAGGATTCTTTTGATCATTCACTTGGAATGTATTACTTTGTTGATTCAACCAATTTTGGATGTGTTCCACATTGGGAATCTTTTTGATCTTGACATCTGCACTAGGTGCAAGTGTCATGAGGTCTTTGCTCAGCAAAACAAAGATGAAACATGATGTGGTGAAATAGATTCATAAAGTATCATTACCTGGTGTGTTTAGGTTACTACAAACACATGCATTCAGATAAGCCAATACATACCTGTACTTTGTGATGAGTGTTTCACAATTAAATATGTCTTTAATTCATCACTGCATGTATCTTTTCTTCCAAGTTGAACCTACCAACATATCTAGTAAGTCATTTCAGTCTTTTACATTTTGAAATTAAGCACAGTGAATGATATAACGACTGTAATTATATCATTTCCCAAGATTCTTTTCTTCATAAGACTTGATTTCTTTTTGTGATTTTTCTGATGTTTTAACATATTTTTGATATTTTTCAAAGTTTTTACTCAAGGTTAATCATGCCAATTGACTGTACCAGAAATTCAAACCTACTAGGTTCAAATGCCTTCGTAAACAAATCAGCTAATTGATTTTTTACTGGTACTTGAATCAATTTGAATAAACCCTTTTCAGCACAGTCTCTCAAAAAATGATATCTAATTTCAATATGTTTTGTTTTTTAGTGCTGAACTGGATTATTAGTTATAAAGACAACAGTTGTGTTATCAATAGAAATTGGTGTATGCAAAAAGTTAAAACCATAATCAAGCATCCACAGAACTTGAGAGCAACATGCTGAAGCTGCAATATACTCAGCTTCGGCTGTGGACACAGACACATTTGTCTGCTTCTTGCATTGCCATGATACTAGTCTGGGACCAAGAAATTGACAACCGCCAGAAGTGGCTTTTCTGTTGAAGTTGCATCCTCCATAATCACTATATGTGTATGCATAGAGATTAAATTCTCCTTCCTTTGAATACCATAATCCGAGAGCTGGTTTGCCCTTCAGATATCTGAATATCCTCTTGACTGCATTCACATGTGATTCTTTTGGATCAGCTTGATATCTAGCACACACACAAACACCAAACATAATGTCAGGCCTACTGGCTGTTAGATACATCATTGATTGATAGTGAGTTGATCCACTGATTTGCCATCATGGTCAGGTCCAATCTTCACTTTAGTATCTACAGGAGTTCTGATAGACTGACAGTCAGCAAAGTGGAATTTCTTCAGCATGGTTCCTACATATTTTGATTGATTAATGAAGATTCCATCAGCTGTTTGCTGGACTTGCACTCCGAGAAAGAATGTGAGTTCCCCCATAGCACTCATTTGAAACTTTTAATGCATAAGATCTTCAAATTCTTTGCAGAGTTGTTTGTTTGTCGAGCCAAATATAATGTCATCCACGTAGATCTAGACTAACAGCATGTCTTTTCCTCTTATTCTTCTCAAGAGAGTCTGATCAATCTTACCACTTTCATACCCATGTTCAAGAAGAAAGGATGATAGGGTCTCATACCACTTTCTTGGAGCTTGATGATGACCATACAGAGCTTTGTCGAGCTTGTACACTCTGTGAGGGAAATCTGGATCCTCAAAGCCAGGTGGTTGACTTACATAGACTTCTTGAGCAATCTTTCCATACAAGAAGGCATATTTTACATCCATTTGATAAACAGTAAATTTCATGGACTCAGAATATGCGGGAAAGATTCTGATTGCTTCTAGTCTGGCAACAGTTAATTCCTTCTTCCTGAGTGTATCCCTATGCCACTAGTCTTGCTTTATTTCTGATGACTATCCCTCTATCATCAGTCTTGTTCCTGTATAGCCATTGGTACCGATAGAGTATTGTCCTTCGAGAAGATCTACCAGCTGCTATACTTCTTGTTTGTTGAATTGGAGCAATTCTTCGTGCATTGCTTCAATCCAACTATTTTCTTGAAGTGCCTCTTTGATGTTTTTGCATACTGTATGACATAGAAAGCATGAGAAGAAACAAATGTTTGCAATACTTGACTTGCTTCTTGTCACCCTCTCATTATGATCACCAATAATGGTTTCAACTCGATGATTCTTGTGTATTCTTGTGGTGGGAATGATGTCATCCGCAATAGTTACATCAAGATTGGAGACATTCAGT
Source organism: Flaveria trinervia (assembly GCA_025506515.1). Classification (NCBI taxonomy): domain Eukaryota; kingdom Viridiplantae; phylum Streptophyta; class Magnoliopsida; order Asterales; family Asteraceae; genus Flaveria; species Flaveria trinervia. The sequence continues at coordinate 29,944,038 of CM046458.1, read as the reverse complement.
TCATTACGGTCAGAGGCACAATCATCTTGTATTGTTATTGAATTATGAAGATTTTCAATTTTTGTTTCAGTAACTGCTACATCTTCAGCAGGACTGAGGTTGCTTGCATCATATGAAGTACCTTGAGTTTCTTCTGGATGAGAAGCCTGTTTATGATTTCTGATCTCATTTGACAAGTCATATGAGTCTGATGGTACCAGGCTAGGACCTTCTTCAGAGGAAACACAAAGGTTTTGTGACAAGTGTCTGATGGGATCAGCTTGAAGAGGAACATCTTCATTCATATGTTCATTAGATGTAGGTGGGATCAATGGATAATTTTCTCTTCTTTCTACAGTTGATGAAGTGTCACCTGAATGTATATCTCCTGCATCAGACAAGTGAAATTGGTCAAATGATTTAGTAAAAGTGTCAATATCAAACAACCAATCAGGACCATTTGTAGATTTGGGAAATGAATGTTCCTTGAATTGAACATTTGTGGATTCACAATAATGTTCAGTCTACGATTGAACACTCTATAAGCCTTTGAGACGGAAGAATAACCTACAAAAAATCCTTGATTAGACTTGGATGAAAATTTTCCAAATGACCACGGGTGTTTAATATTGATACTGGACAACCAAATGATTTGAGGAATCCAATGAATGGTTTCCTTTGAAATATCAGTTCATAAGGTGTCATGTTACTTTCTTTAACAATCATAGTTCGATTTTGCACACAGCACGATGTGTTAACTGCTTCTGCCCAGAAGGTGATCGGTAGTTTAGCATCGGCTAGCATGGTTCTTGCTACTTCAATCAGTGTTCTATTTCGCCTTTCAACTATCCCATTTTGTTGAGGAGTTCTAGCTGCACTGAATTGATGAGCAATGCCTTTGGTTGCATAAAAGGAACTCATATTTTCATTTTTGAACTCTATACCATTATCACTTCTTATCATTTTGACTTTGAGATCAAGTTGATTTTGAATTTTAGTGATAAATTCTTGAATGAGGTAGGATGCTTCATTTTTATGAAGTAGGAAGAACACCCATGTGAATCGAGAAAAGTCATCAACGATCACTAAAAAATATTGTTTCTTTCCCATACTCATTACATGAGTTGGTCGAAGAGATCCATGTGAAGTAACTTCAATGGAGTATTGTTAGTGTTCACCAGCTTGGTTTTGTGAGACGATTTGTGTTGTTTTCCTTTGAGGCACGCTGAGCATTGATCAATAAAATTGAATTCTTTTTGAGGAAGATAAATTACATGGTTTCCTTTGACTAACTTGTTCATAATTTTAAAGTTAGTGTGCCCCAAACGTCTATGCCAAAGTTGTGACTCATCAAATGATGCTTTAGACAAAAGACATATTTCTTCCTTAGGTGACGCAGAACAAAGGTTTAAGACATATGTGTTATTCTTCCTTGGAGTCTTTAAGACAACCCATTTTTCAGGAATCTGAAAACCAGGTTTCCGTATGTAGTAGTGAGTGTCTGTGAAGTGAGTCGTATATTTTTTTGTCACAGATCTGAGACACTCTTAGCATATTGAAATTCAATTGTTCACAGTAATTCACTCTGTCAAAGCTCAGCATCCCATTTGTCATAGATCCTTCTCCTGAAATCCCGCCACCTTCCAAATCTCCACCGAATGCCATAGTAGTCCCTTGTGTGTACTTGAAATCTTGAAGGAGGGAACGATCTCCAGTCATGTGTCAGGAGCATCCGCTGTCTACATACCATAGGCTATTAGACCTGTGTGGATGAACCTATAAACAAAAAGAACTAATTAGAATAAGGAACCCAAGCCTTGATGGTCTTGGGTTTCTCGTTCCTATTCATGATAGTCACCTCCTGGTATTTCCCTCTGAATGGTGATTTAGATGAAGGTGATTTGGGAGATTTTTGGTAATGAATTGGTCGAGTCATCTCATCTACATCTACTGAGGATTCAGATGAATAATGAAATCGTTGGTGTCTATTTCTTTGTAAAAATCTAGCCTGAGTTTCATTATCAAAAGTTGGTTTTTGCTTCGTAAGGTCAAGTTTGTGTTTCATTATGAGATGATTTCTTTGACCCTTCCTTAAATCCTTTGAGTTATTTCTATCATTTGTTGATCTAGGAGTCCTAGATTGAGTATTATGAAGATGAGGTTTGACAGAATGCATCACAGTAGATGTTTTTGAGATGGGCTTGTGTTGTGGAATTCTCAACCCTTCTGATTGAAGTAACAATCAGATGTATTGTGATTGTTCATGTCGCAGATTGAACAATACTTGTTGAAATAACAATTTTTGGTGGAGTGATTGTCCATATCACAGATAGAACAATATTGTTGAAGAAGCATTTATGTGTCTTGTGATTGAACATGTCACAAATATCACAATACATTTGTTTGTTTCTTGAATCAGATTTTTCTTTGAGTGACTCAACTGATACTTTCTTTTGTTGAGTCATTTTCTTTTCTTTAGGTGATGAATCAGAATCAGTCGTTTCTGTAGATTGTTTCATAATACTACTCTTGTTCCGTTGTCTGGGTTGTTTCTGTTTCTTCAACCTACTTCTCACCTCTTTCTCAAACTGGTCAACATGTTCTTTATTACAGATATCAAACCCAACTCCCTGCCTTAATTTGGATGACTGAGGGTCTGATGAAGTTTTGTGTGTTGAACTCAGTTTTACAGTTGGTTTCTTTTTCAGTGAAACCTTTTCTAATTTGCTTGAATTTTGTGGAGATACAATCTCATTATCAGAACTACTCTCAGTAGTGGGTTTCATTGTTTTGACATTTTTATTTTTCCCTTGTAAAACAGATGGCATGAATTTTATAAAAGGTACAATTGCTTTTACAGGGCTTGATGGTTTTTTGACAATCACTGTCTTGTCAGAACACTCTTTGATTTTGATTGGGTGTCCTGACTTGATTTTGTCCTCACTGGTTTCAAAATCAACATCAGTTTGTTTTGAAGATTTGTCACTTGTTTCACTTCTGATTTAGGTTCCACAATTTTAGGTTCAATTGATTCAGAGAGTGATACAGAGTCAGGCATGAAAGTGTAATTGTCATTGTATGGTGAAGGACATGAATTGTACCCAATCCCTGACATGTCCTTTGGATCCTTCTGTGAATCCAGCATTTCTTGCAGCTTGACTGAAGACATTTGAAACTTTTCAAGTTTCACTTCAGTCATAGATTGTTGAGCTTTAGCTTAAGATAACTTTTTTAGTAAGTAGCTCATTTTCAGCTGCAAGATTGTAATTCTCACCATGAAATTTTTCTACATCAGAAATGAGAGATTTGATTTTAATTTCAAAACTTTTTACTTCTCTCTTCATCATTTCTGACTTCACCTTTTCTTCTTTAATTTTATCTGCCAGTTTATGATTATGTTCTCTATACTCTTGTAATTCATTTATGCATTTCTCACTACAAAGGTTAGTTTTTACCTCAGTAGGCATTGCAGATGGTCCATCATTGATATGAGCCATTAGAGCATGATATTGGAATTGAGGCTTGACTTCCTCGGCATACACACTCCAATCACATATCCCATCTTGTTTGATCACAAGAGCACTAGCAGAAGGCTGGCTGCTTGCATGGGCTTGATTTGTCAGCTGCGGTTGATTCTGGTATGTTTGTTGATGATAAGAATGATGGTACTGCTGTTGTTGATTGTTTGAGTGATAGCTTGAATTGGGTTGTGAGGATGATTGACCAGGAGAGTTCCTTGAATGGTTGCTTCTTTTACGAGCATTGCACTCTCTTGAGAATGGCCAGTCATGCCACAGTTGAAGCATTTTACCTCGGTTTTGTCATATCCAAGCTTTGTGTTCTCATTCAGGCTCAATTTTCTTCCTTTTCTGAAGAATTTCTTTGCTCTCATGGCAATCATTTCCATTTGCCACTGTAGATCCATCTCCTCAACATCATCAGGATCTAATTCTCTAAATCTTCCTGTATTAATGGGCAGAAGTAAGTAAGTCTTCCCAAGATATGCTTCAAAACTTGCAACAAAGGCATTGTAGGTTGCCTTTTGCTCTTCTGATTTTAAGTCTTCTGAGAGATTGTAGGTGTAGTGGAGACTTTTGGTGCTTGTGCTGAAGTTGAATGATGATTGAATGATGGAGACGCAATGAACCCAGCATCTTCATTTGATCTCTTGATGAGATGAAGTCATCTTCCTCTGTGATGAAAGCATATTCAACAGAATGTGATTCTGAAGGGATGTTTGTACGCTTCAATCACTCTTGGCCCACTCAGATTTCTGCTTCGTTCATCAAGTTCCAAAGCTTCAATCTTGGCTATCATAATGTCTAGAGTGGTACTCTCAAGATCAAGAGTATTTTTCAACATTGTGACATTTTGCTTCCAGCTTTCAGGCGGACTGTGAAGCATTTTCTTGTTGAGTTCTTTAATGTTGTATGAAACACCCATAATTTCCAAGTCATTGACCAACTGTACAAATCTGTGCAGTTGTTTTGATATGGATTCTCCTTTGGTGTGATGGAAGGTTTCATACTGATTGACCAGCTTGTCTTTGTTAATTTCAGCAACTTCACTGCTACCTTCACACATAATTTTGAGAGCATCCCAAGCAGCTTTAGCAGTTCCATATTTTTCCAATCTTTTTAGCCATCCATTTTGAGTGCTTGAGTCAAAATAGAGTATGCTTTAAGATCATTTTGATTTTCTTATAGTCATCTTCATCCAGAGTTAAGTCTTAATTGGTATTCTAGCAGTCTTGTACAGTGCAGCTTGAGCTGTTGATAAAGTAACAGGAATATGTGGACCCTTACATATTGATATCCAAAAGTCAGGATCTACCCTGTGATATAATTTCTAAATCGTATTCTCCATTGTTTAAACTCAGATTTGTGTTTAAGCATGGAAGTTTTAGGTGTATGACCTAATTCAGAGTAACTATTACAATCCATGTTGATTTGTGTAAATATAGATTTAGTTAATTTTAAGATTGATTAAATTTGATGAGTCCGACTTGTTCAAGCAGTTCTGTTGAGGCTCAGAATGAGTGTTCTTGATGTTTGACAGGAGTATTCTTGTTGTTTGCTAAGTAGAGATGGTGATATCCACTACTAGCAACTTGATTATCAGATCAATCGAGTTCTATTCAGTCTGTGCGTAGATCTGAAAGAGAATCGAGAGCCAAAGCTCTGATACCAATTGACTGGGTTTGAGTAAGAGTGATATTCTTACTGAGAATCAAATATGATAATCAAGTCCATGATTGAGTGGCGGAAACAAACAATCAGAACATTCAAGCAAGAAATTACTCATAAATGTTGTTTGTATTGAAATATGAAAGTTGACAAATTACATAGAATAATTACAACAAACATTCTATCTATCAACCGTCACCTCAGTACGAGGTAAACTATTCTATTTATAGACAAGACAAGATGAATTTACAAAATGACTAAACTACCCCTAACCTATTACATCAGAAACTAGTCTAAGTCTTGATCCGCATCTCTACTTGTTCATCCGCATTGACAAATGCGGATGAGTTAATCTTGATCAGCATTTCCTCTTGATCATCAGCATTAGTAAGTTGGTCATCCGCATTGGTTGATGCGGATGAACAAATACTTGTGCGCTTTTGGTTGGTCATCCGCATTTGTCAATGCGGATAATCAAAGTCTTGCTTGCATCTTCTTTTGTTCTTCCGCATTAGTCAATGCGGAAGAGTAACTTGTTCAGCATAAGTATTATGTCTTCCGCATTAGTCAATACGGTAGAGTAAACACTTGTCCGCATCAGATTTTTGTCTTTCGCATTGACTAATGCGGAAGATAACACTTGTTATTTTTCTTGCATATCTTCATGAGCATTGCATCTTGGACTTGTGGGATTCCAGTTGAACAATCATCAATCCACCCATTGAGTTGGCATGTATGATCCTTCTAGGGTGCAACACGACCAAAAACGTTTAAAAGAGGGGTCCTAGAACTCCTACAAACAACACAAGAAGTAGATCTTCGTTTGAACCCGCTTCATGACGATTTTGCTCACTTGAATCCACCCGAACTAACTTTTTCTCTCTTTTCTCCCTTTCCCTTTTTTGCTGCATTTTGAGATGTGGGCAGAGGGTAAGGGTTTCCCTCTCCCTTCAAATACCTCCACTCACCAACTATCTCTCGTTGGCGAGTTGGTCCCTCAACTTTGGACTTTATTCTTTTTCTTCTTTTGTCGGCTTCAAAATAAATAACCAGGTGTTACAAGTCCACCCCCCTTATATAGGTTTCGTCCCCGAAACCTGTTATTCCTTGAACAAATGTGGGTAATGCTGCCTCATTTCTTCTTCAGTTTCCCAGGTAGACTCGGATCCTTCCTGTGCTTCCACTGTACACGCACAAAAGGAACCACTTTATTTCTCAGCCTCTTCTCTTTTCGATCGATGATTGCCACTGGTTGTTCCACATAATTGAGTCGCTCATCTACTTCGATATCCTCCAGTGGAACAATCATACCTTCATCTACCAAGCACTTTCTCATATGAGATACATGGAAGGTCGGGTGAATCCCACTTAACTCATCTGGTAACTCCAGTCTATAGGTCACCTCTCCTACTCTAGCAATGATTCGGAAAGATCCTATGTACCTCGGGCTCAACTTGCCCCACAATCTGAATCGGATAATTACCTTCCAAGGTGAGACCTTCAACATAACCCGATCACCCACTTGGAACTCAATCGGTCTGCGTCGTTTATCAGCATACGGCTTCTGTCTATCTTTGGCTGCCTTCATGAAGGCCTTGATCTTTTCAAGGTTCTCAGTCATAGCCTCAATTACCTCGATGCTTCCTAACTCTTTCTGACCAATATCACCCCAACAGACGGGTGTTCTGCATCTCCTACCGTATAGCATCTCATAAGGTGGCATACCAATGCTAGCATGATAACTGTTGTTGTATGAGAATTCAGAAAACGGTAAGTGGTCATCCTAACTTCCCCCAAAATCAATAACACATGCCCGAAGTGTGTCCTCCAATGTTTGAATGGTCCTCTCTCACTGACCATCAGTCTAGGGATGATAAGCCGTACTGATGTGTAACCTAGTTCCCATCACATCGTTGAACTTCTTCCAAAATTTGGATGTAAACGAGTGTCACTCTCAGACACAATAGACACCGGCACAACGTGACTAGTTACAATCTCTTTGATGAAAATATCCGCTAACCACTCAGATAAATATGTCTCGCGGATCGGTACGAAGTGAGCATTCTTCGTCAACCGGTCGACAATCACCCATATAGCATCATACCATTTCGGGGTACGCGGTAGATTCGTAATGAAATCCATAGTGATGTACTCCCACTTCCATTCCGGTACATCCAAAGGTTGGATCTTCCCATACGGCTTCTGATGCTCGGCCTTCACCTGTAGACAAGTGAGGCATTTACTCACATACTCTACTACGGTTTCATACTCAGCCACCAATAATCATTCTTCATGTCTTGATACATCTTTGTGGCACCTCGATGAATGGAGTATCGAGTCTTCTGAGCTTCATCCATAATCTTCATCCGTAGATCCCCAAAATGAGGAATCCACACTCATCCAAATCGGGTTTTAAAACCAAGGTGTTTTCACCCAACTCCACAACCAGACCTCTCATTCTTTCAGAGTTAAGATGATCTTCTTTCAATACCTCTTCTTGAAACTCTTTAACTTGCTTCATCATGTCAAAGGTCATAATTAGTTTATACGCTTTCACCCGAATCGGCTCGGGCCTCTCTATTCGACTAAGGGCATCCGCCACCACGTAGGCTTTGCCTGGATGGTAACGGGTCTCGCAATCATAATCTTTTATGAGATCCAACCATCATCTTTGTCTCATGTTCAGGTCCTTCTGCTCAAAGAAGTACTTCAAGCTCTTGTGGTCAGTGAAAATGGTGCACTTCGTACTGTAAAGATAGTGCCTCCAAATCTTTAGTGCAAAGACCACGACTGCAGCTCCAAGTCATGAGTAGGATAGTTGACCTCATGGACCTTTAACTGTTGGGATGCATAGGATATAACCTTCCCCTAATGCATTAACACACACCCCAACCCTGAGTAGGAAGCATCAGAATAAACCACCAGATCTTCACTTCCATCGGGTAATCACAGAACAGGAGCTTGAGTCTACCTCGCCTTCAATTCTTTGAACGCCTTCTCTTGAGCTTGACCGATACAAACTTCACATCCTTCCAGGTTAGCGTAGTTAGTGGAAAATTGATCTTAGAAAAGTGTTGGATAAATCTTCTATAAAAGCCCGCCAAACCCAAGAACCTACGAATCTCGAATGGCGTCTTGGGGACTTCCATTGCATCACCGCCTCCACCTTTGCTAAGTCCACCATGATCCCCTCAGGTTTGACCACATGACCCAAGAATGAACCTTGCGCAACCAGAACGCGCACTTGGAGAACTTAGCGTACAACTTCTTCTTCTCAACGTTTCCACAACCTCCCGAATGTGACCGGCATGCTCAATCTCACTCTTCGAATAAATCAGGATATCATCACTAAACTGATCAATAATTATCCAACATTGGCCGACACACTCAACTCATCAGATCCATAAAAGCAGCTGGTGCATTGGTCAAACCAAAAAACATGATAAGAAACTCGTAGTGACCATAACAAGTGGGGAAAGCTGTTTTAGGAACATCCTGCTTTTCACTTTTAGCTAATTGTAGCCACGTCGAAGATCTATCCTTGAAAACCAACTAGCACCTTGAAGCTGATCAAACAAGACATCAATTCTTGGTAAGGGGTAGCAGTTCTTTATCATCAACTTGTTTAGCTCGCGGTAGTCAATGCACATCCTCATACTACCGTATTTCTTCTTTATAAATAAGACCGGAGCACCCCAAGGAGAGATACTCGGTCTAATGAACCCCTTATCAAGCAGCTCTTGCAACTGCTTCATCAACTCTTTCATCTCCATCTGAGCCAACCGATACGGTGCCTTGGCAACAGGTTGGGCACCCGGTTTCAGATCAATCTGAAACTCGATCTCTCTGTGAGGTGGCACTCCTAGTAAATCTTCAGGGAACACGTCTGGAAAGTCACACACACCCGGTACATCGGATAGTTGTGGTGTTGGCGTATCCACATCCTTTACATAAGCCAAGTAGGTGCTACATCCACGCTTGATACACTTTCCCGCCACTACGATTGAGATTAGTTTCGGGATCGTCGTGACCCGGTCCCCATAAACAGTTACCAAACTTCCGTCAGGCGCTGCCAAACAAATCATCTTCTTGCGACACACAATGTTCGCCTCGCAGTCCGCCAACCAATCCATCCGAAGAACCAAATCGAAACCACCTTAAGTTCATCACAAACGGTCTAACAGGTAATTTATGACCTTCTAGTTCCACATCACAATCCTCTATCATCTCAGAAATCCAGGTAGACTTACCTATGGCAGTTTCTACATCAAAGGGCGCATAAACACGTTTACTACTAATAGGCAGCTTAGCACAGAAAGCAGCTAAAATAAAACTTTTACTGTTGCCCGAATCAAATAACACAGAAGCTAAAGTTTGGTTCACTAGAAACGAACCAAACATAACGTCAGGGTCCGTCCTAGCTTCCTCATGTGTCATAGTGAATGCCCTGGTGCTCGCCATCAGTCCTTCACTCCCCGTCTTCCTCACCTTGCAACCCTCAGCCCGCGGCATCTTACAGTCTTTACTCATATGACAACTTTCCCCACAGTTGAAACATCTTGTACCCCTTCAGTCTCTCAGGCTTCCCACACTTGAAAAAGACGTTTAACACCCATCTACACTTGCCACTGTGCTCTTTCCCATTTTTGCCACACTTTTTTGATCTCATACCCGGTGTGACTACACGACGATCAACTACCCATGCCTTCTTATTACCCATCAAGGCATCACCCCGAACAAACCTCTTCCCATGCCAGTTCCGATCACCACCACCCTTCTTGCTACCTTCAGTCACCACCACCATTCTCTCATCATACAGTCTCCCCCCAAAATCCACCGCCGACGTAAACGTGCTCGGTCGAGCAGCGATCATGTGCCTGCGAATATCCGCCGGCAAGCCCTGAATATATCTTTTAATCTTTCGTGACAAAGGCGTCACTTTGTCCGACAACAGACATGCCTTCTCATTGTATTTGGTGGTGTACTGTTGGTGTGTCATGGTTCCTGCCTCCAGTTGCAGGAACTCTCTCTCAACTTTATCCATTTCTCTATCAGGACAGCTCCTTAATCACCAACTTCTTCAGTTCACATCATCTCATTCTCCCAATGGCGCTGGTACCCTCAGCATGGACTATATTGTCCCACCAACACAGAGTCGAGTCAATAAACGACGTGGGTAGCAAACTTTACCTTCTCGTCCTCTTGGCACTCGCTGATATTTAAGACAGCCTCCATTTCTCTCACCCGCTGGTGAGCAGCAGCAGAAGTGCCGTTTCTATCAAAAGTAGGGGGATTGCATCGTTGAAACGCCCCATAATTACAGCCTCAGGCCGCCTCCGACGTAGGCTCTTCCTCTTCTTCATCATGATCAGATAGAACCGTTTCAGGCTGTGGTTGCTCTCATCCTCCTATGGACCTGTTCCTCTCTTGTCTTTCCCCTTCGGGTACAGCCTTGATGACTTCGGTCACCACAGACGGTAAGATCGTCTGCATGACCTGATGGACTTCTTCAACAACAGCCTCATTTACTAAGCCTCTCAGGTTGGCTCTGTCGTCGCCACCCTACGGATGAGGAGTCTTGGGTTCTTCGTGACCACCTTTTCCATTCTGGGTCTTCCTCTCTTGGGTTGCGGCTCAGCACCAAGCCCATCATGACCACCACCACGAGAGGCTTTCGAAGATCTACCACCGGCATTCACACGCACACTAAAAGATTCAAACACGAACACGGTCATTCAAGGGAATAACCACTTACTTTACTCTTCCCAGTGGCCAGTTGTGATTAACCACTTACTTTACTCTTCACACCCCGAGCATTACCTATCCTAACTACATCAATATTTAAATCTGCAAACAACATATAGCCACATAACATATGCACAAAATACCGGTTAGCATTAAAATAACTACTCAGACTGGCATACCTTCCCTTTTCCGTCCCATTCTAAATTTAAGTTAAGGTTTATTTTGAAATTTTACCCATTTCACTTAAACATTGGCTCTGATACCAACTTGTAAGGTCCCGTTCCCGTGACACTTACAGCTGGTAAATCATTGCATGTAAATCATATAACTTTATATTTAGCATTTATAAAGCATCGCAACGGAAACATAAAAAATAACTTTTCATATCATTACAAATGCTTTTGCAAGATAATACAACATTCATTCAAAATATTGTTTGTTCGCATTACAATGCAAAAACATTAAACAAAAGAATGTCATCCAAAAGAGCTGAGTAGCCGCCCCGTGCCATCCTCAGCAATCATTACCTACCAACTGGAAACACATAAAAGTTAGCATTGTTGAGTGAGTTCTAGTTTTATAATAAAACATATTTATCTTTCGTTAAAACCGTTCCTTACTTTAACGTGATCATACACCATAAGTATGTTGGATTTTGTATGCCCAAGACACATAGAACATTGATGTGGTTAGTATGTCATGATCCAAGTCGGGTTATACCCAATAACAAGCTTTGCAAACACAAACAATTATTTAATTGACGATATGATCATGAAACTAAATAACCACACCAAATTTAGAAAATAGGTTTTCTAAATAAGTTGCATATGAGATGAAACAACTTATTAGGATATTTTGTTCTTGATTATTATTTGTAATGTTATTTAAATAGGTTAGATAACATCAAATAATAAAAGGGGTTTATAACTTATACAATTAAATGGTTAATTGTATAAATTATTAGATGACTAGTTTTATATATTATGTGTGTGTGTTTAGAGGGAAAACCTTTTCCCTTAAAAGAATTCGGCCGCCCCACTTGAAGGGTATTGGCCCTTTTCTCTCATGAGAACATACACAACAAAGCATGTCATACACTCAAACATTTTGACCTCTCTCATTACATGCAATCTTGAACCAAAACACTCTCCTTTCTCTCTCAAGGTCCACGACAATAGCAGCAGATTTTGGGGGTTTTCTTTTGGTTTTTGGTGTTCATCTCCCTAACAAGAAGAGTGTTTGCACACAAGCTTAGGGTATACTAGCTTGAGAGGTCCTTCCTTGGAGCCTTGGCGGAATCATAAGCATCATACAACTCTTCCTTGGTCGATTTTTAGCTGGAGAAAGGTAGTTGTTCACAGCTCCATGTAGCTGTGATTTTATGTTCATTAACATATTGTTCATAGCTTGCTTATTCACATATATGATCCTTTGTTTTGGGTTTGTTTCTTTCATATATATGTCACCTTGAAACATGAAATTTCAGCTTCAAAATCATGTTTTAAAAAATATATATATATTATATATATATATATATATATATATATATATATATATATATATATATATATATATTATATATATATATATATATCTGCTGCGTTTTCTGAAAGTTTAAAAGGTTAAACTCGGTTTTATCTTCCAACAAACCCTTCAATGGCATCAAGAGCCGGTTATGTGGATAGCTTGCTTGTTCTTGTCCTTTATAATTGTTTTTTTATGGGACTTTATAACCCTCTTAAGGGCTGCTATATTCTGTTTTGTTGAATCCCCAACTTTCAAGGTTATATTACACATGCTTGTGATTAAACCTTGAAAGATATGTATGTTGATATGTTGTGTTGTTTGGACAATATTTAAACCCGAAATTTTCAGTTTATGTTGGCTGAAAATTCGTGGGTTTTGAGGGGATTCATAGTTATATTTTTGGATGATATGATGGATGTTTATATTGGTGCATAACTAGCCTTTGGCCTTATGTTGTTTGGATGATTGCAATGGTTGTATTTGTTTATTCAATGGGGTTGTATATATTATTCATTTGTGCTTTGTTAAAATATATTTTATTTATTATTGGGTTGTAATAAATAGATTAGGTGCATTTTCATTTTACTAGATATCTTGTATTAGGACTTTATATCTTGTAATGTGAAGACGTATGGATTGGAAGCACAAAGGAGAAACATGGAGCATTTTGGATGCGCTTTCAAGTGGGAGGCTTTTGGAAGCTTTCTATGTGTTTTGTTTTGACCCTTAGGAATGCCTATGGACTACACTTGTGATGGCAAACACATGTGAACCACTTTAGATGCTATGGTTATGCACATTTGCTATGTTGTTTTGTTTATATTATTGTGGTTGATAGCATGTATGTGATATTTGCTTTAACAAACCTTTCTATGAACTTAACAATCTAATTAAATGGTTCTTAATCATTAAAAGGAAATAAAAGGATATTAAAATGATTTAATGATTTAATGATTTAATGATTAAAATGGGTTTTAATCAAAGGACCATAGGGTATCTTATATTTGAAAGCATGCAAGTACAAGTACATAGAGTTTCTAAACTAAAATTATGAAATCTCTAAATATTTTCAAACATTATTTCCAACAAGTTTAACACCGTCCCTTTGCACAACACTTGAGTCATTTGGAAACTCTTAATGGGATAAAGGTCACCTAACCATTTAGAGGGAACTTGTGACTTAAAGTGGGGATACCACATTTGTGGGATAAAGGTCACCTAATCACTTATGTTGGTAAATCACATGTGTGTGCAAGTAGGGTAACTTGATTTGCAAACCATGTTATATGGATCACCTACAATATGGTTTCCAAATTGTGTTGATGGGATTAACATGCCGACTTTACATATGATGTTTAAAGTCGATCCCATACCTCTAGAAGTTGCAAATGGTTGCAACCGTCAATCGTTTACCACCTTGTTAATTTAAATCGTTGGATAAAGGTCACCTAACAACAATTTAAATGTAATGTTGGGTTCTATATTTTTATATAAAAATGACCTTAAAGGTATTAATTATTTAAAATAGCAATATCGAAAATACTAAAATAGATCTTTGTTATATTTTGTAGATGGCCACCAATAATGATAATCATGATAATTCATCTGCGTCCGCCCAATCATTGCAAGCGATTCTCCAAAAGGAACATCTAAATCATAATAATTTCATTCATGGTATCGAAACTTGAGAATCGTTCTCAAGCAAGAAAGACGATCATATATTTTAGACGACCCTATCCCCGATCAACCTTCTGAGGATGATGAGGAAGCCTATAACGATTGGCTAAAGTACACTGAGGAATCCGTCCAAGTGTCTTGTCTCATGCTAGCGAGCATGACTCCAGATCTCCAAAAGGAGTATGAACATCATGAAGCTTATGACATGATAACCCAGCTGAAGGAAACGTTCCAACAGCAAGCAAGGGTTGAGGGCTTCGAAACGGTTCGAGCACTCCATGCATGTCGTATGGACGACAACCAATCGGTTTCATCTTATGTACTTAAGATGAAAAGCCATATTGACCGCCTTGAAAGACTTAATTGTCCTGTTTTGAAGGAATTGGCCACGGATTGATCCTCAATGGCCTTACCAAGAAGTTCGAGACATTCGTGTTGAACTATAACATGAATGCTTGGGACAAAAGCATTGGTGAGCTTCACTCAATGCTCAAAACGGCCAAGGCGGCCATGGGTAAAAGGGTTTTACCCATTCTCACCATCAATGAAGGTGGGAACAAGAAAAGGCCTCATCCCACACCCAAGGCAAAGGTTGCCAAGGGCAAGGGATCCGTATAGGGAAAAGGGAAAGGGGTGGTAAGGGTGCCACCCAAGCCACACGAGAAGAAGCAAAAGGTTGCTACTAATGACCCATGCTTCAAGTGTGGGGAGATTGGACATTGGGCAAGAAATTGTCCCGTCCATCTCCAAAAGTTGAAAGCAAAGAGGGATGCTGGGCAAACCTCAGCTACAATATACATGATCCATATTGATTTAAACATGATATCCTCTAACATATGGGTATTAGATACCGGATGTGGAACTCACATTTGCAATTTGTTGCAGGGGTTCAGAAGAAGTAGTGACTTCAAGAAAGGGGATGTTAGCCTCTACATGGGCAATGGGGCTAAAGTTCAAGTGAAGCCCGTGGTGACTACATGCTGAAACTTCCGAATGGTTTGGAAGTAATTTTGAACAATGTTTTGTATGCTCCTAGTTTGACTAGGAATATTATCTCTGTAGCCCTGTTAAAACAATTTGGATATGTATTATCATTTGTAGAAAAAGATATTCATGTTTCTTCTAATGATATGTTCTACTTCAAAGCTATTCCCATTAATGGTATTTATAAATTGGTTCATGAAAATACTTTAAATAGTTCATTGTACCAAACTAGCACCAAGAAACTCAAGTTGGATTTGAGTGATGCCTATCTTTGGCTTTGTCGTCTTGGTCATATAAGCAAGAAAAGAATTCAAACACTACAAAAGAATGGTCTTTTAAAAACAAGTGAATGTGATTCATTTGATGTGTGTGAGTCTTGTTTACAATGTAAAATGACTAAGGCACCCTTTAGTGGAACTAACGAGAGGGCAAAAGATTTGTTAGGAATCATACATTCGGATGTGGGAGATTGTTGGATTCTGTATGCCCAAGACACATAGAACATTGATGCAGTTAGTATGTCATGATCCAAGTCGGGTTATACCCAATAAGAAGCTTTGCAAACACAAACAATTATTTAATTGACGATATGATCATGAAATTAAATAACCACACCAAATTTAGAAAATAGGTTTTCTAAATAAGTTGCATATGAGATGGAACAACTTATTAGGATATTTTGTTCATGATTATTATTTGTAATGTTATTTAAATAGGTTAGATAATATCAAATAATAAAGGGGGTTTATAACTTATACAATTAAATGGTTAATTGTATAAATTATTAGATGACTAGTTTTATATATTATGTGTGTGTGTTTAGAGGGAAAACCTTTTCCCTTAAAAGAATTCGGCCGCCCCACTTGAAGGGTATTGGCTCTTTTCTCTCTTGAGAACATACACAATAAAGCATGTCATACACTCAAACATTTTGACTTCTCTCATTACATGCAATCTGAACCAAAACACTCTCCTTTCTCTCTCAAGGTCCACGGCAATAGTAGCATATTTTGGGGGTTTTCTTTTGGTTTTTGGTGTTCATCTCCCTAACAAGAAGAGTGTTTGCACACAAGCTTGGGGTATACTAGCTTGAGAGGTCCTTCCTTGGAGCCTTGGCCGAATCATAAGCATCATACAACTCTTCCCTGGTCGATTTTTAGCGGGAGAAAGGTAGTTGTTCACAACTCCATGTAGCTGTGATTTTATGTTCATTAACATATTGTTCATAGCTTGCTTATTCACATATATGATCCTTTTGTTTTGGGTTTGTTTCTTTCATATATATGTCACCTTAAAACATGAAATTTCAGCTTCAAAATCATGTTTTAATATATATATATATATATATATATATATATAATATATATATATATATATATAATATATATATATATATATATAATATATAATATATATATATATATATATATTATATATATATATATATAATATATATATATATATCGGCTGCTTTTTCTGAAAGTTTAAAAGGTTAAACTCGGTTTTATCTTCCAACAAACCCTTCAACGTACACATAGATAATATATTATTATCTTCATTAATCATTCATTAACTTTTGTTCATTAATCATATGCCATTATCATTCTCATTCGTTCGTACTTATTACATTCATACGTACATTCATTACTTTCGATAGAACATTGTGCATGAAGCGTGTAACTGGGCCTGAGGTCTTTGATAGACCTCGAACATTGGGCACGGAGCTGACTCCAATACCTAAGGTAAGTACATGTAGTACTTATCTTTTCCCTTACATTCTGAATCAATGCGTTATGCGATACCCCGAACATTATGCACATTATGCACGAAGCTGGTAACTAGGCCTAAGATCTTTCATAGACCTCGAACATTGTGCACGAAGCTGACTTCAGCACCTAGGACAAGCGGCAAGGATCCCATACATATGGTCAATCACAAAGATTGGATCCCAGTGTGCATCCTTCGGGGTAGCTAACCCGCACACCGTTGAGCTAACAACTTCATTGGGTGTGCACCTCCATACATTTGCTTGCAAGCCTTTCTTACGTTCATTCGTTCATTAATGCATGCATTCATTCATCGTGTTACTCTTTTCATTAACTTTCACTTTATGTTACATAATACTTTCGTTAATGAACAATCAACGTAAAGTCACGGGAAAGATAAACATACTCAGCCATCAACATCATCATACAGGGCATCATACATACATTCATAACATGCATCATGCATAAACATGCAACATAGTACACCATCATGCCCATCGTAGCGTCTATGACCTCAAAAATCATCTTACGTGAACTTACGGGAACCTCCCAAGTCAAAACTTACATGTGCACTTTCCCCCGAAAGTCAGTAATTAAACTACACTTTCCTCGGATACACAGCCCTACTTAGGCGTATGGGCACCCTTCAGTCGTAGGGTCTCCAGGAGACTGAAAATCATGCGATTGAACCAATGCGGATGAACACCTATGCGAATGAACACCCAATCGTGCGAATGAAACTAATGCGAATGGACTTAATGCGGATGAGTCCCATGCGAATGGACCTAATGCGGATGGAACTAATGCGGATGAGCATTTATGCGAATGGGCTCTTAGTCGTGTGAACGAACTCTCAGTCGTGCGAATGAACCTCAATCGCACTTCAATCGACCATATGGCCTTCATTCGGTCGCCTAGCCCTAGCTGATGCAAAATGCCATTTATCCCAAACCTAATGTGCCATTTTCGACCTCTAAGCTCATCCAAACCTATTCTAAGCCCAAATCAACCATCCTAAACCTTAGGAATGCATACCCCAACACCATTCAAGCACGCACAAGCATGGAAACAAACTCCAAACGCATCACACGCAAACACAAATAAATGGTTCAAACACACACATGCAAAACAGGTTTTCAGATGTCTTCCAGCCCCAAACTTGACCAAAAACGTTTTACAGAGGGGTCCTAGAACTCACACAAACAACACCGAGAAGTAGAGCTTCGTTTGGACCCAGTACACGACGATTTTGCTCACTTGAATCCACCCGAAAACAACTTTTTTTCTCTTTTCTCCCTTTCTTCTCCCTTTCTTTTTTTTGCTGAATTTTGAGGTGTGGGGAGAGGGTAAGGGCTGCCCTCTCCCTTCAAATTCCTGCACTCACCCAACTTTGTCTCCTTGGCGAGTTTGGTCCTTCGACTTTGGACTTTATTTCTTTTTCTTCTTTCGTCGGCTTTCAAAATAACTAACGGGGTGTACAATGGACCACAAACATCAGTATGTTTGAGTCCTAATAGATCTTTAGCCCTTTCGCCGACGTTCGAGAATGGTGCTTTGGTTAACTTTCCACTTAACAACACTCACACTTATCAAAATAATTCTTGTCGATGGAATTCAATATTCCTTCAGTTTGAAGTTTCTGAAGCGGTTTTTCTTTATGTGACAAAGTCTATAATGCCAAAATTACATATCATTCAAAGTGAATTTCTTGCATTCATTGGAGATTTGGTAAAACATATTAGAATTATGAATATCTATCTCATAGATGTTGTAACATCCGCTATTTTTTCCAAGTTAAAACCGATTTTTAAGTTATACT
The DNA here is from genome assembly GCA_025506515.1 of Flaveria trinervia. Taxonomy (NCBI): domain Eukaryota; kingdom Viridiplantae; phylum Streptophyta; class Magnoliopsida; order Asterales; family Asteraceae; genus Flaveria; species Flaveria trinervia. The sequence goes on along the minus strand of CM046458.1, from coordinate 29,925,355 downwards.
ATAAAATTGTAATAGTAATGGACCAAATGCATTAAATTTGCAATTTATATTGTGACTTATACATTGTTAATCATCTAAATAACTTGTAATAATTATGATTTATAAACAATTCTTTTGTCATAACGTTGTAAAGTAAATAATCATTTTACAATAAATAATTAAGTGGAGAAGACTTATTAAAAAATTTATAAAGTTATAACGATTTACTAATCATTTTACGATAAATAACTAAAAGGAAAAGTTTTATTTATAAAATGACTTCTAATAAACTTATACAGTTTTAGTAGTTATGAATTTCTATTTTGAAAATAAATAATTAAATTATAAGTTTACAAGTTTTATGAAAGCTAAAAAAAGAGATTAATAAATAATTAATCTAATCTATTATTGAAATTTGTTTTTTTAAAGTCTAGGGTTTACTTTGTATATTTTGAAACATAAATAAAAAGGTTTTTACATTGAATATCAAACAAATAAAGTTCAGGCGCCAAATTGAAACATTTTTTAAAAACCCTTTTCTTTCCCCCCGGTAATTCCGGCGACCGGTCGGTAGGGTCTGCGGCGAACCCCATACGAGCAAACCACCTCGAATCTTAACCCCAAATCGGTACTGACCATTCATGAATTGGTTTCAAACTCATTTAAGGACTTTAAATGGGTTTAAACATCAGTTATTGGTGCATTCAACTCGAGTAACTGGTAGGTTTTAATCATGGAGCCGTTTGAACACTAAACACTAATAATAATCAAATTTAATGAACTTACACAATGGTCTATCTATCCCTAAACGCCTATAACTTTCAATTTCACCTGCAACACACACAAACGTTGCAATCGATCCACGCCCTTGACGCGACTAGAAACTTATTCGAAGACCCTATTCCGAGCTCTCTTAACATCAATTGACAGAGGGCTTTCGTCCATCAAGTCCTTAGGAAGCTTTTTGTATAACAAATTTGGGTGACATCAAGGTTTGCTACTTGAATCGATTCCTGTATAGCTACAACGATTCCTATCATACTCATCGTCGATATAAAACGAATCCAGGTAAATAAACACATCTACATGCTCGAAATTACATGGGGAACAAAAGCCCGATGGTTAATTGGTTACTAATATCGAATTAATGATAAATTTTAGATCTAAATGTTCTAGGGTCATGGTGATTTGGGGATATTTGGTATCATGTGTTTTCATTAATTAAAGGCGGTTCCATAACAAGGCCATGGCCCTGGTTCAATGGTTACACGCTCACAATGTATCCTCGAGGTCCCGGGTTCGAACCCGGTTGCCTCCAACATTTTTTTAAAAGGCTTTTTGGCCTTCAAATTATATATTAAAATTGTCTAAAATTTATAAAAATCAGTATATCTAAATTTTTTTTATTTTAGAAGTTATCTAATTATTTTCTGTTAATTTATTTCTTTAAACATCTTAACAATTTTTATATAAAATATTATTAATAAATGTTATAATTAGTTTATCTTCATTAAAACAAACTTTAAATAGTTGAAATCACTAAATTATTATTGGTCATTACGTTAACTTTAATTTTAGATTAATTATGTAATTATAAAATTTTATTTACATTTTATAATTAAATCATTATGAGGATTTAATTTAATCATTAATTAATTAAGTTTCCTTCATTGTATTAAAATTTATATTTATGAGATCGACAAATAATCTTATTTATAAAAAAACCCCCAAATTCTTATTGAAACCCTAGTTCGCGTTTAATCGTTAATCCTATTATTAACCTCAAATCTTCGAATTTATACGTTTAGGTACCTTGTAAAAGAATTCGTTGGAACATCGTTTAATTCTTATTATCATCATCTTATACACATGTACGTCAAGTGAGTTTCCTTGCCCCTTTTTATATTATTTCACACTATTTTGGGGTGAAACATGTTACCTTATCAATATACACTTGTAAACGTTTAAACTTGTAAAACACTTGCAATTCATACTTTTATTTTTTCATGGTTATCTGTGTACTGTAAGTCTTATGAGAGATACATATTTTGTTTATAATCATTAACTATTGCTAGCCTGAAGACGTCTTAGATCTATGGGCCAGACAAGCCTATTTGGTGCTAAAGCCAAAGTATTGCTGGCTCCTGATGATGTATGCTTGTTCATCATGGGAACGAAGTACACTTAGCCAATCTTATAAGCTTGTAATCAAGTTGAGGTTTGGTTGTAACTATATGTGTTCTATAAACTTGCTAACTCATAACCATTGACATGAATTACTACTTGTAAATCTTTTTATACATATGTACGCTTAACCCATCGGAATTCATCAACTTTCAAAGTTGACCTTCTTTATTTTTCACATGTTTCAGGTTTACTACATGAAGATCTCTTCGTGCCCATACAAGTCTTGGACTTACTTATTTGAAAGTCTTATGTTGTTGTTTATACCGTGTTTGTTTTGTAATGATTTAATTGTCTTGTAAAGTTCAATAAAAATCATAGTTAATATTATTTCAACTTATTAGTTTTATGTGCTATGAACAATCGTTTTATATTCGTCTGCCCCGATGATTATGCCAACGGTCGGGGTATCACAAATGCCATTATGAGCCCACACCTCAAAATAAAACAAACTATTCCATATGCACAGATATTGTCACCATAAAAAGAATATTTAAAACCTTGTTGTTTTAAAGCAGAAACTGAAATGATACTCCTAGTAACATAGGAAGAATATAAACATTGTTCAAAACAAGTTCTAAACCATTAGGAAGTAAAATAACTAAATCACCAACTACCTTCACAACAACCTTTTGTCCATTTCCAACAAATTGATCAAAGTCGCCTTCTTTCAGTTTCCTAATTTTCTTTAGTCCGTGCAAATCATTGCGTATGTGTGAGCCACACCCGGTGTCGAACAACCAAGATTTTCTAACAATAGAAAATGATTCAATAATGTGAATACATGAAGAGCTGGCCTCAGACGCCTTCTTCTTTTTCAGCTGAGCAAGATACTTTGGACAATTCCTCTTCCAATGCTCGGTTTCATCATAATGAAAACAACTTGCATCTTTAGGAGGTTTCTTGGAAACATCCTTTCCTTTGCCCATATCTTTCTTTGCTTTCTTTTCTTTCTTCTTGAAATCAGGTTCTTGACTTCCCATCTCTGATCATCAACACATCCCCAGACTTCCTGGGTATGTTCATCTCAGCTGTCTTTAACATCATATGTAGCTTAGCTATTTGCTTATCCACCAATTCATATATAGTTCAGAACAAACAGATCATATGACTTAGGCAATGAATTAGGATTTACGACTTCAATATTTTATGTTACCGAATAGGGTCAAAAATATTATGGATGATTTGTAGCATGAAGCAAATCATGCATTTTCATTAAAATCCAATTTTAATAATAAGTGACAACTTGTTAAGTCTCATATCACTCGATACGCTAGTTTCAAATACCTTATTTAACTCTTTAATTTATAAGCTAGGTTTTCCTTTTAACAAAACGCTTTTTATTGAATAGTTTCCTTTTAAATAACCATTTATTTAAATCCATTGATTGTGCAAATCAATTTTGTTTGCAGTGAATATTTACCGTAAATAATACAATTCACACAAAACAATAAATCGAGCCACTAAACAAATTGGTTCCATTCGTTCGAGCCATCAAATGAAACCAAGGCGGTCACGAGGGGACAAAATAACCATTATTTAAACCGCTCCTACATGATTCAAGATCTCTATCTTCAACCCTTTTCGCCATTCTTGATCTTCAATCTATTGTCTCATTTATTACAATTTAACAATAATACAAATTACAGAAAATTGAAATAAACCTATCTATTACATAGGGTTCCAAATAACACAAATAAAATACAAAATTAAAATAACCAAAAATAACCATCACAAACACAAGGGATCTAGGGCTTGATTCACAGTCAAAACCAAATAAAGGATTGATCCTTTTGCCAAAACAAAACCTTTTGACAAAATAAAACCTAGATCTAAAAAATAACATTTAATGTTTGCATAAGTAGCTCTTATACCACTATTGGTAATCCGGGTATCATTAAATTTTATAAAATCTAAATTTATAATTTTGATTTTTAATATCTCATATTAATGAAAGTGGATGCAATTTAATGATAATCAAAACTTGAGATTTAAACTTGTCAGTGATCCATATGCAAACCAATTAAACAATTAACACAACCATTGGTGGTTTAGGATTATAAGCTAATGAATACCAAGATTCACATTATGGATGAGACAAAGGTTCTGCTAGAAAACCAAGACACGAACGGGATCTGATTCACAAAGAAACCCTTGCGGCTGCGACGGCTTCTCAAGCTACAGCGGTGGTTCGTGGTGTGCGACAGTGATGTGGTTGTCGTGCGGCTAAGAGGAGGAGGGGAGGATGACGACTGTTTTTTTCATAGTTAGGTTAGGGTCAGGGTTTTAGATTATATTGTTATATCTATAAAAATAAATAATACACTTTTAACCTTTAATCTATTACATCATTTCACAATTAATTGACTATTAATTACTAATTGAACCCTTTCATTATTTAATTCTTTATATAACTAATAATGATTTTTTAAATAATTAATCCTTCTTTCCACACAACTCGTGTCACGTATCTAACTACTTTAAATACTTATTATATTTTGTCCTCCAAAGTGCAACTCTTTGGATCGTATCTTAACAGTAACTTTATTAATTGAGTGTCAGACACCCCAATCCAATACCTTTTCCTAAAGGTCTTTATAGAGAAATCTCTGAACAGGAGTGGTTAACATCTTCCTTTGGAAAGGACAACTCACCTTCTTTATCATCTATTTGAAGATAAGTGTTGATGATGGTCGGACTAATGAAGATTGTCATCCCCTGCACTGTAGCAGACAATGCCTTCTCCCTACTATTATGACCTCTTGGTCTTCCAGAATTCAAGCACATGACCATGGTAGAGTATAAGTTCAATGGTCAGGGAGGTGAAGTTGTTTGATAAAGCCAGGAAATAAAAAACCTCTAAGAAACTAGAATCTTTCTTAGAGTTCAAAATAACTACTTGATTATGTTGCTTGTAAAGTTGCATGGGGAAATCAGGGTTGTTTCTACAATTGAGGTTGGACATTTTATAAAGCTTAAAAGTGAAGAAAGTGAAGAGCAAAGGTGGTTTGGGGGTGAATTTAAGTTTTGGAGCACTGCCAATGAAAAAGAAAGTGAAATAGGGAGGAACTAGTGGGTATATATATTAAATGGGTCTCAGGCAAAGTAATGAAAGAGGATAAACTTTGAAATCCGGATGTCGATCCCACCTCTAAGATGTAGTTTTGTTTTTCCCATAAAGTAGTTTTGATGGAAGTCTAAAATCTTCCGAAAGTAATTTTACTTGAGAAGTTTTGATTGAAAAGCTTCCGAAGCCAAAATGACTTCGTAAGAGATTCCAAAGAGTTTAGAAAATGTTGCTTCAGAAGATTAAGACTTGGAGGTTTTAATAATGCTTCCGAGAGTTAATAACTTTCAGAAGAGCTTATGAAGGTGATAAAATACACAACCTAAGACACACAAGTTTTAGTAATAATATGAGTTAGTTTTAAAAATAGCTACTCAAATTTAATAATTCCAATAGCTGATATAAGATACTTAAGTCTCTGCTCATCAAAAACTTTGGTGAATAGATCAACATATTGTTCCTTTGTGTTAACATTGACTAGGTTAATTAATCCATTTTCAAAGTTATCTCTAATCAAATGATAACTCATGTTGATGTGTTTTGTCCTGAGTGCATAGGATTCTCTGTGATATAGATAACACTATTATTGTCTATGTGGATAGGAGTCTCTGATGTATGAAAAAATATATATTATTTTATTAAGAAAATATTTTTTCACAAATTAGTTTGAAATTTTGGAAATTCCAAACTAAACTTCACACAAACAGCAAGTGTACCGGTCATGATATAGTAAAGTTTAGGTAAGTCCGGATATAAAACCCTAGAGACTATTGATACATATGTACCTAGATTTGGATCTTAATGTAATATGTCTTGAATGTCTTACGCTTATGTAATGCTTGGGTAATTAATGAAATGAGAATGTTTAGTTGTGATTTATAATGTTTAATATTTCATTAATGAGTTGTGTAACGCATATTGACTAGATTATATAGGGTTGTGACTGTTTGAATTTATATGCTTAATGTTATAATAATGTATACATTCAAACTTGCTTAAGTGAAGTTCTCATGCGTCCGACTGGACCATGCGCCCCAACAGTGGTCATGCGTCCGAATGGCCATGCGACTGAGTATCCATGCACCTAAATAGTCCATACACCTGAATAACTTCATAGATCGCAATAGATCGATTCCTAATCAATTCTTAACGTTAGATTCAATACATAATTGTTTCTACGTGCGTTCTCACTCATTGGATCGCCAATCAAATAGGATTCCGCACTATTTACTTCGGTATACATGTTAATCAGTTAGTACATCATCCGGTACACGATCCCTAACAATTGGTATCAAAGCCTTGGCTCTTGATTACGTGTTGATTCAATCGTTTTTGATACAAAAATTGTGTTTTTTCACTAAAAACGCAATCTTTATGTATCAAACGGAGTCTTAGACGTTTCCTGACCATAAAGTTTAGTTTTTTGGCATACGGCAATTAGGTTTGTGAAAATTCGAGCTTTTGCAGCCAAAACACGTTAACCTACAAATTTTCAAACTTCGGCACGTTTAGTCGCACGATTGGCTCAATCGCACGACTGAGCTCATTCGCATTCCCTAGACGCATGATCGGATACATTCGTACCCTCATTCGTATGACTAAGAACTCTATTCGGACTATTCAACCACATTAGTTCATTCGGACGATTGACTCATCCGCATTTGTTCAGTCGCACGATTGAACCATTCGCCTAGTTCAATCACCTGAATAAGCCCAATCGCATACCTTCATTAACACACATAAACAGTTTGTTTAATAGTAAAGTTAAGTGAAATGGAGGACCAGTTTTCAGCATACACAGCAAGTAGAGACACTTGTATTTGGAATCTACTGCTGTTGGAGAATGAGTGGGAGTTCATAATAAATCCCTGAAGCTCATTACGTTAGACGACTACCCACAATGGAAGCAACATTCGAAATCTATTTAAATGGAGAAGAAACAAATCTGGGGAGGCAATAGAATCAGGGTACAACATGCCTGTTAGAGCTGACGGTGTCAAACTTACATAAGTGGCATGTCTGATGCACAAAAAGTAAAACACAACGCTGAGAAGAAAGTCTACACTTTGCTTACTCAATTTATTTCGAAGGACATCTTCCATCACTACTCGGAATATACTCAAGCAAAGAACTATGGGATGTGTTGGAGAAGAGGTATGATGTAAATGCCTCACTCAAGGGCATTAAGGCCAAAGCTTTGAAAAAGGAGTTTGAAAACTTCTCTTCAATGGGAAGGAAGGCCTAGATGATGTGATCGACAGATTCTACCACTTGATGAGTGAGATGCACACTCGTGGAGTTACTACGTCGATGGAGGATAAGGTATCCAACTTTGCAGATGGATTACTAGAGAAATAGGCTTCCTTCATTTCTAATCTTAGACAGAATGGGATGCTCTCAAAGTTAGACATAAATGACTTCATTCTGAAGCTGAGAGAGGAGGAGCTTAGGATTAAGTATAGAGCTCAAAAGGCAAACTATGACGAGAATCTTGCACTCTACAATGCGACTCCTCCAGTCAAGACATCTGGAGCACCACTGCAGACTGCCTTTGTCTCAAGCTCAACAACTCCAGCACAAGTATCTACTTCAGGGACTGAAATGTCAGGCTTATCTGGTATACGGGCTTTATTAAGCTCCAAGGGCCTGGTATAAGAAACTCTCGACACACATTGTAAAACATGTTTTTTGCAGTGGAGTCATTGACTGTACACTATTTATCAAGGAAAAAGATGGGGATTTATTGCTCGTACAAATCTATGTCGATGCATAATCTTCGGTTCCAAGAATGAAGAATTATGTAAAGAGCTTGAGGGAGTAATGAGGCGGAGTTTGAGATGATGCAATGGAGAGATGAAGTTTTTTCTTGGGTTACAGGTGGATGAGATAGCAATGGTTTTCCTACATCAGACCAAGTATATAGGTGACATTCTTAGTCGGTTGACATGGAGAATCTGCTACAGTTGGAACTCCACTTGCTACAAACCATGATGTATCACCCGACAAGAATGGTGATCTGGTGGATGCCACTATGTACCGAGGGATGATTGGATCTCTTATCTATCTCACTATCTCACTGTTGGACCAAAAGAAACAATGAGCCAGATCAGAAAAACCTTTAAGTCCCACAGACATCAAAACAACTGAAGTGATCTACAATCTGCTGAAGACAAAGTCTGAAGACAAAGTCTGAAGACAAAGTCTGAAGACAAAGTCTGAAGCCACTGCTGAAGACAAAGTTTGAACACAAAGTCTAAAGACAACTGCTGAAGACCAAGTCTGAAGACAACTGCTGAAGACAAAGTCTGAAGACAACTGCTGAAGACAAAGTCTGAAGACATGGTCTGAAGACAATGGTCTGAAGACATGGTCTGAAGACATGGTCTGAAGACAACTGCTGAAGACAAAGTCTGAAGATCAAGTTCTCAGAAGTTGTCACAACACAGCTGAAGTAGTTCTCTTCAGTAGTTTGATGGTTTATATTTCAGTAGTTTGTAATCAGTAGTTTTATATTATATAAAACATCTGAAGTTCTTATACTTCAGATGTTATAACTTCAGTAGTTATAATGTAGTTTATACTTAGCTTCTAATGAAGGTGTCCTAGTTGTTGTGGACATCTTCAGTAGTTTAGTTTAATTTCAGTTGTTTGTATAAAAATCAGTTAGATGTCACTATCATGTGACGTCAGCTGATGTCACATTCCTTAAAAGGAATGTGACCTAATTTCCCTTGTATGGGAAGCTTGTGCATGAATGAAAACATTCTTTTTGCAGAAAACTCTCTCTCTATAACTGTTATTGTTTGATTGAATATTCATATCATTCTTGCTAGAATTTCATCTAATTCGTGTGCTATTCCGCTGCAAATCCTAATCTAATTGATCAAACTAGATCTCGATCCTTTCAAATGGTATCAGGGCAGGTTAATCATTGATCGATTTAACAATTGATCATTGAAACTGTTCTTTTGATATCTTAGTTTGATCGAATTGGCAATTTGCAAGAATTGGTTATAGAGTTTGTTTTTTGTTGCTTCCTTTGAATCAATTCGAGATTCTTCTTATTTCAAATTGTGTGTTGAGTTTTTGAGTTAGGTTCGTTAACTCTTATTGAACCTGTTTGAATTGGTGAAACTGGCTACATCAATCATGATCCTCATAATACTGCCTCCTCAACAAAGCCTCTGATGCTTGTTAGGAGTGAGTACAACATATGGCAATGACGAATGCTCCATTACCTGTCTGTTAATAGTTCAGGTTGTTGGAAATCTGTGGTTCATGGACCATATAAGCCTATGGTGAGTAATCCGAAACCAATGAGATGGTTCCGAAGAAGAAAGAGCAATATTCAATGAAGATCTGAAACTGTTTGAAATTGATGCTAAAGCCCATGGAATTCTGGCCATGGCACTGTCCTATAAATCTATTCTGGACTTATGCATCATGAATTTGCTCATGACCTCTAGGTTGCTCTGAAAGAACAATTTGAGGAACTGATGAGGTCTTAGCAAACAATAGAGAAATCCTTGCCCAGCAATATGAGACATTCTCTCATAGCAGGGTGAGTCACTACTCAACAGTTTGAGCGATTCTCCTGTTTGATATGAGTTGAAAATGGTTAAACATGAATATACAAACGTCAGATGAACACACAGATTTCTTAGATCCCTGCCTGAGAGATGGGACACATATACCATTGTCCTACGCTCCAGTGCAAATCTAGATAATCTATCTCTCACCCAACTTCATGGGAAACTGCTTACATTTGAAAGAGAGATAGAACAAAAAAGAAAACTGACTTCATCTGGGAAGCTCACTGATGACTTTGTACCAGGGAATACTGCTCTGGTTGGTCATGATCAGAATATGCTTCATCAGAAAGTTCCTATATGAGCATATTGATTTCTCTTCAAACAGTGGAGATCATGCTTTTGCTGGTATTGATGGTATTCAGGATGTAATAGTGACAATCTATGCTTTTTGATGGATGATTTGAAAGGAATTGCTGATGATGATTTGGAAGAGATGGATATTTTGAGCCAAATGGCATTAGTTAATATCAGATCTCAAAAATTTACAAAAGGACAGGTAGAAAATTCCCTGGTCTCTCTGGAAAAAACAAAGTTGTTTTTGAGAAGAGCAAGTTGAGGTGTCACAAGTTCCATAGACTTGGACATTTTGCAAGAGAGTGTAGATCATCTAGATCTAACTCTTCTGCACCCTTTGGACTTTTCCAAGCAATAATTCACAAAACAAAGGGAACATTCTACCAGTTCTGGTCATCATTCACAAAACCAATCATCTCCTGCATATTTTGTTACTCAAGGACAATGCCATATCCTTATATCTGGGCTGGTCAACATGGTGGTGAAAATCCTTTGGAAATCTTGCTCTTATGGCCCTGGAGTCTACTGGTGCTTCAAGCTCAATGCTTCATCATCATAGGTACCACAAATATCTTCAGCTAAGGCAAGTTTTGTTCTAAGTCATGCATAGCTGCTTTTGCCTCAATTAGAGAAGCAAATGTAGCTTTAATTAATCAAAATCTTGACCTAGAGAAAGTGATTTCCAAAGAAAAGCTGAGTTTGAGTCTGTTTTAAAAGAAAAAAGATGAGAGATTTACAAATTAAAATGCCAAATCATTGATGAAAAGCTAAGGTAGAGGTCATCTTAGAAATCACAAGAGTCTCAAAGAACACTTGCAGCTACTCAAGTGGAGTGTGAACGTTGGGTAACATCTTGCAAGGGGTTTGAAATGCTTCTCAGTAAGCAAACTGCTTCAATGTGAAGTTTGGATTTGATATAATCACACTGAACCTCCTACAGATTTACTCCCAAGACAGAAGTAAAATCTGAAGGTGAAATCAATTCCCAAACCACATCATCATGTGTTCATCCTCAAGTGATAATGTACAATCAGAGATGAAGTCAGTAATAGTACCTCAGCTAATCAGTCTGCTGATGGTCCTACTGCTGATGAACACATGATCAAAGAAAAGTTGAGTCCTTCAGGTGTTGTCTCAAAAGGTATTCAAAGTACTAAAGAGCAAGTAACAACACCTGAAGAACATTTCAAGCCAAATGGAACCAAACATGGTTTGACAACTGTTGAAGAATCTATCAGGAAATCCAAATGTACTGATAGAAAATCTCTGAAGAACAAGTCTTCAGTTGTTACAAATCCTTCAGTACTACACATAAGTACTGAAAGGAAGAAAGTACTGAAGAACACACCTTCAGTAGTTTCATCTTCTTCAGCAGCTGATCAACAGAAGATGAAGAAAAAGCCATGTGAAATTTGTGTTCTATTCAATCATCTCACTGATGAATGTTGGTACAGAAAGGGTTCCATATTTAACAAGGATAAAATCATCAAAAAGAATATTAATGAAATGAAAGATGAATCTGAAACCAGGTTTGTGCCATAAACATCTCATCCTGATAAACCAAAGTCTTCACAAAAATCTAAACAGAAGAAAGAAGTTTATCATAAAACAGCTGAAAATACTCATCAAAGAGTATCAAAACTACAGACTAAGTCTGTGTCTTTCAAAAAGGAGGACATGGTGTCTCACAGGAATCATTCACAAACAAGTTTTGATGTGTCTGCTGAACTGGAAGCATTAACAACCAATCAGACACAACTTGTGATGATGGTTCAACATCTATTGGGGAGAGTTAACCAAATAGATGTACCTGTGATTAAACCACTGAAAAGTAAACCTAAGCCAAAATCAAAGGAATCCTTTTCAACACCATCTCCTTCTTCAAAGGCTGTTAATCATGACAAATCAGTTAGTATAAAAGCTGTCGATGAGAACAGACCCAAAACCAAAAAGGTTTGGGTCTCAAAAGCTAACTAGTTGTTGTGATATATGCAGGATTCTTCAACATGCCATAGAAGCATCTGGTATGTGGACAATGGAGGATCTATGCATATGACTGGAAGCATATCTCTTCTTCATGACTATTCTCAAGGAAAGAAGGGATTTGTATCTTTTGGTAATGATGCTAAGGTTACATCATCGGCTAAGGCTTTGTTTCAAATGGTGAAATAAGGTTTGATGATGTCAACCATGTGGAGAATCTTGAGTATAATTTGTTGAGTATCAGTCAAATGTGTGATAAAGGGCATGTTGTACTTTTCACTAGTCGAAATGTCGAATTCTGTCTTTCAATGTTTTGAATATGATTGACAAGATATTGGATGAACATACTCTCCTGAAAGCCAACAGGGTTGGAAGAGTATATGCCTTAGACTTATCAAAGAAAATTGATCTAAAAGGCCATCCATGTCTGTTCTCCAAGGCCTCTCCTCAGGAATCTGAGCTTTGGCACAGAAGGCTTGGTCATGTGAATCTTAGAAACATGAACCAGCTGATCCTTCATGGGTTAGTGAGAGGTCTGGCATTAAAGGAGTTCAAATGTGATGACAACTGCTCTGCTTGTTTAAAAGGAAAGCAACATAAAGTATCATTCCCTCCAATAGAGGAACGAAAGTCCACTGTCTGCTTGCAATTACTGCATATGGATCTTTTTGGTCCAGTAAGAGTGATGAGTATGGCAAAGAAAAAATACTGTCTGGTAATTGTGGATGATTATTCTAGATTTTTATGGACCTTCTTCTTACATTCAAAAGATGAGGCTGGTCAAATTATCATCTACTTGTGTTGCATGTGGAAAAGCAGTATTCTCTTTCTGTCACGTGTGTGAGGAGTGATAATGGCACAGAGTTTAGAAATCACACACTTGATGAATTTTATTTCTCTAAGGGAATCAAAAGGCAGTTTAGCATTCCTAGAACTCCTGAACAAAATGGAGTGGTGGAGAGAAAGAACAGGACCCTTATTGAAGCTTCAAGGTCAATGTTGGTTGATTCTGGTTTGCCACTAACCTTTTGGGCTGAAGCTGTTAACACAGTTTGTTATGTACAAAATAGAGTATTGGTAAATCAAAGGTTGACGAAGACTCCTTATGAAGTGTTACATCATTTGGCTCCTCTGATTTCCTTCTTTAGAGCATTTGGGTGTCCCTGTTATATTCTCAACACAAAAGATCCACTTCAGAAGTTCGAATCAAAGGTGGATGCAGGGTACTTTGTTGGGTATTCCTATACTTGCAAGGCATACAGAGTTTTTATTGCAGATCAAATATTGTAGAAGAAACCTTGCATGTAAAGTTTAATGAATCTCCAAAGGAGAAAATCCCACAAAACCCTATGGAGTTATTTGATGTGGACATACTGCAATATGTTCCTTATCAGTCTCCAAATGTTGCAGGTTCTGTGAATCCATCATCTTCTGCTCAGTGCAAGTCTAAGTGATCAACTGCCTGAGTCTACTAAACTTGATGTTCCTGTAGCTTCAGCAGTTCCATCCATAACAAATGCTGATGAGATCTCTGAATCCTCTACTTCATTTGAATTATCATCTCATTCTAGGTTTCAAGAATCTGGATCACCATCTCTTGCTGTTGAATCACCTACAAACACTTGCACAGATCTTATTGAGTATCAAGAACTGAAGAATCATCCCATGTCTCAGATCATTGGTGACATCAATGCTGGGGTTTCAGACATAAGTCAATTGTCCAACTTTTGCTTTTATGCTCTCTTCATCAGTCAGCAAGAGCCAAAGAATTATCATATTGTATTAATGACAATGAATGCGCTGAAGCTATGCAACTTGAGCTTCTTTAGTTTCAAAAGCAGCAAGTGCGGAACTGGTTCCTCTTCCCCAAGGTAAGTGTGCAATAGGCACTAAATGGGTGTTTAGGAATAAAACTGATGAAAAAGGCCAAATTGTCAAGAACAAGGCCAGACTGGTTGTACAGGGGTTTTCACAAGAAGAACGTATTTATTATGATGAAACCTTTGCCCCTATAGCCAGACTGGAAGCAATCAGATTGTTTTTAGCTTATGCTGCTTTTCATAATCTCAAGTTTTTCAAATGGATGTCAAAAGTGCATTCTTATATGGTAAAATAAAAGAGGTTTATGTGTGCCAACCACCAGGTTTTGAAGATCATAAACATCCAGATCGGGTGTATAAGCTTGATAAGGCTCTTTATGGACTAAAACAAGCACCTAGAGCCTGGTATGAAACACTGTCCAACTTTCTTCTTCAGAATAATTTCACTAGAGGATCCATAGATAAAACCTTGTTCATTAAGAAAGTAGGCATGCATAAGCTCCTTGTTCAAATTGATGTTGATGATATTATTTTTGCATCCTCTGATCCACAGTTGTGTGATGCCTTTACTAAGTTGATGCAACAAAAGTTTGAAATGAGTGCCATGGGACAATTACAGTTCTTTCTGGGGTTGCAAATCAAACAAAAGGCTGATGGAACTTTCATTCATCAGTCAAAATATACAAAGGATTTATTGAAAAAAATTGATTTACAAAACTGTAAGCCCTGTTCTACTCCCATGTGCAGGACCACACAACTGGATGCTGATCAGAAAGGTAAAGCAGTTGATGAAACTCTTTATAGATGTATGATTGGTTCCTTGATGTATCTTAGAGCTTCTAGACCAGACATTATGTTTGCAACTTGTGTCTGTGCTAGATTTCAGGCTGCACCTAAAGTATCCCATATGATTGCAGTCAAAAGGATCTTTAGATATTTGCAAGGAACTCAATCTCTAGGACTTTGTTATTCCACTGGGCACTCTTGCAAATTAGTTGCTTTCTCTGATAGTGACTATGCCGGTGTAAATTAACCTGAAAATCCACCTCTGGTGGATGCCAATTTCTAGGCAACTGTTTGGTTTTTTGGCAGAGTATGAAACAAACCTCTGTTGCTACATCCACTGCTGAAGCAGAGTACATTGCTGCTGCATGTTGTACATCTCAGGTACTCTGGCTTCAGAATCAATTACTAGATTATGACATTACAGAGACTAAGACTCCTTACTAATGGACAGTGCTACAGCTCTTTGTATTGTTAAGAATCCTGTCCAGCATTCTAGGACCAAATATTGAGATCAAACATCACTTTATCAGGGATTATTATGAAAAAGGACTGATTGATCCAAAGTTTGTTCCTAGTGCTGATGAGCTTGCAGATATATTTACTAAGTCTTTGGACATTGCAACTTTTCAAAATCTTGTGCTAAGGCTTGGTATGCTGCAGCTTGAATAAATTGACAACTACTGATGATCTCAGCTCCCAAGTACTGATGAGCATTAGTATATAGCTGTCACAAATAGGTACTGAAGCTATTTTATCTTCAACAGTTTTTCATAACTACTGAAGACTAAATTCCTTAAAGTACTAAAGTACTTTATCTGTTGCAAAGTACCGAAGTGGTTACAACTACTGATGACTGTTCTAACAGATAAGTACTGATGACCAATGAAACATCTGAAAATCAGATAATCTGCTGAGTAAGTGTTAAGGTCAAATGAAATAACTGAGATATGTGAATTGACGACAACAACTGATGAGTAAGTTTATTCTTCAATTGGTTCTAACAACTGCTGTTTCATTTCAAAACAACTGAAGCCCAACCATGTCTTCAGTAGTTGAAACAACTACTGATGACAAACACCAAGTCTTCAGTTGTTTACAAACCTGAAAGTTAAAACCATGTCTTCAGTCGTTTTCTAACAACTGATGACTAAAACCAAAACTTTCAGCTGTTTTCTTTCAGCCATTTCATAACCTATAAATACCTAACCCCAACTTCAAACTTTTTATAAATCGATTTCCGAACGTTCATCTCCCATTAATGGCGACCATGCAAATCAAACCTCGACACAACTGTGTTGCTTACTTCACAAAATCGACTTTTGGACTAAGTTTGATGATGCTATTGATCTGATGGCTGATTCCCAGTATCGAACTACTTTTCTTCTTAATCCTACGATCTATCCCGAATCTCTTCGTTAGTTCTGAACAAATGTCACCATCCATACTGGTGAGAATGATGTTGCGATCACTCTCCAGTCATTTGTAAACAAGAAGAAGGTGATTGTCACCGCTGCTATCATTCGCCAAACGCTTGATCTGAATGATGCTGCCTTTATCACAAAATACCCGAAGGGCACCATTGATCTCTCATTCATTAATCATGGCTATGAGGGCAACCTAAGTGCTACTACCCTTCTGAAGAAGCACTTTCATGATGTTGAACGTCTAATCTTTCACATGATCAATGTTGTCTTGCCCCCAAAACCTGTTCATGGGATCAAATGTCATCCAGGTGGCAGCACGTATTGTATTATATTCTTGAACACCAAAATTTAAATTTTTCTGAAATTA
Organism: Flaveria trinervia; assembly: GCA_025506515.1. Lineage (NCBI taxonomy): Eukaryota > Viridiplantae > Streptophyta > Magnoliopsida > Asterales > Asteraceae > Flaveria > Flaveria trinervia. The sequence goes on along the minus strand of CM046458.1, from coordinate 29,908,859 downwards.
TATTTTTAGAATTAAAAGATCTGGCAATGAAACCTGTAGCTAACAGATGGCTATTATATCCAAGGTTTATTATGGCCATAATCATGAATCAGTTACAATCTGATGGCCATGTTGGCCTTGGAGTCCCTGCTGTGGTAGTTTTGCCAGTGGTATACTCCAGGCACAACTCTGACCCACACCTCAAAGAGGCTGCCAAACTGCTAAAACCCAAGCAGAAGGTACCCACAGCCTCATCCTCCAGATCCAAAGTCCCCTCCAAACCTCTCTCCAAACAACCCAAAAAGCTACTCAGGGAGTTGAGTCCCCTATTGATGCCCCTGCAACACAAACGCAGGATGAAACTATGGGTAGTAATCCCCCTGTAGTTTCCAGTACTCTACCCGCTTAAACCGCTCAGGTATCCACTCAACAGGATCCTAATGCAACCAAAAATACGGAAACCACATTACTGGAATCTCTCTCACTTGAGAGGATTGCCATTGAAGAGCACCATTATCCCTAGGTGCAATCCTTTTCACACCTATCTCCACTGAAGCCACTCCTACAAGCCCAACTGTGGTTATTGCACAAGTGTTGACTCAACTACATTCCTCTACCCCTCCCCAGAAACCTATGTTGGACCAAAAGAACCAATGAGCCAATATCAGACATGATATCACAACAACTGCTGAAAGCTTCATCAGCAGTTCGACAAGTGCTGAAAACTCCAACAACTGAAGATCAAGTGCTGAAGACTTCAACAGCTGAAGAACACAAGTGCTGAAGCTGAACAGCTGAAGAACACAAGTGCTGAAGCTGAATAGCTGAAGTACACAAGTGCTGAAGCTGAAGACCAAAGTACTGAAGTACAATAGCTGAAGAGTTTACAAGTGCTGAAGATCAACAACTGATGTACAAAGTCTAAAAACAAAGACTGAAGACATAAGCTGATGATATCTACTGAAGTCATCAGCTGATGAAACGTCTGAAGTTCAAGTCTGAAGATCAAGTATTGAAGTTTCAGTAGTTTGTCACAACAGCTGAAGAGTACTTCTTCAGTAGTTGTGATATCGGTAGTTTTATGTTTTTACTTTAGTAGTTTTGTAAAACGACTGAAGAGCTTGTTCTTCTGTCGTTGTAGTTTCAGTAGTTTTATGTTTTTCAATAGTTATAATAACTGATAACACTTAGTATTTTTGTAAGGAGACGTCAGCTGTTTTGACATCTTCAGTAGTTGTGTTTCAGTTGTAATAAATCTGTTAGATGTCACTATCAAGTGACATCAGCACACGTCACATCTCTTATATAAGAGGTGTCGACCTAATTGTAAGTGTGACATTTCGTTACCACGAAATCAAATATTGAATGAAATATATTTGTAGAATTCTCTCTCTATAACCGTCTTTGTTCTTCATTGAATATCGTTTCGTTCTTGTGAATTGGCTAATTCATTGTTAGAATTCCGCTGCTATACTCTCTAATCAGTCAAACATAGATCACTGATCCTAACAAGTGGTATCAGAGCAGTTAATCATTGATCGATCTAACAATTGATCACTGAAACTGCTAATTGACATCTGTGTTTGATTGAATTAGCATATTCGCAAGAACTGGTTATAGATTATTGAATTTCTGTCGCTTTTGTTCATTATTTTGAGATCTCTCCTGGTTCAATTGGTTGTTGTGTTTAGTTCTAAATTTGTTTTAGCTTAATTGAATTTGATTGAATCTGAGATGACTACTCCTTCTAATGATCCTCACAATACCGGTTCCTCAACCAAGCCTCCGATGCTGGTTAGGACCGAGTATAACATATGGGAACGAAGAATGTTTCATCACCTGTCTGTTAACAGTTCAGGTTGTTGGACATCTGTGGTACATGGACCACATAAGCTATGGTGAACAATCCGGAAACCAATCAAATGGTTCCGAAGAAGAAGGAACAATACTCTGACGAAGATCGGAAACTTTTGAGATTGACGCTAAAGCCCATGGAATTCTGGCCATGGCACTGCCTAATGAAATCTATTCAGGGCTTATGCATCATGAAACTGCTCATGATCTCTGGAATGCCCTGAAGGAACAATTCGGTGGCACAGATGAGGTCTTAGAAAACAATAGAGAAATCCTTGCCCAACAATATGAGACATTCTCTCATAGAAAGGGTGAGACACTGACTCAACAGTTTGAGCGTTTTTCCTGCTTGATCTCTGAGCTGAAAATGGTGAAACAAGAATACACCAATAGCCAGATGAACAACAGGTTCCACAGATTACTGCCTGAGAGATGGGACACTTACACTATTGTCCTATGCTCCAGTGCAAATCTGGATAGCCTATCTCTCACCCAACTTCATGGGAAACTACTTACATTTGAAAGAGAGATAGAGCAGAAGAGGAAACTGTCCTCATCAGAAAAGCTCACTGATGACTTTGTACCAGGGAATACTGCCTTGGTTGGTCATGAGTCAGAATATGCTGCATCTGAAAGCAATTGATGAGCATATTGATTTCTCTTCAAATAGTTCTGATCATGCATTTGTTGGTATTGAGAGTCATTCTGGCAGTAATAGTGACAATTTATGCTTCATTATGGATGATCAGAAAGGAATAGCTGATGATGATCTAGAAGAGATGGATATTCTGAGCCAAATGGCATTGATTAATATCAGATCTCAGAAGTTCTATAAGAGAAATGGCAGGAAATTTCCTGGACTCTCTGGCAAAACCAAAGTTGGTTTTGACAAGAGTAAGTTGAGGTGTCACAAATGCCAAAGGCTGGGACACTTTGCAAGGGAGTGTAGATCAACTGGATCTAACTCTTCTGCACCCTTTGTGACTTTTCCTAGTACTAGTCCACAAAACAGAGGGCAACATCCTGCTGGTTCTGGTCACCATTCACATCCTAGATCTCCTGCATACTTTGTTCCCCAGGGTCAAATGTCATATCCTTATCCCTGCTATTATATGCCTCAACAAATCCTGTTCAAGCTCTAATTGCACAACAACCACAAGCATTGCCTGAACCACAACCTTCCCAATCTCATCAACAAACTCAACCTCACAACACAGCTTCTTCACCCCAGGAGTTGTTGACTGGTGCGGTTTACCAGATGACTTGTCTGGTCATGAACAACTGTTCTCCGGTGCTGTTCAACATGGTGGTGAATGTCCCTTTGGAAATCTAGCTCTTATGGCTTTGGATTCTGCTGATACTTCATCCACTAATGCCTCTACACCAAAGGTATCACAGGTATCCTCTGAGGCAAAAGCCAATTTATGTTCTGAAACATGCATAGCAGCATTTGCATCTATTAGAGAAGCAAATGTAGCTTTAATCAACAAGAACATTGAGCTAGAACAAATAATTTCCAAAAACAAAGCTGAATTTGAGTCTGTGCTTAATGATAAGAATGATGAGATTACAACAAACTTAAATGCCAAATAACTGATGATAAGGCTAGGGAAGAGATACTTCTAGAGAAGTATAAAGATCTCAAAGAAACCCTTGCAGTACCCAGGTAGAGTGTGATAGATGGGTACAATCATGCAAAGGTTTTGAAATGCTTCTTAGTAAGCAATCTACTTCCAATGTGAAGTTTGGCATTGGTTACAATCACACTGCTCCACCTACAGATTTTACTCCCAGAGCAGAGGTAGAATCTGATGGTGAGAGTAATAACCAATCCATCTCATCATGTGATCTACTTTCTGATACAGCACAATCAGAAGTAGAAGTCAGCACCAAGCCCTCTCAGAACCTATCAGCTGATGTTGATGGTTCCACTGCTGACACTCACATGATCAATGAGTTGATCAACTCAGGAGTTAATTCTGAAAGTCCTGAAAGGACTAGAGAGTAGGATTTAACACCTGAAGTTCAAACTCCAACTACTGTCAGTACTGAAAAAAGAAAACTGTCAGTAGAAAGAGTTTGAAGGCTACTAAAGAGGAAGTCAAGAAAGCAAACAATGCTTCCAAAGCACTGAAGAGCAAGTCTTCAGTTGCTTCACCCTCTTTAGTTGATGATCAACCTAAGATGAAGAAGAAACCATGTGAAGTATGTGGTTTGTTCAATCATCTTACAGATGATTGCTCGTACAAAAGAGGTTCCAAACTCAAACATAAGAATAAATTAAAGAAAAATGGTAAAAATGAAAACTGAGTTTGAGACCACATTTGTATCAGCAACATCAAATCCTGTAACCCTTAAGTCCTCAAAGAAATCCAAAAAGGAAGGGGTTAAAAACAGGTGACAACTGAGATTGCTCAGAAGAAGAAGGTGCAGCATAGGAACTTATCAAACTCCTGGCAATGTGTCTGATGAGCTGAAAGCTTTATCACAAAATCAGACACAGTGGTTTTATGATGGTTCAACATCTATTGGGAAGAGTTAACCAATTAGATGCTCCTAGGTTGAAACCACAGAAAAGGAGGTCCAAGCAAAGGATTCCTCTTCTTCACCATCTTCTTCCTCTCAGGCTGTTGTTTCCAATAAACCTGTTAGTTACCATCTGTTGATGAGACCAAGTTTGATGATGTTAGGGGTTACATCATTGGAAATGGCTTTGTCTCCAATGGAGAAATCAAGTTTGATGATGTTAATCATGTGGAAAATCTCAAGTACAATCTCTTGAGTGTCAGTCAAATGTGTGATAAAGGCCATGTTGCTCTTTTCACCAGTCAGAACTGTAGGATTCTGTCATCCAAAGTTCTGCATTTGATTGATAAGGTGTTGGATGATCACACTCTCCTCTCGAGAGCCAACAGGACAGGAAGAGTGTATGCCTTAGATCTTTCAAGAAAATAGATCTGAGAGGCAATCCTTGCCTATTTTCCAAAGCCTCTTCTCAAGAATCTAAACTGTGGCCAGAAGGCTGGGTCATGTTAATTTCAAAAACATGAATCAGCTTATCCACAATAGTTTAGTTAGAGGCTTACCAATAAAGGAGTTCCACTGTGATGAAACCTGCACTGCTTGTTTAAAAGGAAAACAGCACAAAGTCTCATTCCCTCCTATTGAAGCCTAAGTCCACTGCCTGCTTGCAATTACTGCATATGGATCTATTGGGTCCTGTGAGAGTAATGAGCATGGCAAAGAAGAAATACTGTCTGGTAATTGTGGATGATTACTCCAGATTTGTATGGACTTTCTTTCTACATTCAAAGGATGAGGTGCTCAGAAGATTATTCACTTTGTGTTGTATATTGAGAAGCAGTATCCTTCCAGTCAAGTGTATTAGGAGTGACAATGGAACTGAATTCAGAAACCATACACTTGATGACTTCTATCTTTCAAAGGGAATCAAAAGGCAGTTTAGCATCCCAAGGACTCCAGAACAAAATGGAGTAGTGGAGAGAAAGAACAGGACCCTAATTGAAGCTGCAAGGTCCATGCTGGCTGACTCTGGTTTGCCACTGACCTTTTGGGCTGAAGCTGTTAACACAGCTTGCTATGTGCAGAATAGAGTTTTAGTAAATCAGAGGTTGATGAAGACTCCATATGAAGTTCTCCATCACTTGGCTCCTCTAATTTCATTTTTCAAAGCATTTGGGTGTCCCTGTTTTTATTCTCAACACAAAGGATCAACTCCATAAATTTGATCCTAAGGTGGATGCAGGGTATTTTGTTGGTTATTCATCTACTTGCAAGGCATACAGTGTCTTCAACTGCAGAACAAAGATAGTTGAAGAGACTTTGCATGTGAAGTTTAATGAATCTCCTTTGGACAAGATTCCACAAAACCCTGTGGAGTTGTTTGATTTGGACATACTGCAATATGTTCCTTATCCACCTCCAGCTGTTGCAGATCCTGTGGATAAATCATCTTCTGCAGCATGTCTTCCACCTGGTGGTATTGATGATGATGATGATAATATCAATACTCACCTTTTCAAGTTTAGTGACCAACTGCCTGTGTGTGCTAAATTTGATGTTCCTGTAGCTTCAGCAGTTCCATCCACAACAAATGTTGATGAGATCTCTGTTTCCTCTACATCTTTTGAGTTACCATCTAATTCTTGGTTTCAAGAGTCTGCATCAACATCTGCTGCTGCTGAAGGTTCTACAAACACTTGCACAGATCTCATTGTTTATCAAGAACTGAAGAATCACCCCATGTCTCAGATTATTGGTGATATCAATGCTGGTGTTTCAACAAGAAGTCAATTGTCTAACTTCTGCTTCTATGCTCTTCATCAGTCAGCTAGAGCCAAAGAACTACGATGTTGCTTTGAGAGACATGGATGGGTTGAAGCTATGCAGCTTGAGCTACTTCAGTTCAAGAAACAGCAAGTGTGGGAACTGGTTCCTCTTCCCCCAGTAAGTGTGCAATAGGCACTAAATGGGTGTTTAGGAATAAAACTGATGAAAATGGGCTTATTGTTAAGAACAAGGCTAGACTGGTTGTACAGGGGTTTCACAAGAAGAAGGTATTGACTATGATGAAACCTTTGCCCCTGTAGCCAGACTAGAGGCAATCAGATTGTTTTTAGCCTTATGCTGCATTCCACAATCTAAAGTTTTTCCAAATGGATGTCAAAAGTGCATTTTTATATGGTAAATAAAGGAAGAAGTTTATGTGTGTCAACCACCAGGCTTTGAGATAATAAACATCCTGAATGGGTGTATAAACTTGATAAGGCTCTTTATGGGTTGAAACAAGCTCCTAGAGCCTGGTATGAGACACTTTCTACTTTTCTTCTTAAGATAATTTCACTAGAGGCTCCATTGATAAACTTTGTTTATTAAGAAGGTGGATCAGCATAAGCTACTTGTTCAGATTTATGTTGATGATATCATTTTTGCATCCTCTGATCCCCAGTTGTGTGATGATTTTACAACATTAATGAAAAAGAGGTTTGAAATGAGTGCAATGGAGAATTACAGTTCTTTCTAGGCTTGCAAATTAAACAAAAGCTGATGGAACCTTTATTCATCAGTCAAAATATACAAAAGATCTTTTGAATAAGTTTGATTTACAAAACTGTAAGCCCTGTTCTACTCCCATGTGCAACACCACACAATTGGATGCTGATCAGAAAGGTAAAGCTGTTGATGAAACACTTACAGATGTATGATTGGGTTCTTGATGTATTTAACAGCTTCTAGACCAGATATTATGTTTGCTACATGTGTTTGTGCTAGATTTCAGGCTATTCCTAAAGAGTCTCATTTGATTGCAGTCAAGAGAATCTTTAGATATTTGCAAGGTACACAATCTCTGGTTTTATGGTATTCCACTGGACACTCTTGCAAATAGATTGCTTTTTCAGATAGTGACTATGCAGGGTGCAAGTTAACTAGAAAGTCAACTTCTGGTGGTTGTCAATTCCTAGGCAACTGTTTGATTTCTTGGCAGAGTAAGAAACAAACATCTGTTGCTACATCAACTGCTGAGGCCGAGTACATTGCTGCTGCAAGTTGTACTTCTCAGGTACTCTGGCTTCAGAACCAACTTCTGGATTATGGCATTACAGAGACTAAGACTCCATTATTAATGGATAGTGCTTCAGCTCTGTGTATTGTCAAAATCCAGTCCAGCACTCTAGGACCAAACATATAGAGATCAGACATCATTTTATTCGGGATTGTTTTGAAAAAGGTCTGATTGATCCTAAGTTGTGCCTAGTGCTGATGAGCTTGCAGATATTTTTACTAAGCCTTTGGATAGTTCTACTTTCCAAAACCTTGTGTTAAGGCTTGGTATGCTACAGCTAGAATAAGTGACAACTACTGATGATTTCAGTAATAATTATGGTGATCATTGGTACCCATGTCACATATAAGTACTGATGAGTCCTTTCACCTTCAGTAGTTTTATAACTACTGACGGCTAAATGCCTCACAAGTACTGAAGTACTTTATCTGTTCCTAACTACTGATGTAGTTACAACTACTGATGTAGTTACAACTACTGAAATCAGTACAAACAGATAAGTACTGACGTCCTATGAAACACCTGAAAAGCAGATGCAAAGTCTGATGAGTAAGTGTTGAGGACCGTATGAAACAGCTGAAAGGCTATGAATTGACGAAAACTACTGAAGAGAACTTTCTCTTCAGTTGTTTCTACAACTGCTGTTTCATTCTACACAACTGAAGCAAAACCATGTCTTCAGTAGTTTTATAACTACTGATGACTAACACCAAGTCTTCAGCTGTTTACAACAACTGATGACAAAACCACTGTGTTCAGTAGTTTTCACAACTACTGATGACAAACACCAAGTCCTCAGTTGTTTCATCATCTGAAGTCAAAACCATGGTCTTCAGTAGTTTTCTAACTACTGATGCCTAACACCACGACTTCAGCTGTTTCAACGTCTGAAAGGGTAATAACATGTCAACAGTCATTTAAAACTACTGATGACTAACACCAAATCCTTCAGTCGTTTTCTAACCCGTACCCTATAAATATCCCTGACCTAATCCTTCCGAGCTTCATCTTCTTCAAACCTAATGTTCATCTCTCCAAAACTTCTCTCTCCTAAATGGCATCCATGCAACTCAAACAGCGACACAACTGTGTAGCTTACCTCACCAAATCGCCATTCTGGGCTAAGTTCGATAATGCTATTGATCTTATGATCCAGTCACAATACAAAATGGCCTTTCTTCTCAATCCAATTCTTCATGCCGGACCCCTCAACCAGTTTTGGATGAACGTCACCCTCACCACTGGGGAGAACAACACAGCGTCTCTCCGGTCGGTCGTCAACAACCACGAAGTGGTTATCACTTCCGATATTCTCGTCAAACTCTACACCCGGATGATGCTAATTCTCCTGCTGGATATCCAAAGGGCACAACTGATTATCCTTTGCCCACCATGGATATCAGGGAAACCTTAGTGCCTCCACCATACTGAAGAAACATTTCCATTACGCTGAACGTCTAATCTTTCACATGGTAAATGTCTGTTTGGCTCCTAAGACTTCGTCTTGGGATCAAATGTCTACAAAGTGGCAGCAGGTAATGTATTCCATTCTTGAGCAACAGCCTTTAAATTTTTCAGAAATAATATTTTCAGAGCTCAAGGATATGGCTCAAAAACAAACTGCTAACCGTTGGATATTATATCCGCGGTTCATAATGGCCATAATTACAAACCAGCTTCAAGCTGAGGGACTTGTTGGCCTGGGAGTCCCTGCTATGGCTGTTTTGCCTGAAGTATACTCCCGGCACAACTCTGACCACTCACTCAAACTGGCTGCCAAGCTGCGCAAATCCACGCAGCTGGAACCCACAGCCACCACCTCCAAATCAAGAGTCCCCACCAAACCCACTAAAAAGAGACCCAAAACGGCTACTCAAGGAAATGAGTCCCCTGAGGATGCCCCTGCAACACAAACGCACGCTATATCCACTGGTTATAACCACCTAGTGGATATAAGGACTCTTCCAGCCATAGCCGCTCAGGATTCCTCTCAACAGGCGCCTGCAGCCACCACACAAGGGGTACCCACACATCTGGGATCTTCCTCACTTGAGGAGATTGCCATTGAAAAGCACCTTCCTCCCCAGGTGCACACTGCTTCTGTCCCTTCACCCTATGCAACTGCCCCCCAAAGTCCTACATTGCTTGTTGCACAAGTGCTGACTCAATTGCACTCCTCACCCCCTCCCCAGATACCAATTACTACTGGGAACACCTCTACCGTTGAGGTGGAGGACCCAAGTGCAGCTGAGAACCCACAGCATAGGGGTTACAATGTTCCTTCTCCTAGTGTAGCACTGGAGATTGGAACTTCTGGTGAGGTTGCCACTTCTCCTGCGTCAGCATATGATCAGGTTGTAGTTGGTACCATTACTAAGACCTTACCAGAGGCAACTGCTGATGACGGACATAGTCCTGAGGCAGGAAGTCCCCAGTACCAAGACAAAGGGGCACATGCCACAACTGAGCTACACTCAGTGCATGTTCATCCTGATCCTATCAGGAGGTCAGATGATTCAGTATCTACTGATGATGACCTGGGCTTCTTTTACGATGTAATCGCCCAAAACACCATCCTGGAGGAGGAGGTGAGCAGACTCAAAGAGCTGCTTGCCAAAACATCTAAGGACCAAAGACCATCTGCCTCCACCAACCCACAGATGGCCCCTTCAGTTGAAGGTTCCCCAAACACCTTACCCTCTCACTCCAATGAGCCTCCAGCTTCTGCTTTTGGCACTATCTCTCCGGGACAGAACCCCCCAGAGCAGACGGTTACTGTATTCCAATAATCCATAACTCTCATCACTCCCATTATCACTGAAATTGTTACTAAAGCCATTGATGAGAGGATTTCCTCAACTCTACAACCACTGATTGATAATGCTGTGCAAAAGACACTTTCTGCGGTACAAACCCCTACCACCAATGCATCCAAAAAGGGGAGAGTACTGCAGTGAAAGAAAAGAAGAGGAAAAGAACAGGATGAGAAGGCACAAGAGAAAGCCCAGGAGTTGGAAAACAAAAGCAACAACAACTGATCACTTACAAAAGAAAGAAAAGTGCTGGTGATCAACCTACTACTGAAGAAAAATCCTTGGAAGAGCTGGTAAAAGATGCAGATGACACACACAGCCGATCTATGGATAAAATCATTGAGCAACTCTTCAAGCAAGGTTTTGATACAGCCACATTAGATAGTGAGATCAGGAAGTTGGAAGTGGATGAGATTCAAACCCGATGGGCTGGGTATGATGTACTGGAAAAGAGAGATTGGAGATCATGATCCGTTTCATTGCCAAATACTTATGAAGATCTTTGATGGAGATTCGTGCATGGACCAGAGACAGTATTCTGGCTATAGCCACCAGAATCTGTCTGTCTGAGCATTCCATAAGGGGATTATCATTGAAGCCCTTGATGAGGCTGGGGCTGGAAAAAGGTTTGAAATGGCAAGACTTACAAAGGCTAAACTCACAACCAAAATGCTGGAACAACCTTCCCTTCCACCCTCAAAAACAGCCTACCCCTCAAATCTCCAAACCAATCTCAAAGCCCAAATCCAAACTTCCTCAACCCACAAAACCAACTCCCTTACCATCTAAACCAACAGCCGATGATGCACCTAAGAAGAAGAAGAGAAGGGTGTTGAGGCTAGAAGAAGAAGAGGAGAAGGGTGTTGAGGCTAAAAGAAGAAGAAAAGAGGATGATGTGGAAGAAGATAGGCTGCCTCTGTCTGCAGTTCTAACATTGGTGAAAGCCAAACCTATGCCCATCACTCCCACCTCACAGATGGATGCTGTGAAGTAAAGATTGAAGAAGAACACAGCAAAAGCTTCATGATGATGAAATGCTGAAAAGCATTGACAAAACTTATGCTGCTTCGTCATCAATCATTAGTATGAAGAAAGAAGCTCTGAGGTTGTACACTCTCGCCAACACATTTCAATATCAGAAGGAAAGGGTGAGAGTATGGCCTGATCCTAGGGTGGCTAACAGGATTGTAAAGAAAGATATTCCTTCGAGATACAAGGGCCAAGTCAAAAGGATCGTAGATGAAGAGATCACAGTGGCCCTTGTAGTATCACCCTGGGAGATTGTCAAAGACTTCAAGAAGGCCTATGAGACTAAACAACCACCCAAAGATGTTAGAGAACAGAATTATTAAAAAGGGGTTAGTCTACAAGAGGCTTGAGAACTTCAAACAAAATGTGCTCGGTCTGTTACTTGAAGGGACTCATCCTGATGAGTTTGCATACAGACAGATTACAACAGTTGAGCTCAAAAATGGCAAACAGGCCAAGTACATCTCAGAGCTGTATGGGCGAGAAGGATTGTTTGATGGTGAAGCCGAGAACCTGACCATGGAAGAACAAATTATGTTTCTCAGGGAATACACTAGAGAATCCTACAGGCTTATACACGGGAAGTAGATCTCATGAATGTGATAACAACTCTGTGTCCAGTTCCCCAAAACAGAGTTCTCATTCATATCTTGCCAAACAAATATCTGAGATTTCTTCCCAGGCCGGAGCTTATATGGGTCATCTTCTCTACTGATCAAGAAGGAAAAAGACCAATCTTTTTGCCAACAATAAGTGGGAAAATAAATAAATTAGAGGTTTTGGCTGCATTGGTTCAGGGGGAGTTTGTTGGACCAAAAGAACCAATGAGCCAAGATCAGAAAACCTCTAAGTCCCACATGATATCACAACAACTGCTGAAAGCTTCATCAGCAGTTCGACAAGTGCTGAAAACTCCAATAGCTGAAGATCAAGTGCTGAAGACTTCAACAGCTGAAGAACACAAGTGCTGAAGCTGAACAGCTGAAGAACACAAGTGCTGAAGCTGAACAGCTGAAGTACACAAGTGCTGAAGCTGAAGACCAAAGTACTGAAGTACAACAGCCGAAGAGTTACAAGTGCTGAAGATCAACAACTGATGTACAAAGTCTGAAGACAAAGACTGAAGACATCAGCTGATGATAACTCAAGTCATCAGCTGATGAAACGTCTGAAGTTCAAGTCTGAAGATCAAGTACCGAAGTTTCAGTAGTTTGTCACAACAGCTGAAGAGTACTTCTTCAGTAGTTGTGATATCAGTAGTTTTATGTTTTTACTTTCAGTAGTTTTGTAAAACGACTGAAGAGCTTGTTCTTCAATCCTTGTAGTTTCAGTAGTTTTATGTTTTTCAGTAGTTATAATAACTGATCACACTTAGTATTTTTGTAAAGAGATGTCAGCTGTTTTGACATCTTCAGTAGTTGTGTTTCAGTTGTATAAATCTGTTAGATGTCACTATCAAGTGACATCAGCAGACGTCACATCTCTTATATAAGAGGTGTCGACCTAATTGTAAGTGTGACATTTCGTTACCACGAAAGCGAATATTGAATGAAATATATTTGCAGAATTCTCTCTCTATAACCGTCTTTGTTCTTCATTGAATATCGTTTCGTTCTTGTGAATTGGCTAATTCATTGTTAGAATTCCGCTGCTATACTCTCTAATCAATCAAACATAGATCACTAATCCTAACAACCTATTACTACTAGGAAAACCTCAACTGTTGAGGGAGAGGATTATAATGTAGCTGATAACCCACAGCACAGGGATTACAGAGTTCAATCTCCCAGTGTAGAGGAGGAGATTAGAACATCTGGTAAGGCTGCCTCTTCTCCTTGTTCAACACTTGATGAGGATGAAGCTGGTATCATTTCTAAGTCCTCACCAGAGGCAACTGCCAATGAAGGACATTATCCTGAGGCAGTTCCGAGAAATAGGGGCACACGTGAATACTGATCTATACTCAGCACATGTTCATCCTGATTTCATGAGGAGGTCAGCTGATTCAGCACAGACTGATGATGACCTGGGCTTTTTCTTTGATGTTCTAGCCCACAATACTATTCTTCAGACTGAGGTATGCAGACTACAAGAACTACTTGCCAAAATGTCACAGGAATCAACTCCATCTGCCCATATTCACCCATAGATGGCAGTTTCTCCTGAAACTATCCCAAATACTGAGTCACTCTGAACAAACTTGCCACCAGCCTCTGCTTCAGGTGCCATTTCTCAGGAACAAATCCCCTTTGAGCAAATGGTTGCTGCCTTTCAAACTTCCTTACCTCTCATCACTTCCATAATCACAAACACTGTACATCAAGCCATTGATGAGAGGCTTTCCTCGACTCTTCAATCTTTAGTTGATGTTGCTGTTTCCAAGAAACTTTCTGACGTTCACACCCCTGAACCCAATGCAACCAAAAAGGGGGAGTCTAAGTCAATGAAAGTAGACAAAAGAAAAAGAGGTGAAGAGGAACCAGAAAAAGAGCATAAAGAAAAGGAAATGATCACCTACAAAAGAAAGAAATCCTTTGAAAAGACTAAAGGTGAGAAAAAGTTGGAAGAATTGATCAAAGAAGCTGATGAGCAACATAGCAGATCTACGGATAAGATTAGTGATCAACTCTTCACACAAGGATTTGACACTGCCAAACTTGACTCTGAGATCAGAAGGTTAGAGATTCAATAAATTGAACAAAGATGGGCAAGTTGGAGTGAGAAAGAAAGATAAAGGCTGGAAACTATGGCAAGATTTATATCAAAACATCTGGGAAGGTCAATCATTGAAGTAAAGTCATGGTCCAGAGACAGTATTTTGGAGATTATCACCAGAATCTATTCTTCTGAAGTATTTAACAAAGGATTGATCATAGAAGCTCTTGATGAAGCTGGTGCTGGGAAAAGGACTAATATGGCAAAACTATCCAAAGCTTCACTCAAATCCAAGATGCTAGAGCAGCCTGCACCATCATCCAAACCAAAACAACCACCTTCACAACCCTCAAAACCAATTCCTTTACCTAAGAAACCTACTGAACCCATTACCAATGATGCACCTAAGAGGAAGAGAAGGGTGTTGAAGATGGAAGAAGAAGAAGATGATGATGAGGCTGATAGTCTGCCACTCTCTGCTGTTCTTAAAATAAAAATGCCTGAGCCTAGGAGTCAACCAACAACAATCACACCTGACTTTCAAAGGCAAATGGTAAAAGTAAAACTTGAAGAAGAAGAACAACAAAAACAACATGATGAGCAACTATTAAGGATGATTGATAAAGAGTTTCCCAAGTCTTCATCCATACAAGCTATGAAGAAACATGCTCAGAAATAAGAAGGGGTAATCTACAAGAATGACTCCACAAACTTTACTAGAAAACAAAATGGTAAAGAAGGGGTTAATCTACAAGAAGCTTGAAGAAATAAGAAGAAATGAGCTCCAGTTATTGCTTGAAGGCACTCATCATGGATGAGTTTGCATACAGAGAGATAACAACTGTGGATCCGAAAAATGGAAAGCATATTAAGTACTTATCTGAGTACTATGGGCCTGATTTCTTCTTTGAAAGTGGAGCTGAAGACTCACAAAGGAAGAACAAGTTGTTTTCCTTGAGGCCTATGTCAGAGAGTCTTACAGACTCATTATTGGGAAGTAGGTTTCATGGATGGGGTAACAGCTCTGTGTTCAATTCCCCAAGACAGAGTTCTCATTCATCCTTTGCCAATCAAATCTTCTGAAATCTCTTCCCTGGCCTGAGCTTATAATTGAAAAATTCTGAGCTGATCCAGTGGGACCTCAATAAATTTTAAAGGTTTTGGCTGCATTGGTTCAGGGGGAGTTTGTTGGACCAAAAGAACCAATTAGCCAGATCAGAAAAACCTTTATGTCCCACAGACATCAAAACAATTGAAGTGATCTACATCTGCTGAAGACAAAGTCTGAAGACAAAGTCTGAAGACAAAGTCTGAAGACAACTGCTGAAGACAAAGTCTGAAGACAACTGCTGAAGACAAAGTCTGAAGACAACTGCTGAAGACAAAGTCTGAAGACAAGGTCTGAAGACAACTGCTGAAGACAAAGTCTGAAGATCAAGTTCTCAGAAGTTGTCACAACAGCTGAAGTAGTTCTCTTCAGTAGTTGTGATGGTTTCTATTTTAGTAGTTTGTAATCAGTAGTTTTATATTATGTAAAACATCTGAAGTTCTTATACTTCAGATGTTATAACTTCAGTACTTATAATGTTAGTTTATACTTAGCTTCTAATGAAGGCGTCCTCGGTTGTTGTGGACATCTTCAGTAGTTTAGTTTAATTTCAGTTGTTTGTATAAATCAGTTAGATGTCACTATCATGTGACGTCAGCTGATGTCACATTCCTTATAAAAGGAATGTTGACCTAATTTCCCTTGTACGGGAAGCTTGTGCATGAATGAAAACATCCTTTTTGCAGAAAACTCTCTCTCTATAAATGTTACTGTTTGATTGAATATTAATATTATTCTTGCTAGAATTTCGTCTAATTCGTGTGCTATTCCGCTGCAAATCCTAATCTAATTGATCAAACTAGATCTCGATCCTTTCACTCACAACCTGATATCATGTATGCTACATGTTTATGTTCACGATATCAGGCAAAGCCTAAGATGAACCATCTTATTAGGGTCAAAAGGGTTTTTTGTTATCTCAATGGTACACCCACACTTGGGCTGTGGTATCCTCATGATGATGACTTTGAGCTTACTACGTATAGTGACTCGGATTACGGAGGCTGCAAGATGAACTACAAGTCTACATCAGCAGGGTGTCAGTTCTTTGGGAGAAGATTAATAACCTGGCAGTGTAAGAAGCAGACCTTTCTTGCATTGTCAACCTGTGAAGCAGAATATGTCGTTGCTGCAAGTTGTTGTTCACAAATCATATGGATTCAACAGCAATTATGGGATTACGGTTTGAAATTCTCTTCTACTCCTATCTTTGGTCATAACTCAGCTGCAATTGCAGTCACCAAAAACCCGGTCCAACATCGTAAAACCAAACACATCAGGATTCAATATCACTTTATACATGATTGCTTGGAAAAGAACTTAATCGATGTGATAAAAATAAACACAGATTTTCAACGCGATGACCTCTATACAAAGGCTTTTGACAAAGCACGTTTTCTATAACTGTTAGAGGTCAACGACGTTAAAAGGAAAAGTGAGGACAAAGATGACCATTTGTAGTCCGATGCTTCGTGTCAATTTTCTTTTATTTTTCAATTTTTTATTTAATTGCTTAATTTTAAGTAGTTTAATTAAAATTGGTCTTATTTCTTTTCCTATTAAAATCCTAAAACGCTAATCCATCAGGGTTTTAAAATTTTAGCGGGAGAATAGGTTTAGACAGTATTAAAAAAATGAGGGAGGAGGAGAGGTAGCTCATAAAAATAAGATCGTATGTGTGATGCCGATTCAATCTTTGGAATATGATAGTACACAGGAGCAAACCATTTGGGACTTTAAATTTTTTAATTGAAAAAGATGCAAAGCTCAATTATAAGTCTGTGTGTAGTCTGAGTAATATAAAAGGAAATATGATAGATAAACTAGCTACTACTAAGGTAACACAAAGAAAGTAGACCTAGAGGTTGCTAGACCACAAATGATATGTTGGTAGATTTGGTAGATTCAACACAACAAATGACTAGACCTTATTGATGATCTCAAGATTAAACTAAAATGTTTGACTAGCTATGGGTAACACCTTATCCCTGGTTAACACAATCAACAAGATTCCAATAAGGGCTGATGAGCAAAATAAACGCAATGAATATGTGCGTAAGACCAAAGCACGAGCAAAAGCACATAAAAATGCTAATGCAATCAAACTGATAACTTATGTTGTTGGTGAGATTTGTGCAAAAAGAATGAAATTGCTCAAACAAGAAGATAGGTTATGTGCCTCCCTGCTGTACGGTGGCACTGACATGAGGATAAGCATAACCCATATATTGTAGAATTTATTATTGTTTCCCGGCTCTCAACTGTGCGGTGGCACTAACCTGAGGGTTGGCTTTTCATTGAAAGTTCTATGAATAGTTTATTCTTGAATATTACCCTGAGAACGCTCAAAAATCTCTTGAGGAATGTTGATTACCATATAAATGTAAGATCCATAAATGCTTGTTAAATAAACAAACCATAAACCATCACCAATCTGTATTGAAAGTCTGTGTATGGATTTAAGAGGACAAATATACTCACAATCATTATGGCTACAATTCTTGAAAGTTCAAATCAGAGAGGGGACCTAATAGTACTAGTATGATTTCCTAAATTTTCTAAATGACTCTAGATGAAAAACAAGAATAAAGCATCAAAGGTTTTAGATAACTTGTCCCGAATGATTTGAATATCCTGTATGATTCCAAACTGAATTGATCCATGTATGGTTTAAATGAATTGAAGCTGCCTTTTTAGAAAAACATTTCTTTAGTTTTACATCTTAGGATTTAGCCCTCAGAAAAACACTAAAACATGTCTTAGTTTTAAGTTTTAGTTTTATTTCTGTATAAAGTTTGTCAAGTTTAGTTTCTTCAATATCGGACTATGTCATGGAAGTTGATAGGGAACCTTATCATCTAAACGGTCACATTTGAGGTGACCACACGTGCTTTCAAAAAAAATGGGTCACATCTGAGGTGACAAAGTATTTTAAAAGGACCACGTCCGAGGTGGTCAAAAGTTTTTCAAGTTAAAATGATGATGTCTGAGATGATCAAATGCTCATAATGTTTAATCAAAAGATAAAAGTGTGGAAGGGTATTAAAGTCAAATCATGAGTCTGACCCATTCGCATGAATAGACCATGAGTATCGATCAATCATACGAATGGACCATACTCATGCACTAAATAGCTGAATGGACATGAGTATGAACCATTCACCTGAATGGATTATGAGAATGACCAATTCGACCCAATGAGAGTATGCGAATGCGTCAGTCGCCCGACTGACCGGTGACTGAATGTGAGCGACTGAGCCAATCGCACGACTGGGGTGCTTTCGCCCGAATGAATAGAGAGAATGGGTCCAATCTGTCGATTGAACTCAGATTTAGTATAAATAGGGCCCGGTCGATCGCATTCAACTCCTCACCTCCTAATCGCCCTTATTTCGCATAGCCTACCGTTACTCTGCCAAATTTTCATCAGACCAAGATTTCATACTTCCATTGAGTTTCTGACGATTGTGTGTGATTATACTCGTAAGAGGAGTTGAAATTTCATCGAAATCCCAAGGAATGGTGCCCTAATCTTTGAAATTCATCCCTCACAAGAACCGAACCTTTAAAGGACTAATAACCTACCAAAACTAAACACAATGTTAAAATTAAAGTTATTAGGTCATTAGTTAAGTGAATACGAGTCTAAAGAACCGATGCACAACGTCTAATTTCATGTCTTGGTTAAAATTCAAATCTGAGTCGACCGAACAGTAGGTCATGCGACTGGACGCCAGGATGAACTCCAATCGCACGATTGAGCTAGTCGAATGGCTAAATCGGTCGAATGGATCATATTAATGAGCTTAGTCGGCCAACTGAATCAATCGCTGAGTCAGTCACCCGATTGAACTCAATCGCATACTCAGTCACCCGACTGAATCCAGTCGCATGTCTAGTCGACCGACTGAACCCAGTCGCATGGTTCAATCGCATGAATGAACCAGGATGAATTCAACCAAGTTAATTAAGATTGATTTGTCTCATGTGATAACTAATGTCTATGTGTCTTGTGTTGCAGATCGATGGCTGATAGATGGTCTATAAACCCCAAGCACAATATATGTGCTCACTTAGACCACACGACTCGGAATGGTGCCAAGTTTGCAGAGATCATTGCTTTTCTAAAGCGATCAACGATCCACAAGGCCATTTCCACACCATGCACTCCCTACAGGTCTATACAACAGGCCTCCTCGGATAATGCCTCTGTTGATCAATCATGTGAGCCGTATAGCATACGGAGTTCTATTTGTGGCATGGATATAGAGATTACCGCTGTAGATATTCAACGGGTACTTGAGTTGGGAGACGTTACTGATCACCCCACCAGACTTCACCCACTGACAGTGAGAGGGTGTTTCATGAGGATAAAGTAGGCTGGGGACATAAACTCAGGGGTGCTCAACAAGAGCAACCTGTGTCCCCAGTATAAGTACTTAGCACACGTTATCGTCAAATGCATACCGTTGCGAAGGGGTGGGTTCGACGACCTATCAAACCAGATTCAAAATGCCTACGTGGCACTGGTGTTGAACCACCCTTTCGGATTTTCTAGCATGATTTTCTCTTATCTGATAGAGAACTTGGAGGCAAAGGGAAAGGAGGGTTTCTGCATGTACCCTCGGTTCTTACATATTATTTTTGACGAGAAGCTGCCCTCGCTACCAAAGGAGAGCCATGATGCTGTGGCTTTAGAGATTATGGATGATATGACACTGGGTCGTATGAGGGTTTACTGGGTAAAGCAGGTCAAGCCCCCGGTAAAGAGACTTGTAGGCCATGTGGCCAAGGTGGATTATGTGGCGCCGAGGAGGCGTAAGTGGCGTCACGTAGACAGTGGCTCTCATGTAGAGCAGTTACAGCTCTCGGAGGATGACTCCGACGACGACAACAGCGGTGATGGTGTAGATGCAGGGCCCACTCTACCAAGGGCCCCCACTGCTGATATAGCATCTCCGGCATCTACCCATGATGGAGTAAAGGCTGCAGGATTCCATTACGACTTTATATCTGATACGAAGGAGGATGCAGATGAGGAGCCTCTAACTCGGACTGTTGGTAGCAAGGTGGTTGCCACAGAGCGAGGGCTCCAGGCGGTTGGTGAATGCCCTGGCAGATCGGGAGAGACTGACACACATCCTACCTTTGCTCCCGATTAGCCAAGTCGAGTTTCAGGGGCATCCACCTCGAAAGGATCGAGGAAGAAAAGGATGGCTTAGCCCCACGGCCTAAAGAATAGAAGACTGACCTTCATAACCACCACCACTACTTCCACCACTACCACCACTCCACCTACTACCACCACTCCACCTACCACCACTACTATCACCACTACCACCACTCCGCCTACCACTAATACTACTATACCCACACCACCACCACCTTCATCTATATTACCCCCAATCTTCACCACTACCACCACCACCACCACTAGCCATCCAGTTGCACCATCATCCTCCTCTCCAGA
Organism: Flaveria trinervia; assembly: GCA_025506515.1. Taxonomy (NCBI): domain Eukaryota; kingdom Viridiplantae; phylum Streptophyta; class Magnoliopsida; order Asterales; family Asteraceae; genus Flaveria; species Flaveria trinervia. The sequence goes on along the minus strand of CM046458.1, from coordinate 29,888,367 downwards.
TACATCTGGTGCACCTCTACCTCCCTTTGAGGTAAAGGAACAGTTGTCAGCGCTGAACCGTATGGTGATGCATTTGTTAGCGGCCGATGACAATAAAACTACACATATTCGTCAGTTAGTAGATCTTACTGCTGCACAATCTCAGCATATTTCTCAGCAGGCTCGACTGATTAATCAGTAGGCTCAGCAGATGTCTCAGCTCCAAGAGCAGCATGCCAAGAAGATTGAGGAGCTGGAGGCTGCAAACAACTCCATCCTGCTAAAGTTCAAAGGATCCAAAGAAGAGCCCGTGAAGATTGGAGAAGGAGACGGAGATGATGACGCTGATGATGATGATGAGAGTGCTACTGATGATGATGGTGGTGATGATCACGGAGGTGATACAAATGCAAATGGTGATGATGATGATGATGATTCTTCTGCTGCGGGTGCCACATCTGTAAGCGAATGGAGGACCAAAAGGACTCAAGATCAGAGTTCTTCCACATCCACCCTGGTAGCAGAAGAGCAGAGGATACAGAATAAGAGTAATGTTTAGTTATTTATGTTATTGAAATCATTTGTATTCGAATCCTATAGTAAACTTGTGTACATAAGTTATTTGGTATTGTTGTCTTGATTATCAACTAATGATTGTTGTGTTACATGTATAAATCAAGCAGACCCAAATTACCAAGGGATGAACATGATGTTGCTCCCCTCTAATAGATCAAGACTCAGCTCAGGATGATTCTTGATCTGCAGGGTATTGTTAGGAGATCGGTGATGTACACTCCTGAAGAAGGAGAGATCATTCACAATACGAGCAAATTGCAGAAATGTTTAAGCTTAATCCTGATGAGATGTCAAGGACGCTCCAACTTTTGTAGAAACCAGTGAAGACGAGCTGAATGACGGTTGATGAAATAGAGATCGAGGACGTCACTGCAGAACATTATCCCGAGTACACTGAAAAAGAGGGAAATGCGGTCCCCAATTTGGGTGACTCCTTGGTCGGTGATACATTTAAAATACTGGATAAGATGGAGCAAGAGTCCGAGAAGGTTGAAGGACAAGCCCAAGCCTCAAACCCTAATGTTGATATCAGAAAGGCTGAATGGGCTGCTTGTTTTGAGGAGATCCGAGCCCAACGCGGTGCTCCTAAATAGAATATCTACACCAAGCTCTACAATGTGAAGAAACACTACAAGGTGTCAGGCAAGATTATTGCGTGGGCACATTTTGATGATCTTAATGTATACGCAGTGAAAAGAGAGAAATGTATTGAGTATTTTAGATTCCCGCATGATCTAAAGTCTCTACCTGGTTTTGAGCTTAACCAGCTGGCTAAACTGAAGCTATTATATGCTGACCCGAGAAAGATGTCAGACTGGTTTGAGGCTGCCTTGAAGAAAGAGTACCACACCAGGTGGATCAACTTCAAACCTCAATAACCTACGAGGTATATCAGACGTTTTGAAGTTGATCCCATAACTGGAAAGCCAAAAAGAGTGCTAAAGTCGAGTCCTCCCGAACAATGTCAAAGATCCCTCTACGGGAGATGCCACAGGACTTCACTCATCACTTCAGATGGTGGTATTATGATTAGAGAACAGGGGAAGCTATTATAGTTCTGAACAAAGAGGGAAAAATGGATACTATCAGGGTATTCGACCCGATGTGGCCTACCAACTTATCAGCTAACGACGTCTACACTCTATACAAGTGGCCACTATTTTCTGACACGCAGGATACAGTACAAGCCCTCCAATTCCAAAACGTAATACGACTCTACTTTGCATTTGAATTACATGCTGAAGACAAGTGTTGAAGACAAAGTGCTGAAGACAAAGTCTGAAGACAAGTGCTGAAGACAAAGTCTGAAGACACAAGTGCTGAAGACAAAGTCTGAAGACACAAGTGCTAAAGACAAAGTCTGAAGACACAAGAGCTGAAGACAAAGTCTAAAGACACAAGTGTTGGAGACAAGTCTGAAGACACAAGTGCTGAAGACAAAGTCTGAAGACAAGTGCTGAAGACAAAGTCTGAAGACCAAGTATCAGACGTTGTCACAATAGCTGAAGAGGTCTTCTTCAGTAGTTGTGACGGTTTTCTTTCAGTTTTTTATATTTTTCCCTTTCAGTAGTTTTGTAACCAGATTTAGTTTCAGTAGTTTAGCATCAATAGTTTATGTTTTGTACTTAGCACTCTGATATTTCTCAGTAGTTGTGAACATTTCAGTAGTTTGTTAAGTTTTAGTTATTTTTGTAATAAATCTGCCAGATGTCACTATCCCGTGATATCAGCAGTGATTGCACTCTATATAAGGAGTGTCAACCTAATTGTAATCGGAATGATTGAGCAAAAACATTTGATATTATTGAAACATTCTTTTCACAGAAATATATTCTCTCGGTACAACCGTATTTGTTCTTAATGCATACGAATATCAAATTCTTGCTATAATTTGTTTAATTCTTGTTCTTATTCCGCTGCGTTACACTCTAATCCATCAAACTTGAGATCACTGATCCTGTCAAATGGTATCTGAGCAGGTTAATCATTGATCGATCTAATAATTGATCATTGAAACTGCTATCCAAGATCCAAGTTTGATTGAATTAGCATTTTGCAAGAAACGGTTATAGAGATTGAATTTTCTGTGTTTTTGGTCATTCATCCTGAGATTTATTCTTGGTTTTCATTGAGTCTGTTGTGGTTTGTGTAAATCTTTTAAAAGCTTGAATTAAATTGTATTTGAACCTAAAATGACTACTCCCTCCATGATCCTCACAATACTGGTTCCTCAACCAAGCCTCCAATCTGGTTAGGAGTGAGTATAACATATGGCAACGATGAATGCTCCATCACCTGTCTGTTAACAGCTCAGGTTATTGGACATCAGTGGTACATGGTCCACACAAGCCTATGGTGAATAACCCGGAAACCAATCAAATGGTTCCGAAGAGGAGGGAGCAATACTCAGATGAGGATAAGAAATTGTTTGAGATTGATGCAAAAGCCCATGGAATTCTGGCCATGGCACTGCCCAATGAAATCTATTATGGGCTAATGCATTATGAAACTACCTATGACCTCTGGAATGCCTTGAAAGAACAATTTGGAGGAACAGATGAGGTCTTGGCAAATAATAGAGAAATCCTTGCCCAACAATATGAGACATTCTCTCATAGGAAGGGTGAGACACTGACTCAACAGTTTGAGTGGTTCTCTTGTTTGATCTCTGAATTAAAAATGGTCAAACATGAGTACACAAATAGCCAGATGAATAACAGATTTCTCAGATCACTGCCTGAGAGATGGGACACATATACTATTGTCCTACGCTCCAGTGCAAATTTGGACAAACTATCTCTCACCCAACTCCATGGGAAATTGCTCACATTTGAGAGAGAGATAAAACAGAAACAAAACTGTCATCATCTCGAAAGCTCACTGATGATTTTGTACCAGGAAACACTGCCTTGGTAAGTCATGAGTCAGAGTATGCTGGATCAGAATGCCACTATGATGAGCATATTGATTTCACCTCAAACAATTCTAATCATGCCTTTGTGAGTGTTGATTGTCATCCTGGTAATAATAGTGACAATCTATGCTTTATCATGGATGATTTGAAGGGCATTGCTGATGATGATCTAGAAGAGATGGATATTTTGAGCCAAATGGCCTTGATCAATATCAGATCTCAGAAATTCTACAAGAGAACTAGCAGGAAATTTCCTGGACTCTCTGACAAAACCAAAGTCGGTTTTGACAAGAGCAAGTTGAAGTGTCACTAATGCCACAGGCTTGGACACTTTGCAAGAGAGTGTAGATCAACTGGACCTAACTCTTCTGCACCCTTTTTGACTTTCCAAAATAACAATTCACAATCAAAAGGGCAACATTCTGCCGGTTCTAGTCATTCATCACACCCTCATTCTCCTGCATATTTTGTTCCTCAGGGTCAAATGCGATATCCTTATCCCTACTATTGTATGACACAGTCAAATCAAGTTCAAGCTCCTATAGTACCACAACCTCATGCACTACCAGAACCTCAACCATCTTAATCTCAATCACAACCTCATCACAGCTTCTTCACACCTGGAGTCGCTGACTGGAGTAGCTTACCTGATAACCTGTCTGGTCACACTGAGCAATAATATGCTAGTGCTAGTCAACATGGTGGTGAACACCCTTTTGGAAATCTTGCTCTCATGGCCCTGGAGTCTACTGAGGGTTCCTGTTCAAATGCATCATCTTCATAGGTAACTCAGGTATCTTCAGAGGCTAAAGCCAAGTTATGTTTGAATCATGCATAGCTGCCTTTGTCTCTATTAGAGAGGCAAATGTAGCATTAATAAATCAAAAACTTGAGCTTGAGAAAATCATTTTAAAAGAAAAGCTGAGTATGAGTCTGCTCTTAACAGTAAAAGTGATGAGATTTATAAGCTTAAATGCCAATTAAATGATGAAAAGGCCAAGCTAGAGGTTATTCTGGAAGACCACAGGAGTCTCAAAGAAAAACTTGCAGTGACCCAAGTTGTGTGTGAACGCTGGGTCTCATCATGCAAGGGATTTGAAATGCTTCTTAGCAAGCAAACTGCTTCCATTGTGAAGTTTGGCATTGGTTACAACCATACTGCTCCACCAACAGACTTTACTCCTAACTCCATAGTTAAGTCTGAAAGTGAAAGCAATCTCCAAACCATATTATCGTGTGAGTCATTCTCCAATGATAATCTAAGATCAGAGAATGAAAACAGTGTTAAGATCTCAGCAAATAAATTGACTGATGGTCTAACTACTCAGACTCATATGAAGCTGAGTACTTCAGATGTTGTTCCTCAATGTACCCCAAGTACTGAAAGAGACCAACATCTGAAAAGCATTTCAAATCAGTTGAAATACAAGGACTAACAACTGCTGACGAATCCATCAAACGGTCTATTAGGACGGATGGAAAACAGTTGAATTACCAGTCTTCAGTTGTTACAAATCCTTTAGTACCTAGTACTAATAGGAGGAAAGTACTGAAGATTACAGCTTCAGTAGTTTCCACTTCAGCAGTAAGATGTCCAAGATGAAGAATAAACCATGTGAAATTTGTGGTAAATTCAATCATCTATCTCATGAATGTTGGTACAAAAAGGGTTTAAAGCTCCAAAGGGATGAGTTCATTAAACTTGAAATAAATAAAATGAAAACTGAGTTTGAGACCAAGTTTGTACCACAATCATCTCAACCTGATAAACCCAAGGCCTTACCCAAATCCACTAAGAAGGATACGGTTTATCAGAAGACAGCTGATATTGTTCCTCATGATAAACATAAGACTAAGTCTGTGAAATCTAAGAAGCAGGAAATGGTGGGTCATAGGAACTCATCAAAAACAAGCTCTGGAGTGTCAAATGAACTGAAAGCTCGAGCTTCAAATCAGACACAGCTTGTTATGATGGTCAGCATCTGTTGGGGAGAGTTAACCAACTTGAAGCCACTGTGATCAAACCACTGAAGAGGAATTCCAGGTCCAAATCTATTTCAGCACCATCTCCATCTTCATCAGCTGTTAATCATGAGAAACCAGCTATGGTTAAATCTGTTGATAAAGTCAGTCCCAAAACCAAAAAGGTTTGGGTCTCCAAAGCTAACTAGTTTTTTATGATTGTGCAGGGTCCTTCAGCATGCCAAAGAAGCATCTGGTATGTGGATAGTGGAGGATCCATGCACATGACTGGGATTCTTCATGATTACTCTCAGGGAAAGAAGGGATTTGTCTCATTTGGAAATGATGCTAAAGGTTACATCATTGGAAAGGGATTTGTGTCTAATGGAGATATTAAATTTGATGATGTCAACCATGTGGAGAATCTCAAATACAATCTGTTGAGTGTCAGTCAGATGTGTAACAAAGGACATGTTGCTCTTTTCACAAGCCAGAACTGTAGGATTTTGTCTTCCAAGGTTCTGAGCCTGATTGAAAAAGTACTGGATGATAATACTCTCCTGAAGGCCAACAGGATAGGAAGAGTATATGCCTTGGATCTGTCAAAGAAAATTGAGTTAAGAGGCCATCCATGCTTGTTCTCCAAGGCCTCTCTCCAAGAATCTAAACTATGGCATAGAAGGCTGGGTCATGTTAATCTCAAAAACATGAATCAGCTGATCCACAAGAGTTTAGTGAGAGGTCTTCCAATAAAGGAGTTCAATTGTGATGAAATCTGCACTGCATGCTTAAAAGGGAAACAACATAAAGTTTCATTCCCAACCATAGAAGAATCCATGTCTAATGCCTGCTTACAACTACTGCACATGGATCTTTTTGGTCCTGTGAAGGTAATGAGTATGGCAAAGAAGAAATACTATCTGGTAATTGTGGATGATTACTCTAGATATGTATGGACCTTCTTCTTGCATTCAAAGGACGAGGCTGCTCAGTCCATTATGAACTTTGTGTTACATGTTGAGAAGCAGTATTCTCTACCAGTTAAGTGTGTGAGGAGTGACAATGGTACTGAATTCAGAAACCACACTCTTGATGAGTTTTACTTGTCAAAGGGAATCAAGAGGCAGTATAGCATCCCAAGGACTCCAGAGCAAAATGGAGTAGTGGAGAGAAAGAACAGGACCCTCATTGAAGCTGCAAGGTCCATGTTGGCTGATTCTGGTCTGCCACTGACTTTTTGGGCTGAAGCTGTCAATACAGCTTGCTATGTACAGAATAGAGTTCTAGTAAACCAGAGGTTGATGAAGACTTCATATGAAGTTCTTCATCATTGGCCCCCTTGATTTTATTCATTAGAGCATTTGGGTGTCCCTGTTACATTCTCAACATAAAGGATCAACTCCAAAAGTTTGATTCTAAGGTGGATGCAGGGTATTTTGTTGGGTATTCATCCACTTGCAAGGCTTATAGATTATTCAACTGTCAGACAAAGATAGTTGAAGAAACCTTGCATGTGAAGTTCAACGAATCCCCTAAGGATACAATTCCACAAAACCCTGTGGAGTTGTTTGATCTGGACATTCTGCAATATGTTCCTTATCAACCACCTGCTATTCCAGATCATATGAATCCATCATCTTCTGTAGCTAGTCATCCATCTGGTGTTACTGATGATGATGATGATATCAGTAATCACCTTTTCAAGTTTAGTGATCAACTGCCTGATTCAGCTAGACCTGATGTTCCTGTAGCTTCAGTAGCACAATCCACAACATATGCTGATGAGATTTCTACAACTTCAACTTCCTTTGAATTACCATCTACTGATTGGTTTCAAGGAAATGCTTCACCATCACCATCTGTTGCTGCTGAGCCTGGTACAAACACTTGCACAGATCTTATTGTGTACCAAGATCTGAAGAATCACCCTATGTCTCAATCATTGGTGATATCAATGCTGGCGTTTCAACAAGAAGTCAATTGTCAAATTTCTGCTTCTATGCTCTCTTCATTAGTCAGCAAGAGCCAAAGAACTATCATATTGCTTTAAGGGACAATGGATGGGTTGAAGCCATGCAGCTTGAGCTTCTTCAGTTCAAGAAACAGCAAGTATGGGAACCGGTTCCTCTACGTCCAGGTAAGTGTGCAATAGGCACTAAGGGGTGTTTAGGAACAAAACTGATGAAAATGGGATTATTGTTAAGAACAAGGCTAGACTGGTTGTACATGGGTTTTCACAAGAGGAAGGTATTGATTATAATGAAACCTTTGCCCCTGTAGCCAGACTGGAAGCAATTCGATTGTTTTTAGCTTATGTTGCTTATCACAACCTTAAAGTTTTTCAAATGGATGTCAAAAGTGCATTTTTGTATGGGAAAATTAAAGAAGAGGTTTATGTATGTCAACCACCAGGTTTTGAGGACAATAAACATCCTAATTGGGTGTATAAGCTTGATAAGGCTCTCTATGGGTTGAAACAAGGTCCTAGAGCCTGGTATGAGACATTATCAAACTTTCTTCTGGAAAATAATTTCACTAGAGGCTCCATAGATAAGACTTTATTCATTAAGAAAGCTGGGCAACATAATCTACATGTTCAAATTTATGTAGATGATATATTTTTGCATCAACTGATCCACAGTTGTGTGATGCCTTTACAAAGTTGATGCAACAGAAGTTTGAAATGAGTGCCATGGGAGAATTACAGTTCTTTTTGGGTTTGCAAATCAAACAAAAGGCTGATGGAATTTTCATTCATCACTCCAAATACACAAAAGATCTTTTGGAAAAGTTTGATTTACAAAACTGGAAGCCCTGTTCTACTCCCATGTGCAACACCACACAACTGGATACAGATCAGAAAGGTAAAGTGGTTGATGAAACACTTTACACATGTATGATTGGGTCCTTGATGTACTTAACAGCTTCTAGGCCAGATATTATGTTTGGTACATGTGTTTGTGCTAGATTTCAGGCTGCACCTAAGGAGTCTCATTTGATTGCAGTCAAGAGGATCTTTAGATATCTACAAGGCACTCCATCTCTAGGTTTATGGTATTCTACTAGACATTCTGGTAAATTAGTTGCTTTTTCTGACAGTGACTATGCAGGGTGTAAGTTGACAAGAAAGTCCACTTCTGGAGGATGTCAATTCTTAGGCAACTGCTTGATTTCTTGGTAGAGTAAGAAGCAGACCTCAGTTGCTACATCAATTGCTGAAGCAGAGTACATTGCTGCTGCAAGCTGTACATCTCAGTTACTTTGGCTTCAAAACCAATTATTGGATTATGGCATAACAGAGACTAAGACCCCATTGTTAATGGACAGCTCTTCAGCTCTTTGTATTGTCAAGAATCCTATCGAGCACTCTAGGACTAAACATATTGAAATCAGACACCATTTTATTAGAGATTGTTTTGAAAAAGGTCTGATTGATCCAAAATTTGTTCCTAGTGCTGATGAGCTTGCAGACATTTTCACTAAGCCCTTGGATAGCACAACTTTCCAAAACCTAGTGTTAAGGCTTGGTGTGTTGTAGCTAGAATAAGTGACAACTACTGATCATCTCAGTAATAAGTACTGATGATCATTGGTAACCATGTCACATATAAGTACTGATGAGTTCTTTTACCCTCAGTAGTTTTTATAACTACTGAAGGCTAAATGCCTCACAAGTACTGAAGTACTTTATCTGTTCTAAACTACTGATGTAGTTACAACTACTGATGTAGTTACAACTACTGAAATCAGTAAAAACAGATAAGTACTGACGTCCTATGAAACACCTGAAAAGCAGATGAAAAGTCTGATGAGTAAGTGTTGAGGACGGTATGAAGCAGCTGAAAAGCTAAGAATTGACGAAAACAGCTGATGAGTAATTTCTCTTCAGTTGTTTCTACAACTGTTGTTTCTAAACAACTGAAGCAAGACCACAGTCTTCAGTAGTTTCACAACTACTGATAACTAATACCAAGTCTTTAGTTGTTTACAACAACTGATGGCAAAACCACTGTCTTCAGTAGTTTTACAACTACTGATGACAAACACCAAGTCCTTAGTTGTTTACATCATATGAAGTCAAAACCACGACCTTCAGTAGTTTCATAACTACTGATGGTTAACACCAAGACTTCAGCTGTTTCAACGTCTGATGGTCAAAACCAAGTCTTCAGTTGTTTTATAACAACTGATGACAACACCACCACTATCAGTCGTTTTAAACCTCTGAAGGTTAATACCACGTCATCAGTAGTTTCAAACAGCTGATGACCATACCAAAACCTTCAGTAGTTTTCTTTCAGCCTTTTCCTATCCCACCCTATAAATACCTGTCTTCTCCTTCAAACGTTTCAACAGCTGATGACCTTCTCTCTCTCAAACATGGCGACCATGAGTCTAAAACCATGACATAACTGCGTTGCATACCTTACCAAGTCGGCTTTCTCGAACAAATTTCATAATGCCATTGACCTAATGGTGGATTCCCCATATCGCACAGCCTTTCTCTTGAATCCGACCATCTACCCTGAATCTCTCAGTCAATTCTGGTCAAATATTTCTGTTCATACTGATGAGTCTACTGGCCAAATCTCTGTTCGGTCCCTTGTCAACCAGAAACCAGTGGTTGTTACAGCCGACATCATTCGTCAGGCATTACACTTACATGACTCCACCACTGTGACTGAATACCCAAAGGGCGCAATGGATATGTCCTTTATCAATAATGGGTATGAAGGTGATCTTCGGGCTACAACCATTATGAAGAAACATTTCCATGATGCTGAAAAGCTCATCTTTCACATGGTAAATGTATGCTTAGCTTCAAAAACATCCTCTTAGGATCAAATGTCATCCCAATGGAAACAGGTATTCTATTCTATTCTAGAACACCAACCACTAAATTTCTCTAAAATCGTGTTTCTAGAAATAAAGAACTTGGCTCAGAAACCTGCGGCAAACCGCTGGCTATTATATCCCAGGTTTCTGATGGCCATTATTTTAAATGAACTAAAATCTGATGGCCATTATTTTAAATGAACTAAAATTTGATGGCCTTGTTGGCCTTGGAGTCCCTGCACCAGCTGTTTTGGCTGAGGTATACTCGAGGCACAACTCAGACCTCAGTCTCAAAGAAGCTGCCCGAATGCTAAAACCCAAGCAGAAGGAACCCACAGCTTCCACCACCAGATCCAGAGTCCCCACCAAACCAAAAACCAACGCCCCAAAACAGCTATTCAGGGAGATGAGTCCCCTGAAGATGCTCCTGCACCACCAAGGTAGTGTATACTTGCTGGTTTAAACCCCCAGTAGTATCAGAGACTCACCAGCTACCACCGCATAGACATCCTCTCAAAATGATCTTGATGCAACCTTATCATGGGCAACCACACTGCTGAGACCTATCTCACTTGAGAAGGTCCTCATCGAAGAGCATTCCTCTCCCCGAATGCAATCTGCTTCTATCCCCTCTCCCCATGCAAATGCCCCCCAAAGTCCAACCATTATAATTGCAAACATGCTGACTCAGCTGCATGCCTCTCCTCCTCCCCAACAAACACCAACAAAGGGGAGAGCCACAACAATTGAGGAAGAGGATCAACATGCTTCTGACAACCCACAGCACCAGGGTCTAACTGTTCTATCTCCTGGTGTGGATATGCAGATACGAACATCTGGTGAGGCTGCCACCTCTTCTGAATCAGCACATGATCAGACTGATGCTGGTAACATAGCTAAGACCTCACCAGTGGCAACAGCTTATGAAGGACATCGTCCTGAGGCTGGAAGTCCCCAGTTCCAAGAAAAAGGGGCACATGCTAAAACTGGTCTACACCCGGTGCATGTACATCCTGCTTGTAGCAGGAGGTCAGGTGATTCAACATCTGCTGATGATGACCTAGGCTTTTTCTATGACGTTCTAGCCCACAACACCATCCTGGAGGCTGAGGTAAGCAGACTACAAGAACTGCTTGCCAAGACGTCTCAGGATGTATGTCCATCTGCCCCCACTAACCCACAGATGGCACCTTCATTCGAAGGTCCCCCAAACACTTCACCCTCTCACTTCACTGAGCCTCCAGCCTCTGCCTTTGGCACTATCTCTCAGGGACAGAACCCCCCTGAGCAGATGGTTGCTGCATTCCAACAATCCTTACCTCTCATCACTCCCATCATCAATGACATTGTTCATAAAGCCATTGATGAGAGGATCTCCTCAAGTTTACAACCACTCATTGATGATGCTGTGCACAAGAAACTTTCTGCGGTACAAACCCCTGCAACCATTGCATCCAAAAAGGGGGAGAGTACAACAGTGAAAGAAAAGAAAAGAAAAAGAACTGAGATGAGAAGGCACAAGAGAAAACCAAGGAGTTGGAGAAGGAAAAGGAACAACAACTGATCACTTACAAAAGAAAGAAAAGTGCTCGTGATCAAAAGAATGCTCAAGAAAAATCCTTGGAAGAGCTGATAAAAGATGCAGATGAAGCACACAACCGATCCATGGACAAAATCATTGAGCAACTCTTCAAGCAAGACTTTGATACAGCCAGACTAGACAGTGAGATCAGGAGGTTGGAAGTAAGTGAAATCCAAAACAGATGGGCTGGGTACAGTGTGCTGGAGAAAGAGAGATTGGAGATCATTATTCGATTCATAGCCAAATATTTAGGAAGATCACTGATGGTGATTCGTTCATGGACCAGAGACAGCATTCTGGCTATAGCCACCAGAATCTGTTTGTCTGAGCAATTTCATAAGGGGATAATTATTGAAGCACTTGATGAGGCTGGAGCTAGGAAAAGGCTTGAAATGGCAAAACTCACAAAAGCCAAACTTACAACCAAAATGCTTGAACAACCTTCCCAATCACCCACTCAAAAACAACCTACCCCTCAAATCTCCAAACCAATCTCAAAACTCAAATCCAAACATCCTCAACCCTCAAAACCAATTCCTTTACCACAAAAACCAACCCAACCATCATCCAGTGATGCACCTAGAAGGAGGAGAAGGGTGCTGAGGATAGAAGAAGATGAAGAAGAAGATGATGAAGATGATAGTCTGCCACTCTCTGCTGTTCTAAGGGTACCAGAACCCAGGAGTCAACTCATGATCACACCTGACTCACAAAGGGAAATGGTTAAAGTCAAAATTGAAGATGAGGAACAGCAGAAGCAGCACGATGAGCAACTACTGAAGATGTTTGACAAGGAATTTCCCCAGTCATCATCTATACAAGCCATGAAAGGGCATGCTCAGAGGCTGTACACTCTCAGACACACATTTCAGTACCAAAAAGTGAGAGTGAGAGTATGGCCAGACCCCAAGGTGAGCTCTAGAATACACAAAAGATCCATTCCAGATAGATACAATGGCCAGGTTAGAAAAACAATAGACTCTACAATCATGTTGGCCATTGTAGTCTTACCTTGGGAAATACTCGATGAATTCAAGAAGGCTCATCAATCAAATATGACCCCTCAAGCCTTACTGGAAAACAAGATGATCAAAAAGGGGTTATTATATAAAAAGCTTGAAGACATTAAGAAGAATGAGCTCCAGTTACTCCTTGAGGGCACCCATCCTGATGAATTTGTCTATAGGGAGATAACTATTGTGGAGTTGAAGAATGGCAGGACTGTAAAGTACCTATCCGAGTACTATGGTCCAGAGTTCTTCTTTGAAGGAGGAGTAGAAGAACTCTCCAAGGAGGAACAGGTTGTTCTCCTTGAGGCCTATGTTCGTGAGCCTTACAGACTCGTAAATGGGAAGTAGGTTTCATGGTTGGGATCACAACTCTATGTCCAGATTCCCCAAAACAGAGTTCCCCTCCATACTTAGCCAAACACATGATTAGAAACCTCTTCCTGGCCTGTGCTGATCCGATTATCTGAAGCTGATCAAGAGAAGTCTTTGCCAACAATAAGTGGGACCTCAATAAAGTTAAAGGTTTTGGCTGCATTGGTTCAGGGGGAGTTTGTTGGACCAAAAGAACCAATGAGCCAGATCAGAAAAACCTTTAAGTCCCACAGACGTTACAACAACTGCTAAAGTCCACAACAGCTGAAGACAAGTGCTGAAGACAAAGTCTGAAGACAAGTGCTGAAGACAAAGTCTGAACATACAAGTGCTGAATACAAAGTCTGAAGACACAAGTGCTGAAGACAAAGTCTGAAGACACAAGAGCTGAATACAAAGTCTGAAGACACAAGTGCTAAAGACAAAGTCTGAAGACACAAGTGCTAAAGACAAAGTCTGAAGACAAGTGCTCAAGACAAATTCTGAAGACCAAGTATCAGACGTTGTCACAACAGCTGAAGAGGTCGTCTTCAGTAGTTGTGATGGTTTTCTTTCAGTTGTTTTATATTTTTCCCTTTCAGTAGTTTTGTAATCAGTAGTTTAGTTTCAGTATTTTAGCATCAGTAGTTTTATGTTTTGTACTTAGCACTCTGATATGTTCTCAGTAGTTGTGAACATTTCAGTAGTTTGTTAAGTTTTAGTTATTTTTGTAATAAATCTGCCAGATGTCACTATCCTGTGATATCAGCAGTGATTGCACTCTATATAAGAAGTGTCAACCTAATTGTAATCGGTGAATGATTGAGCAGAAACATTTGATATTATTGAAACATTCCTTTTCACAGAAATATATTCTCTCATGACAACCGTATTTGTTCTTAATGCATACGAATATCAAATTCTTGCTATAATTTGTCTAATTCTTGTTCTTATTCCGCTGCGTTACACTCTAATCCATCAAACTTGAGATCATTGATCCTGCCAAAGTATAAGAAGTATGAGGAGGCTATGAAGAAGGTAAGACGATAGATAGATCTAGGTCCAAGGGAGGTTTGTTGATACATATGTACCTAGATTTGGATCTTAATATAATATGTCTTGAATGTCTTACGCTTATGTAATGCTTGGGTAATTAATGAAATGAAAATGTTTGGTTGTGATTTGTAATGTTTAATATTTTATTAATGAGTTGTGTAACGCGTATTGACTAGATTATATAGGTTTGTGACTGTTTGCATTGATATACTTAATGTTATAATAATGAATACATTCAAACTTGGTTAAGTGAAGTTCTCATGCATCTAAATGGACCATGCGCCCCAACATTGGTGATGCGTCCGAATTGCCATGCGATTGAGTGTCCATGCGCTAAATAGTCTATACGCCTGAACAACTTCATGCGACTGACTCAGTCGCACAACTAAACACTCAGTCGTGTGAATGGATCAACCGCATGGCTCAATCACACGAATGAACCATGCTAATGGTTCAGTCATCCGAATGAGCAACCCTAACCTATAAATACCAGCTAATTAGTGGAAAAACGTAAGCATAATACACACTTCGACTCCAGATGTACCCTAGCCGTCCAGAGACCTCTAAGATCATACTCCAAGTTCATAGATCGCAGTAGATCGATTCCTTATCGATTCTTAACGTTAGATTCAATACATAATTGTTTCTACATGCGTTCTCACTGATTGGATCACCAATCAAATAGGAGTCCACACTATTTGGTTCAGTATACACATTAATCAGTTAGTACATCATTCGGTACACGATCCCTAACAGAGACACATTTGGCGGCTTTCGTTACTAAACCTCTATTGACTTCTAACCTAATTAATTTAATTATTTTATTTAATTAATATTAATAAATGAAATAAACAATTTTAATTCGTGGAACACCTAAAATAACATCAAAACAGGCCAACTAATAATAATGTGCTTAGGCGGGAATACATTTGAGCTCTTAAAGATTCACATTTTAGTCTTTAGTTTAGTTACAATCGTAGTATAGGGACTTATTTTGTATATATATGTTCCTTATCATTTCTTTATTAGTATAAATAGGATTATATGTATTTTGTGTAGGTACACATAGGGGATAGACTTTTGAGAAATCTTTCTATGTACATTGTAATCCTTTGCTAATATCAATGAAACTTCTATGAATTTTTCTGATAATTGCATCTATTGATTACTTTTTTATATAATTGTCAATTTCTTTACATCATACACACAGATTGATCCATTTGAACCTATCAAATGGTATCAGAGCCTTAAGTTTAGTGATTGGAGTTCGAAACAAACTTTAAGCTTCTGAAAATCACTTGAATCTGTGATTTGATTGCAATTGTTCAATTAATTGTTGAATTCAGTTGTGTTTTATCACTATAAACATGATTTAAATCAAAATTGAGAGAATTGACATCTTCAAATCTGAATTTTGTCAGATTTAAGATCAAAAAGTTCTACAAAATTCAATCATAAATTTCAGCAAAATTCTGATCATTTGTTGTTATTTGAAGAAAAATGAAGTTAGAGGATTTCTAATCGTTGTATTTGTCACTTGATTGAACAGTTTCACATCAATTTATCAACTTTTGAAAAGTTTGTTAAGATCAAGTTGTTACGAAGAGTATGAATTAACCATTTTGTGTGTTGAACTCATCTGGAAATTACCTATGTGTTTTGGCGCATGAACACTGTTCAGATGCTTTAGCACTGTTTAGGCGTTTTCAGAGTAGTCATTTTAAAACTATTTGAGGGTATTTTGCACTATTGGGACGTTTTTCAGAAACCAAGTCCCAGGCGCCTTGGAATTGTTAGGCGTGTTTTTACTATTCAGGCGTTTCTAGTTTGGGTGTTCCAAAAATTCACTAAGGCATTCGCTTAGATGTTTCTAAGATAAAGTGGGTGCTTTTCTACTATTCAGGCGCATCACATTCAGATTTTTCTCTTAACACTTAGAATTTTTTCAAAATCTAAAATCTAAAAATATTTTCATTCCTTTATTTCATTTTTAATCTAAAAACAACAAAAATAGTGTATTTTCTAAAATTCAAAACATAAACATGGTTAAGTCTAAAGATTCAAAGAATATAGTACCAAAGCTAAAGAACAAAGTTGACTTCAAGAATTGGTCACTTAGGCTAAAACATCATTTGAACTCAATCGATACTAATTTGAATTGAGCAAGGACCTCACATCCCTATCCCTTCTTATGGTCCTGTTAGAGGCTTTGTATATACAAAAGATACTCAAGAGCCATATCCCAAAGATGGTTTACATGGAGATGATTTGAAGAAGGTGAAAAATGAGATTAAAGCTCATTCTCTCATGTGTAAAGGGTTACCTTTGGAGGTACTTTCAAGGCTTGAGAACGATCAAAGTGGCTACACCATGTATAAAGCACTAAATGTTATTTATGAAGGAGGAAAAGAGATATAAGATCTTAAAAGACAGAAGTTGAAGAGGCAACTTGAACTTTTTGAGCATATATCAGGAGAAACCATAAATCAGATGATGAATAGATATGGGCAACTCATAATAAAAATGCCAACTTTAGGGATTAAAAATGATCTTAAAGCCCTAAATGACAGACTTCTAAATGCACTTCCATCATCTTGGAAACAAACTGTGACATTGTTAAAGCACACTGAAGAGTTTCCCATGGACCTTGATCTTCTCATTGCTAACATTGAGTCGGTGGAAACTGATGAGAGCTGAACAAATAATGACAGAGCTGCATCAACATCTTAATACAAGTATGTTGCTTCTCTAGAAAATAATGTAGAGATTGATTTTCTGGCCAAAGATGAAAGTACTCCTCAAGATGAGGGTGATCTGTTTGTTTGTGGGAGTAGGATTCTTCACTAGTACTCCTGTCTATTCAACTTAGCCAGAACAACAGTCTCCT
This sequence comes from Flaveria trinervia, assembly GCA_025506515.1. Classification (NCBI taxonomy): domain Eukaryota; kingdom Viridiplantae; phylum Streptophyta; class Magnoliopsida; order Asterales; family Asteraceae; genus Flaveria; species Flaveria trinervia. Next base: position 29,871,214 of record CM046458.1, on the reverse strand, counting down.
CCAAAACCTACAATGCCCAAAACACATAATAAGACTCCATCTTCTAACTCTGCTAATCCTAGCAAAGTTAAAGATGTTATAAACATCCTTTAACAGGATGAAGAGTCAAAAACTACATTTACAGCCTTTATGGCAAGCTTTCAAGCTTATCAGGATAGTTATTTAACTCAAGTTGATTTAATTTTGCAGGATTTATTTGAGAAGGATCATGATGTCGTCGAAGAAATGGATATCAATTGGAAAATTGTGATGATTGCTTACAGAACACAAAAACATTCATATGTCAATAGAAACTATAAGCCTAGTGCCAATAAAATAGTTGGCTTTGATAAGTTAAAGTTAAGGTGTTTTAACTGTAACAACTATAGCCACTTTTCTAGAGAATGTAAAGCTCCAAACACACAAGGTGGAAATGGCCAAGCCATATTAGAGTCTACCAATGCCAAAATTAAAAGATTAACAAATGAACACCGAAGAACAAAAGAAAACATAAGTTGTAAGCATCAAGGATGGTTATGATTGGAGTGCTTATGCTGAACAATTACAGCTGATATTACTTCAGGTTTAGCACTTATTTATGAGATGAATGAAGACCGGTCTAGAAACAATGATCTAAAAATAGAGGAATCAGAAAATGAGGCAGACTATGACTGGATTGACAAATCTGATCTAAAGGAGGACTCAAAAGAAGTTGCACTCATGGGAAAATCAGAACAACCAAAGTTTGCAAACTCAACATATGACACCGAGTCTTCAAATTCATACCCTGACATTCCAATAGAAGTAAGAGAAAAAATGTGCACTAAAGCATGTTTTGAACATGTTGAACAATATAGAACTTACTCATACAAAATATGAGTAAGAAGAATCTATCCACACTAAACTGAAAGATGATCATAAAGTTGCTGATGAAAAAGTCATATCTTTTCAAGAAAGTTGGAACAAGACTTTAAAAGAACTTAAATTTGTTAAGAAACAACTTGAAGAAATGACAAAAACCCTTAAACAAGAGAAATTGGCACATGCTACAACGCAAATTGACTTAGCCAAAGTAAAAAAGTTCAAAGACTATAGTTGAGCAACTAGTGAATGGAAGGAAAGATAAAGATAAAACAGGACTAGGGTTTACACATGAACCTATGCCTGAATCTATCTCAAATACTTTACGAGAAAATTTTAATACCCATGATCAATCACCAGAAAATAAAGCTCAGCTAAAAGAATTCAAGAAAAGAAAAAGAATGTTCAAAGTGAAATTGAAAAAATAAACATTGAAATACTTGAGGAGAAAGATTCAGAAAAGATAAAGAATGGTCATCCAATTATAGTCAAATCTGATGAACCTCGACAAAATAGTAAAATGTTGTTTGTACCAAAAGGTGAATGTGTCATAGAGAAGAATGAACTTGAACAAGAGGATAACAAAGCTAATGACATCAAAAACAAGTTAAAAAGGAAATCCAAAGACGAGAAATCAGATACTTCTTATTTTGACGATTCAAGCTCTTCTGAAACAAACCAAATTGAATTCAATCTTATAGTATCTAAAAAGAAACTTCTCAAGATTCAATCAAAACTCAAGGCACTAAAAAGTCATCAGGACAAGAAATCAAAGAGAAGAAATGCATCTCTTAAACCAATGAAGTTTGTGTCCGCAAGAACTTTTGACATAAACACAATCTCTGAAACAATATCAAAACCTGAGATCAAATCTAACTTTGATCTAAAAACAGGTTCAGGTCCTAAGTCTTCTGCTGTACATAAAAGGTTTGTATCTAAGGAGTTAAAGACTTGTGAGAAAGTTCAAAAGCAAAATCCTAAGAATCAAAAGACCAAACTCACACATAAAAAACAACAGCTCAACCAAACTACCCCTAACTGAAAACAAGGATCTAATGTGGCTTTCACATCTAAGGTTAAGCAAATTTTGTTCAAAAAGCCGCAAAGTACTATGATCTATGCGACATGTACAATCATAACACATCTGAGTGTTATTTTAATAAGTACTATCACATATGTGATATGACAAATCACATGTAAGGCCCCGTTCGCAGGATGCTCACAGCTGAACAATCATCGCACTTAAAACATATAATTACATGAACTTTACTAAAACCAAGCAACGGAAACATTTAAATAACTTCCTCATTTCATTAAAAATGATTTTGCAAAATAATACAATCATTCATTACACAACATCATTTGTTCACATTACAATGCAAAAACATTGAACAAAAGAACGCCATCTTAAAAGAGCCAAGTAGCCGCCCCATGCCATCCTTAGTAACATTTGCCTACCAACTAGAAACACATAATAGTCAGTGTTGCTGAGTGAGTTCTAGTTTTATAAAAACATTATATTACCTTTCATTCATTAAAACCTTTTCTTTACTATCGCATGCGATCACACATCATACGTACATCAAGGTATTAGTTATTATCTTCATCATTGTTTGTTTTGTACATTTCACACGTTTCGCACATCTCGTACTTATCGCACTTTTCATACATTTATTATCCTTTCACTTCTATCTAGGTCATGTACTTAACCCCCCTCTTGAGCACAAAGCTATATCATCTATGGTTAAGCAACAAGGACCCCACATCATAGATATAGAGTAATCACATAGACTAACTCCCCCTATGTGTGTGAACTCTTATGGGTTAGCTGACATCGCACGCTACATAACACAGTAATTACCAAATCGCACATATTGGAGCAGTCACCAAGACTAACTCCTACTATGTGTAGGAACCCTTATGAGTTAGCCAAAATCGCATGCTATAAACACACAGTTGAGCTAACAACTGTCAATGAGTTGTGAACCTCCTTTCATTTGATTGCAAGACTTTTTATTTGTTCATTATGTTCCACTTTCATTATCTTAAATCTTTAACTTCGTTAAGATAACACTTTACGTTCGTTATCATATTCACACCACGTAAAGTCTTATCATAATATGTAGTAAGGAGCATAAGAAAACATATCATACATAAGCATAACATCATCATACATAACATATAGCATCACACATCATCATAAACATCATGCATCACACATTCACATACATATACATATGCACCACAAGCATAGGTCATCATAAAACATAACTAATCCTCTGCGGGACAACGGGGGTTTGGGGGCGACAGCCCCTAACAGCGGGGTCCTAGGGGCAGCAGCCCCTAGTGGGGTTCAAGGGGCAACGCTCCTCGCTAGGGTCGCGCTGCCAGGTCAGCGTGAAAATTGTTTTAACACTTTTAAATAGCACATTTTGCTATAGAAAAAATGATCTTCCGGTTGAATCCCATTAAAATCTTGGTCGTTTAAAGCGTATATTTAGTATGCATTTCCAACCCCAAACTAGTTCAAAACCCTTAAAAAGAGGATCTAGAACTCACCTGTACCCGATTAGTAGCTTCTCAATCAAGCTTTCAAAGTAAGGGTTGCACTACACAACCTGTATATAAGTTAACACTCAAATCTGTTAATTTCTACCTAATTTCGCTGCTCATTTCGCTGCTCATTTCGCTACAAGATCAACAATTTCGCTACTAGTTTCTCCAACAGTTTTGCTACTAGTTTCAGTGGCATCTTCGCTCTCAGTTTTGCTGGCATCTTCGCTGCAAGTTTCACTGCTAGTTTCGCCCAACTTTCGTTGGATAATACTGTCTGCGAAACTACCTGCGAAACTGTAGTTGCACAGGAAGACCCATAGTTTTGCTGAACGAATACATAATTTCGTTGGATGAACACCCAGTTTCGCAAAACGGGCTGAAAATTACGAACAACCCATTTTTTACCCAAAACTTCAATCTTTTACATCCAAAACCTTGGTTATTCACCCAATAAGCTATATCTAAGCCTCTTACATGTTTTCTTACACAAAACATGAGTTTTGGGTGAATAGTTGCCACTTTCAAAAACCCAAGCCCTAGAATCTGGGTTCACATCAAAATGAAAGATTAAATGATGTTTCTTACTTGTATTTTGGGTGTTTTATTGTTGTTTGGATGCCCACAAATGCCGCTCTTCAATCCCGTGATCAACCGAGCCTTGAATCTTCAATTTCCTCCACTTTCTCTCTACACTCTCTCTCTAGAATTTGGGTGTTGAGTTGCAAATAAGAGCGCTCAAGCCGATCGATTTATATATACCGGGCATTCCCGGGACCTTAAACTCGCCAAACACATATCCCACGAGTTCTACTCGCTCCATACTCCATTACCCGCTCATATTTTTTAAATAATCCCCGCTAAGCCTGTTATTATTAATTGGCTCGCTTAAACTTTATTCGGGGTGTTACATAACAACTAATTGTTATTTAACAAATATTATGCTTTGTGTGATGAAAGAAATTATAATAATATGTGGATAGTTTCTTGAGGAATAATTTGCCTAGGAAGGATATTAATAATCAAAGATATCAAAACTTTTAAAGAAACCAAAACTATAGTTTTAAACAATTATCAAAACTACCTTCTCCAGGATTGAGATCCTTTAGAAGAATCAATTTAGATTATGATAATTAGTATTATGTTAGATCACAACAATACAATTAGGAAAATTTTGTTCCATGCTCAGTGATAATGAAAAATGAAACATTTAATAATAAAAGCTTTTCCAATGTTTTAGAAGAACTTTTCTAATGTGTCAAATGATGGTTCAAAATTTCTTGATGATGATCTTGAAAAAAATATAATACTTTGAGGTCAAAACAAAGAAATGATAATCGGACAGTTTTCCAAAGAGGATGTGAAAACCCAAATTTTAAAAAGACACCTGATGTGAACAAACTCCATTTCAAACAATTTACCATCATTGATAAATATGGCAAGCCAACACCATCTCGACTTGGGTAAATAACTCATCTTAATTGTCTTTGAAATGCAGGTACGCCCAAGAAGAATAAATAAACGGTATGTTGATAGTGGGTGTAGCCGGCATATGACAACCAATCAAGCCTTGTTCAAGACATTAACAGAAAAGATGGTACATGTGTAGCTTTTGATGGAGATGCAGATGGAAGGATAATAGATGAAGGAACGATATCTAATGGGGTTATAAGTTTTTATAAAGTTAACTTCTGTGAGCAGTTGAACTTTTATCTTTGAAGTGCTTCACAAATATGCGATAAATCTTATTCTGCTTTATTTGATGACTCTTATTGTTATACTTTGAAGCCAGGATTTCAGATTAGCAAGGAGTAGATAGTTTTTAAAGCTGTTTGATTAATAGTTGTCTACAAACTAGATATGTCTCACGTTGATCCTTTAACGGAAACAACTTGTCTCATTGTTCATGCATCTAAAGATGAAAGCCAACTTTGGCATAGACTTCTCAGTCATTCCAACTTCAAAAACTTGAACAAACTATTAGCAAGAAATCATGTAGTTGGAATTCCTTCAAAGAAGTTTGCTACATCAGACCTCTACAAAGCATGTTTGAAGGGGAAACAACACAAAGCATCTTATAAGTCCAAGTAGATAAACTCAAATTCAAAGCCTCTACAGTTGTTACACATGGATTTATTTGGTCCTATAAACATGCAGAACATCAGAAAGAAATCATATTGTTTAGTTATCATAGATGACTATACAAGATTATCTTGGGTTTTCTTTTTGCATGCAAAATCTAAAATGGCAGATTTATTATAATAGATTATCACTAAAGTAGAAAATCAACTAGATCAAAAAGATAAAATGATTAAAAGTGATAATTAAATTGAATTTAAAAATGCTAATGTTGACATGTTCTATGCAGGGAAAAGGATAGCTCATTAGTTCAGTGCTCCTAGAACTCCACAACAAAATGGAGTAGCAGAAAGGAAGAACCGAACTTTGATTGAGGCAGCCCGTGTATTGTTAGCATTTGCCATGATTCCTATCACTTTCTGGGATGAAGCCATATGAACTACTTGTTTCATTTAGAATCATACCCTATTGGTCAAAGACAAACAGAAAACTCCTTATGAGTTGATGTTTGGCAGGAAACCAAACATAGATTTTCTTAAATCTTTTGAATGTCTAATGGTTTTTTAATTCAAATGCTCATCTAGGAAAATTTGATAAAATATCTGATGATGGATTCTTTCTTGGATATTCATTCGCTTCTAAAGTGTATAGAGTTTATAACTCTAAGATGAATGTTATCATTGAAACGTTCAATGTTAACGTTCTTGAAAATTCTATTCCATTAGTTGCAAATGGTCCAACATGGTAATTTGATTTACATTCAATATGAAACTCATTCAATTGTAATTTGTTTGAATCTTCTTGTGTCAAGTAGAAACAAGTAGGAGATCTTGGATCCTTTAGTGACAATTTAGAATCTGATGATATGGATGATTCAAGCTCAAACTATCCATTTTTCTCCTTTATGGGAGATCCTTTATTCAATTCAGACAACCATGATCAACAAATTCCTTAGCAACAACAAGTTCCTAAAAATTCTAATGTTTCTCAACCTCTTCCTAATGATGGACCAAAAATTCACCCACCTGAGTCTGGAACTTCATCTGCATCTAGAGATATAGATGTTAATGACAAGCTTGATTATTTTATCAACTCACCAACTCAAGTTCCAAATTTCTCTCCACATTCTTCAAATCAATCTAGATGTGAATCTTCAAAAAAATGAGATCCCAACATCTCTTATTCACAAGAAACATCCTATCTCTCAGATTATTGGTCCTTTGAATGCGAAAGTACGAGAAGTCATACAAAGCAAACCAACATTTGCTTATACTCGTGCTTTCTATCTCAAATTCTCCCTAAAAACATAACTGGAGCATTATAGGACAAAGTTGGATTGAAGCTATGCAAGAAGAGTTGCTACAATTCTGTAAACAAGAAGTATGGAAGCTTGTGGATTTTCTTGAAGGAGAGAATGCCATTGGTAGAAAATGGTTGTTTAGAAACCAATCTAATGACAAAGGAATTTTTGTTCACAATAAAGCACGATTGGTAGCCAAGGTTACACCCAAGAAGAAGGAATTGATTATGATGAAGTATTTGCTCAAGTTGCAAGACTTGAAGCAATTCATGTCTTCATGGCATATGCTTCTTATATGAAATTCAAGGTGTACCAAATGGATGTTAAAGGTGCATTCTTGTATGGACCAATCACCGATGATGTGTATGTCAAGCAACCTCAAGGTTTTGAATATGCAGAATTCCCTCATCGTGCGTACAAACTGAGCAAAGTGTTATATGGCCTACATCAAGCTCCAAGAATCTAGTATAATCACTTGATCCAATATGGATATACAAGTGGGAAGATTAATCTAACTTTATTCATAAAGAAGGATGCAAATGATCTCTTATGTGTACAAGTGTCTGTGGATGATATCATATTTGGTTCTACTAGTCAAAATTATGCTTAGAATTTGAAGAGATTATGAAATCATGTTTCTAGATGAGTTCTATGGACGAAATTAATTTCTTTCTTGGATTACAAGTAAAATAATTAGCAGATGGAATTTTTATGAATCAAGAGAAGTCTGTTGATAAGATATTGAAAGAATTCAAACTACAAGATTGTCAATACATTAGAACTCCAACTAATGTATACTTCAAGATTGATCCTAATCCAAAAGAAAATTCTATTAACCAAACTTTATATAGATCTATGACTGGATCTTTCATGTATCACTACATCAAGACCTGACATAATGTATATTGTTTGTGTGTGTGCCAGGTATCAACTAGACCCGAAGGAATCTCACCTAATTACAGTCAAACGAATCTTCCGATGTCTCAAAGGAAAACCGGCTCTAGGGTTATGGTATCCTTATGAAGGAAACTTCGAGTAACATGGATACACAGAAAGTGATTATGGGGGATGTAGTCAGATAGAAAATCTACTACGGGTGGTTGTTAGTTTTTGGGTCCCCGATTAGTCTCATGGCAATGTAAGAAAGAAACAAACATCTCAGTATCAACTGCAGAAGCTAAGTACATAGCCGCATTAGGAGGATGTTCTTAAATCCTTTGGTTGCAAAACCAACTACTGGATTACGGGTTCAATTTTCTTAAAACTCCTATTTACATTGATAATATCGCTGTTATGTTTATAACAGATAATTCTGTCCAACATTAAAAAACAAAACATATGGAAATCCGATATCATTTTCTTAGAGATAACTCTAAAAAAGGTTTAATTATTTTGATTCAAATTTCATTTGAAAAATACTTGGCTGACCTATTTACCAAAGCTTTCTTACCAAGAAGATTTGAGTATATGGTAGAGTCCATTGGTCTTATTAATCATGTTGAAAACTGATTTTGTAAAATGATAAGAACCTCCCCTCAATTTCATAAACAATTTAAAAGGAAAACTATCAAAGTTAACTACCTATTTGTATATATTGTGTGCGTATGCTAAAAAGAAAAAGCAAATACAAAATTAGAAAGTTGCAAAATCGAAATATAAAATTACAATATGAAAACACCAAAAAATTATAGTTTAATATTTTTAAATCTTTAGGATTGAATATGCCATTGCAACATATGAGAAATGATAGTACATTAGTGTTATCAGTTGCCTACTTCACTTGCTAATAAAGTCTGATGTGATCAGATACGATGTGCACGAAAGGTCATGTAATTATACTCAAAAGTAAATTCTTATGATTAAAATAAATAAATTATGCATTTGTGTGTATCCTTCTAAGTATTAATGAGTGGTGTTGACTTATCTGATTGATTGCTTGTTAAGTCACAATCTCACACCTCATGGTGATATGCATAACCACGAGATCTGTTTAAAGCATTTATTCACTTCTCTGTTATGAGTCATCATAGACCTAAAGTGACGAGATATCCTCTATTGTAAGTTATTACAGACCTGGATATTCTCACATAATGCAAAAAGATGCCACCGTGCACAATACGAATGATGAATATATCATTGTTTCAAAACATGAGATGTGGTTATAAGTATATGTCATGTTAATAAGTTAAGTAAAAGTGCTTGCTTGCAAAGCTTGTTGAGGGTCAGACTCTCTAAGACTTAGTATGGGTCACATGATGTCATATCTAATCAAACCTTAATCAATCCAAGAATTGAAAAAGTAAGTGTGCTGATTCTTATTCCACAACACTCATTATCTGTCCTTAGATCTAGTGTCTCCTTTGTTGGAGTAATGATGACCTGGAACACACTATATTAGGATTGAATCATTGTTCATGTCTATTCACATTTTGTTTATTTTAATGTGTTGATTATTATCTCATATGATCTCACTGCAGGCATGTGATTCAGTGTGTATATAGTAGATTTTTTTCTGTTGTATTTTAATTTTTGGAGAATTTCTGTGTGCAGGCATGTTGATAACGACTCGTTTTACTATAATTTTCAACTTATATAAACTTCTAAGTTTGTGAACTTAAAAGTTTAGGGGGACTAAAGATGAAAAAAGAGAAAATCAAAATAAATGTTTGAATGAAAAGGATGAAGCTACAATTTTCAAGCATGTGTGTGTTTGATTTGTTTCAAAATAAAACTAAAATTTTTTTAAAGTATTTTGAAATTTGGATAAGCTTTATGCAAGTTTAAAATAAAAGAATTGAGATTGTTTGATTTTTATATAACTTTTGAGACTAAAATGATGTGAAATTAATTTTAAATTCAAAATAAAAAAATAAGTGAAATATATATAAAAAAGATCAAAATGTCAATGTTTGGTCAAAAAGTCAAAGGTTGACCAAAGTTTGAAATTTTTCATAAAGAACAATGAGTACGGTCAAAATTAGGGTTTTAAAGATTCTTGGGAAAAATTTGAAGTGTTTGATGTATGAAAAGATCTCATACGCCTGAATAATGACCATAAGTCTAAATCAGGAGTATGATGAAATTTCATGATTTTATACAAGTGTTTGGCGTTTATGTTAACCCTCATGTGCCTAAACAGTTGTCACAAGTCTGAGATTTTGGTTAAGTGTTGGGCGTTAGTACAAATCTCATGCGCCTAAATAGTGCTAGACTTTTCATGTCGAAAATAACCAAGTGTAAAGCTCATGCGCCTAAACAGTTATCATATGATTCACCAAGTGTTAGACACATAAGGATAGGTCATGCGCCTCAATAGTGCTAATGCGCCTAAACAGTGCTCATGGGCCTAAACAGTGCTCATGCGCCTAAACAGTGCTCATGCGCCTAAACAGTGCTCATGCGCCTAAACAGTACTCAGCCCCTAAACAGGGTTTATTCACCTAAACAGTGCAAATGCGCCTAAATCCATAGACAAAACTGACCAGGTTTAACTCAAACGCCTAGGGCTCATGCATCTAAATGGTTGTCATGTGCCTACACAATGCCAAAGCGTCCTGAGTGTTTCAGACTTATATAAATTCAACACTTGGGTGATTTCACTTCATTCGACCATTCACAAACTCTCTGATACTCTCTATTCATATGCATGTATATTCATCGAGCACCATTTCATATTGTTTTCTCTGATTATCAAAGATTACATTGATTCAAAGGTATAATTAGTGATCACCAACATCAAATTGAGTGTAGTTTATCAAATCATTGAACATTATCATCACATTTAGATGGGCGTTTGATCCCTATGTAGGGATTCGAACCCTAAGTTCAATCAAATTTGAAATTTGCTGATTAAATGTGATAGTATTTTTTAAAATTGAGCATGAAATTGTTGTTAATACTGAATTTCGACTTGATTAACAACATACAATCTGAATTTGATCTCAAAAAATTGATTGATGATTTTGAGTTCATCAGTTAAAATAATAAAAAAATATGTTTAAAATATGAATCGACAAATCAATTTTTAATAAATCTTACTTGTTAGTCTTCAAATCTGAAATAATCTTTTTTAAATCCCCAGGAAACAAATTATTTGATTGAAATTATTCTTTAAAATTTGATTAAATTCAAAATGAGTAAGTTCAACATTTACAACTTTTAATAAAATTGATCAAATTTAACGTATAAAATCTAATAAGTAAATTTTAAAATTTAATGAAGGTAATATAACAAGTTATAAGACAATTAAAATGGTTAATTTTTATTCGAAAACAACTGAAAAATCAAGTGTGATAAACACTTAGAATATTTTCAATAGTATTTGAATTTAAAATTGACAAAATACTTGTAATTATCATTTGATATTATAAGTTCATTTTAATTCTTGTTTCTTTGTATATTACAGGTGACTTAACTAAGAGCCAAAGCATAATGTAGTAGCATTTTTCAATGAAGAAGTTAGATAGGCTGATGGCTATAAAGAGATGATAAGGTTCTTGTTGAGGACAAAGTACGTGTATGCCATGTGTGCAAGACCAGTTATTAAAGCAAGATTGATTAAGAGATTTTAGAGAACAACTGACATAGAAAGAGATGATGAAGGGAATACATTCCTAAGAGCTTTTGTTACCAGAGACAGAATGATTGAGGTCTCTGAGGAGTCTATAAGGATAGCACTTAGACTTGGAGAAAATGATTCACAATACTTAGCTGAGTATACTTTCAATGAGTGTAGAGAAGTATTTATGAGGATGAGTCACCTTGACAACTTCCTAAAGAAACAATTCTTTAGGGCAAGGGTGTGCAATCATTGAAAGTTGATTTGTTATATATTCTAACATTGCATGTCTAAGAGAAGTGTTGGATGGAATTCATTCCCAGTAGACATTGCATCACCCATCGTTGCTTTAGCCACAAACAGAAAATTCAATATGGCTAAATGGATTATGAAATCTTGAGAAAGGAAAAAATGAATAAGTATCTAATGTATCCTAGATTCTTAAAATTGATCATCAATAAAGAGCATCCTTTCTTGTATGTGTATAGAGAAGATGGAGACCGACTTGATCTTGAACACATGTATGAAATTGTGTATAAAAGATTGGTTGTTATCACTGGAGCACCAAATTTTCCTTTGTTTTATTATATGAGAAATGTATCCATGGATGAAGTTAATCCTGATGACCAACATTTTCATTTGATAGATGACATGCCTATTGATCCAAATGATTTAATTGATGATGTAATAGAAGAAGAGGATAAAGAGGATGAAGATGATAGTTCTTCTAGTAGTGATGATGATGATGCTAATAGTGATGATGCTAATGATGATGATAATCAAGATGATGAAAATCAAGGAGGTGCTACTGGTGGAAATGTAGATGATTCTATTCAAGAGATGGATAGTAAAGAACCCATTCTGATCATATAGCTAAGGATGTAAAAGATGATAATCCTGAAGTTGAAAATGAAGTTAATAATCAAGGTCAAGAAGAGAATGTAGAGAATTGGTATATTACTGATGAGTTTGATACTGATGTTGATCATAATCAAACTTTTGATCATGAGTTCATTAACACCATCTTAGCTGAACCAATAACATAGAATGTAATGGCAGATGTTCCAATACAAGAAGAAGAAAATGAAAATACTGAAGTCAATGGATCAGCAATGAAGCAAGTTAAGGATGTATGTGTGCAAACAGAGGCTGATGCTCATGATGATATAATTAATGAACTAAAAGCAAAGATTGTAGAGCAAGATGAGACAATCAAAAGATTACAAGAATAAAATGCTTTGTTAAAAGCAAATGATGAAAAGAAAGAAGTGATGATGAATGAACATGAAGATAAAGTAAAGAAATTATTTGAAGAAATTTAAAAGCTAAAAGAAAGTATGACTGAGAAAGAAAAAGAAATAGAAGTGAATATGGTTAAAAAAGGAACTAAAAAGGATTCGGAAGATGATGTAATTGAAGTTAATGTAAAGTATTGTGAAGCTGAGAAGGGTAAAAGAAAAATAGATGAAGTTGAGTCATCCGTTGCACCATTAAAAATTCAAAAGATTGCTAATGAAGATGATGTTGTAGAGGAAAATGTTCAAGAACAAATAGAAGCTTTAGATGATATTAATTTAGATCTACCAGATGAGTGGTATGATGAAGTATTAGAAGATGAAGATGTTTGTGACTTAGTTGATTTTCTAGTTGTCAATATGCAAGATGATATTCCTATAGATTTTAGAGACATATATAACTATCTTATGAAGAAAAAATGTAACAGAGTATTCCTTGATGGTTTGATAGTGACTCAAGTTAATGAAGAATATGAAAAGTGCATGATTGTAGAGTCGTCAGCACCTGTTGATCCTAATGAGATTGTGATAGACCATGGTGATTAGACACCTATGAGTGAAAGCTTAAGCATTGATGATATTCCTGTGACATAATTGCACCATCCTAATCTTGAAAACATGAGCATACCTGCCTTAAGGATGTGGTTGCAATCAAGGAACTATCCAAGAAAGAGGTTGAATACATTTCAAGATGAACCATTAAGAAGATTAGTTAAAAGCTTTGAAGTGACTAAGAAGATGCACAACAAAATGATTATTCTAGACACAGACAATCCACAATACTAGGAGATCACTAAGAGAACAAGAATTTTAAAACCGCAAGAGATTAAAGCCATGGAGTTAGTTAGAATAACTCATGAAAAGAGGAAAGAATTGATGGATATGTTTCCAAGATCAAAGCAGAGTGCTTATAAGGTTGATGTAAATCAAAAGCATCTTTGGAATAAAGCTAGATCTGCTAGAAATTTGATGAGAAATGTACTACAGATAGGACAATCAATTTCTGAATTGTTAAATGCTATAATTGTTCCAGATAAGACAAAGGAGGTAAAGATAATTGCTTGGAAGTATCATGAGATATTTTATGCATTTTTTATTAAGAGATTTAATGCAATTTGTGATGTTTATCACTTTTACTCGAGCATAATAAAACTTCCTATCCAAGACTTAAAGGAATTACATAAGTTATCTCTCATTAACCTTCTAAGGCTGCTAGGGGAGAAAACTTTGTAAAACTTCTTGATAGAGGAATTTCAAGTATGCCATCATTTTTGCAAACAAGGTGTCATCAAGAAGACAATATGTATTTTCTACTCTAAAGAAAAGAGAAAAGAAAGGAGATACAAGTGCATCATGGGAAGAAGATTTTTTGGAAGCATTCGGTGATAAGTATTTTGATAAACTAACTAATCTAGGATTGAAAGTTATCGTTGGTACTCAAAATTCCAAACCAATCCTGAGATGGTTTTATAATTCTATAGACTTTCACCTGAAGTTAGTTAGAAATGAAGATGATAAGGATAAAGAATTGATTAGCTTATTTGGAGAATTTGAGTTGAAACTCCTTCACCCAAGCTATATCTCATTCTTATCAAATCATAAGTTTGAACAAGTGACATCTACTGAAGCTGAACATGATAGAAAGTATTTAAGACTATGATTAAAGTCATGAATGCTGCAATGGAAAGGATATCATTAAGAAAGGAAATGGCTTTTGCAAATATAGTGAAGAAAAAAATAGAAAACATAAAGTTCATGAGAATCTCAAGCAAAAGAGTGATGGAGATCTATACCAATGATAATACAACTCCAATTGAGATGTATGCAAATGTGGATATAGCAGGTTTATCCAAATAAACACTTTTGGTAATGGAGGCAATGGAGATAAAGGCAAACACTTCAAAGCCAGAACAAGGAATTTTGGTAGAGAAATTCAAGTCATCAATAAAGAAAACATTAAAAGCGCTTGAGATGTATAAAGAGAAACCAATGTTTAAAATAAAAGAAGATCCTAAAGATTTTTGTTGACTGAAGACTAATGCAAATCTTAGGTGTTAGGTCCGCGTATGTACGAAGTACTAACTCATAATGCATGAAACCAGATCAAATAGTGCGGAATCCTATATGATTAGCCATCCAATCAGTCAAAACGCAATCCCGATCAATCAAATGATTAAAGAAACATTATGAACGAGTAGAAGAAGATCAGATGCAAACTATGAACTTGGAATAGGCTTTTTGGACGCTCTGGACGACTAGGTTATGAGTATGGGTCAAAAATCTCTCAATTGTTTTGAATTCTCCTGTTTTTCCATGAATTAAGTGGTATTTATAGGTTAGGGTTTTCCAATCATATGGTTCAGTCGTGCGACTGAATCATGTGATTGATCGATACGCACGACTTAAGGTTTAGTCGTGCGACTGAGTCAATCTTATGTTTCAATCGTACGACTGATCTAGTCTCCTAATTCAATCGTGCGACTGGTCCTTTAGCATGAAGTATTCATGTGTATGATCCATTAGCATGGTCTATTTGCATGAAGACTCATATGACTAAGATTGAACACATTTCTCAATCATTATTGACTAAGAACTATGCACAACAACCTCAAAGCTATATAGTAAGTTCATTATACTTTATCACAAAATAATACAATGCAACGTTAAACATTATAAGCATCAACCACATATATATTTAATTCAACTCATTCATTACATACGTGTAAGACATGATAGAGATTTACAGTAAGCTCATAAACTAGATACATATGTATCAACAAACTCCCCTTGGACATACTTTACTTTAACATCTGACATTCTTCATATGCTACTTAAACCTCTTGAACTTCTCCTCTCTTGTAACTCTTGTGTGTATTTTAAACGCAAAACAGAGTCGTATAACATTCTGGAATTGGAGAGCTTGTACAATATCTTGTGCGTCATAGAATAGTGACCACTTGTACAAAGTGTAGACATTATCAGCTGACAAGTTGGTAAGCCACATTGGGTCAAATACCCTGATAGTTTCCATTTTGCCCACTCTGTTTAGGACTATGACCGCTTCACCCGTTCTCCAGTCATAATACCACCATTTGAAATGTGGAGTGAAGTCCTGAGGCATTTCCCATAAGGGAATCTTGGACATTTTACGTGAGGGACTCCACTTCAGCACCACTTTTGCGTTTCCAGATACAGGATCCACTTTAGACCTACGAATGTACCTCTTCGGTTGTTGAGGTCTGATGTTTACCCATCTGGTGTGGTATTCCTTCTTTAGTGCAGCCTCAAACCAACCTAACATCTTTCTAGGATCAGCATATAGAAAATTTAAGCATGCCAGTCGGTTGAGCTCAAAACCTGGGAGAGTTCTTAGATCATGAGGATACCTGAAGTACTATATTCCCTTCTCCCTTTTTACTACATAGACACTTAAGTCCTCAAAATATGCCCATGCTATAATTTTGCCAGACACCTTCTGATGTATCTTGACCTTGTAGAGTTTGGTGTAGGCATTTTGCTTTCGAGTCGTGCGCTGGGCTCTAATTTTTGCAAAACAAGCTACCCATTCACCCTTCTTTATATCAACATCTGCATCCGAGGCTTGGGCTTGGCTTTCATCCTTATCCTTTTCTTTCTCCATCTCATTCAGTTTTTCAAATGTAGCACTGCCAAGAGTGTCTCCCAAGTTAGGGATCACATTTCCCTCTTGGTCAGTTTTCTCTAGATAGTGATGAGACATGACATCCCCTATCTCTATTTCATCAACACCATCCAGCTCGTCATACCTCACAACATCAACCATTGGAGCGTCTTTGATGATCTCATGAGTATTCAATCTGAATATCTCGGTCAGGTCGTGTATGATTTCTCCTTCTTCGGGAGTGTAGCTCACTGACCTTCTCATAATCCCTTGCAAATCAAGAATCATTGTGAATTAAGACTTGATTTGCTGAAGGGGAGCAATATCATATTCATCTTGCTGGGAAGTTTTATCTGCTTGATTTAAACATTTAACATATCAATCATTATTAGTTAATAAAGACATTTAAGCATAGATAAACACAGATAATCATAAATTACATTAATGTAATATTTGAGTCAAGTACAAAAGTTTTCTAAATATAAAACATCTAATCCTTACTTTAATCTTGATCGGTCAATTCTTCAACTGGAGGAGCTGAAGACGATGCTCCTTGATCTTGAGCTCTCTTAGTACGCCTTTCTTGACCCTGAGCAGAGGCTGAGCAACATTATCTCCTCTTTTCTGTCCACTCAGTCCTTCATCAGCACCCTCATCTCTTCACCAGAATCATCATCATCATCATCATCATCATCATCATCACTTTCCCTAATCGTTGAAGGCTCATCTTTGGATCCTTTCAGCCTAAGCATGATATTCTTGTTTTTTCTCCCTAGCTCCTATATCCTCTAAAGAAAATGTGCATTTTGTTCCTGCAGCTGTGTAATTTGCTGAGCTTGAGCGGCATTGAGCTCCATAAGCTTGGTAAGTTGTGTAGCTCTTTGCTCATTAGCTGCAAGCAGCTTCAACACCATCCGGTTAAGGTTGGCTAGCTGTTCCTCTACCCCGATAGAGGGCGGAGTGGATCCATGGCTCATTGGGACCTAAGTGGATGTCCCGGCTCATTGGGTGGTGGTGGTGGTGGTGGATGTGGTGAATATAGGAGGTGGAATAGGAATGGATGGTGAAAGGGTGGCTTTGGTAGTGGTGGTAGGAGGTGTGATAGTGGTGGTAGGGGGTGTGGTAGTGGTGGTAGAGGGTGTGGTTGTGGTGGTGGTAGCTCTGGTATAGTTAGTGGATGTGGTGGTAATTAGTGTAATCCTCCTCCTCTTGCTCTTCATTCCATGGGGCTGAGTCATCCTCTTCTTCCTCGAGCCCTTAGAAGAGGATGCTCCCATGGGCTAATGGCATAGTTAGGGATGTATGATGGATCATTAGTAGCAGTAGAAGCATCCCTGGACTCACCTTCGTGTCCACCAACCGCCACAATCCCTCTCTCGATGGCAATAACCTTACTCTCCACTGTCCTCACCAACAGCTCCTCATCTGACTCTTCCTCCTCATCTATATGAGATTCGGGGTGGATTGGAGCCTACTCGGATCCACCCAAAGGCCCACCGCCTTGACCATCACCATGGTTGTCATCGTCATCGTTTGAATCATAAGTGGGTAGCTCTATCAGTTTGACATCTGAGTCACTCTCATCATGACGCCACTTCTTGTGAGAAGGTGCCACATAATCAGCACTGGCCAAGTGCTCGAACAATCTCCTGATAGGGGGTTTCACCTGCTTCCCCCTGTACACCTTTATCATTCCGAGAGTGGTGTGATCCATAACCTCTAATATCACTACATCATCCTTCTCCTTAGGTAGTAGAGGAAGCTTCTCATCTATGATCATTAGCAAGAACTTGGATACATGCACAGGCTCTCCTTACCCTTTGCCTCAAGGTTTTCAACCATGTAAGAGAAGATCATGTGGGAGAAGCTGAAGGGGTGATTCAGCACTAGTGCCACGTAAGCATTCTAGATTTGGTCAGATAGATCATCAAATCCTCCCCTCCATGAAGCAATGCACTTCAGAATGACATGGGCTAGGTACTTGAACTCGGGACACATGTTGCTTTTGTTATGTTGATACATATGTACCTAGATTTGAATCTTAATGTAATATTTCTTGAATGTCTTACGCTTATGTTATGTTTGGGTACTTAATGAAATGAAAATGTTTGATTGTGATTTATAATGTTTAATATTTCATTAATGAGTTGTGTAGCGCATATTGACTAGATTATATAGGTTTGTGATTGTTTGAATTGATATGCATAATGTTATAATAATGTATACATTCAATCTTGGTTAAGTGAAGTTCTTACGCGTCCGACTGGACGATGCACCCCAACAGTGGTCATGCGTCCGAATGGCCATGCAACTGAGTGTCCATGCGCCTAGATAGTCCATACGCCTGAACAACTTCATGCGACTGACTCAGTCGCACGACTGAACACTCAGTCATGCGAATGGATCAACCGCATGGCTTAATTGCACGAATGAACCATGCGAATGGCTCAGTCACCCCAATGAGCAACCCTAACCTATAAATACCACCTAATTCGTGGAAAAATAAAGGCATTGAATACACTTTAACTTCAGACGTACCCTAGCCGTCCAGAGACCTCTAAGATCGTACTCCAAGTTCATAGATTGCATTAGATCGATTCCTTATCGATTCTTGACGTTAGATTCAATATATTATTATTTCTATGTGCGTTCTCACTCATTGGATCACCAATCATATAGGATTCTGCACTATTTGGTTTGGGTTTCACGTTAATCAGCAGATATTTTGTTTAAATACCGGATCCTAACAAGTGGTATGAGAGCTTTGGCTCTTGATTACGTGTTGATTCAATCGTTTTTAATACAAAAGTTTTGTTTTTTCACTAAAAATGCAATCCTTTTGTGTCAAACGGAGTTGTAGACGTTTCCCGACCATAAAGTTTAGTTTTTCCGGCATACGGCGATTAGGGTTTGTGAAGATTCAAGTTTTTATGGCCAAAACACGTTTAACCTACGAATTATCAAACTTCAGCAGGTTCAGTGGTACGATTGGCTCAATCGTACAACTGAGTTCATTCGCATTCTCCAACCGCACGATTGGACTTATTCGTACACTCATTCGTATGATTGAGAACCCTATTCGGATAGTTCAACTGCATTAGTTCATTCGGCCGACTGACTCATCCACATTTGTTCAATCGCACGATTGAACCATTCGCCTAGTTCAATCGCCCGAATAAGTCCAATCGCATACCTTCATTCGCACACATAAGCAGTTTGTTAAAAATTAATGTTAAGTGAAATGGAGGACCAGTTTTCAGCATACACAGCAAGTAGAGATACTCGTATTCAGAATCTACTGCTGTTGGAGAACGAAGTGGGAATTCATAATAAACCCCCTAAGCTTATCACGTTAGACGACTACCCACAATGGAAGCAACGTTTCGAAATCTACTTAAATGGAGTAGATACAAAGCTGTGGGAGGCAATAGAGTCGGGGTACAACATGCCAGTAGGAGCTGACGGAGTCAAACTTACACTAAGTGGAATGTCTAATGCACAAAAGGTAAAACACAATGCGGAGAAGAAAGTCTACGCTTTGCTCACTCAGTCTATTCCGAAGGATATCTTCCATCAGTATTCAAAATACACTCAAGCAAAGAAACTATGGGATGCGTTGGAGAAGAGGTATAACGGAAATGCCTCACTCAAGGCCATTAAGGCCAAAGCTTTGAAGAATGAGTTTGACAACTTCTCTTAAATGGAAAAGGAAGGCCTGGATGATGTGATCGATAGATTCTACCACTTGATCAGTGAGATGCACAGTCATGGAGTAACTACGTCGATGGAGGATAAGGTATCCAGCTTTGCTGATGGGTTACCGGAGAAATGGGTTTCGTTCACTTCAAATCTCAGACAAAATGGGATGCTCTCTAAGTTAGATATAAATGACTTCATTCTGCAAGTGAGAGAAGAGGAGCTTAGGATGAAGTACAGAGCACAAAAGGCCAACTATGACCAGAATCCTGCACTTTACAATGCGACTCCTCAGGTCAAGACATCTGGAGCACCACTGCAGACTGCCTTCATCTCAAGCTCAACAATTCCAGCACAAACTTCTACTTAAGTGTCCGAAACGTCAGAGTCATCTGGCACCCAGTATATCATACCTGAAGCTAATGCAGCAAAATTGAAAACTGACAACTTCGGTAATGTGACTGTTGAGGTGGCCAAAGAACACATGGACCTCTTAGCTGCTGTAGTCCACTCCTATGATGGACTTGTTGCTAGAAAGATAGGAAATTGTCACCTGGCAGATGAGGATCATGAACAAGTGGACGAGATGGAGTTGGAACGAATGGACATAATGTGGGCTTTGGCAAGTGCTATCCGACAAGCTAAAAATTTTGTCTAAAAGACCGGACAGAACTTGGTTGCAACCAAGGATACGACCTTTGGCTTCGACAAGTCAAAGGTAACTTGTTTCAACTGTGGTGAGAAGGGGCACTTCAAGCGGGAGTGTGTGAAGCCAAAGAAGACTGGTAATGGCAATCTGTTGTCGTCCTTTAATCGTCAGGACAAGGCCACATCTAGCAGTTCTACTTCATCAAGCAAGGACCCCAAAGCCTTGGTTGCTAATGCAGATGAAGGACAGGACTGGAGCTTTTGGTTCGTCTCACCGGGAGAGTCCAACATAGCTAATGTAGAGGACATTGATGACGATTCGCCAGTGAGGGAGTTATAGCAGTAGAGATCGCGAGGTCAAATTCTGAAGACACTGCACATGTGGTAAACCACCTAGCTAGAGCAGAAAAATCTGCATCAACATCAGAATCACCAGAACCAGAGACAATAGATTCTGTGCTCATGGCTGATTCTTCTTCAACATCTTAGGTAAGTACTACTGACCAGTTGTTTAATAATCATGCTTGTTAAGATTGAAAAACTTTTAGAGAAAGTATAGATTTGAAATTTTCTAGGTTATTAGATCATAATGATAGCCTAGTAAAGGATCTGGAACTATGCACTGAGGCCAATCGAGTATTAAAACAAAACGAGCACAGTTATAAAGGAAAGGTAGACCTATTGAACAAACAGCTTAGGGAAACAGAAGTAGTTCCCTTTAACCAAGCAAATGACATTAGATACTATCTTAACTCCCTAGAGGACAATAAGAAGCAGAAAGCTGTTTTAGAAGTAGAAGTCAACTCCTTAAAACAAAAACTGCACAGTTGAACAAGCTCGTATCACATTGTCCAACACATAGTGAGAGAAAGAAATAATGGGGAGGGATTAGGATACAAAGTGGTTCGACCACCACCTGAGACCTTGATGAACACCAAAAGTAGACTGATTAACAATAACCCCATCAAGGATCATGTGGTGTCCACTCCCCTTGTTAGTGATCCAGATTTCGTAAGTAAATCCAATGAATCTGAAACTAAAAAAAGGAGGCCACTTTAGAGGCAAAAGGAACATGCCTTGTGTTAACCTGGAAATAGAGTTTGAAAAGGTTAATTTAAATTCAGGTCCAACAAAGTCAAATCAGAACTCAAAAGACTATTAAACCTAATCAATCACCAGTATCATCATGTCAAAGTCCAGGTAAACAAGAATAAAATACGTAAAATGACAGGATCAGTGATCACAGTTTGATGTAACAGAATATAACGCAGCGGAATACAAACACGAATTAGACAAATTGTAGCAAGCTAACAATATATGTGAGCATTAAGATCGCATACAATTATAGGGAGAGTAATGTATTTCTGATTTCTGGGAATGTTTATAGATGAGAATATTTCTAATCGAATCAATCATTCATTCCATTCAATCATCATTTCATTCACTCATTACAATAGGTTGTCACTCCTTATATAGAGTGCAACAGTCACTGCTGTTATCACGGAAAGTGACAACTGGCAGATCCAATACAGAAATAACTAATTCTTAACAAACTACTGAAATGTTCACAACTACTGAGAACATATCAGCAAGTTAAGTACAAAATATAAAACTACTGAAACTACAACGACTGAAGAACAAGCTCTTCAGTCGTTTTACAAAACTACTGAAACAAAGAAAATAAAACTACTGATATCACAACTACTGAAGAAGTACTCTTCAGCAGTTGTGACAAACTACTGAGGCTTCAGTACTTGATCTTCAGACTTTGACCTTCAGCGTTTCATCAGCTGATGACTTCAGTAGATATCATCAGCTGATGTCTTCAGTCTTTGTCTTCAGACTTTGTACATCAGTTGTTGATCTTCAGCACTTGTGAACTCTTCAGCTGTTGTACTTCAGTACTTTGGTCTTTCAGCTTCAGCACTTGTGTTCTTCAGCTGTTGTACTTCAGCACTTTGGTTCTTCAGCTGTTAAGGTCTTCAGCACTTGATCTTCAGCTGTTGAAGTCTTCAGCACTTGTCAAACTACTGATGAGGCTTTCAGTTGTTGTGATACCGTGTGGGACTTAGAGGTTTTCTGATCTTGGCTCATTGGTTCTTTTGGTCCAACAAACTCCCCCTGAACCAATGCAGCCAAAACCTCTAACTTATTTATACTCCCACTTATTGATGGCAAAAATGTTGGTCTTTTTCCTTCTTGATCAGTAGAGAAGATGACCCATGTACGCTCCGGCCTGGGAAGAACCTCAAATATTTGTTTGGCAGAGTATGAATGGGAACTCTGTTTTGGGGAACTGGACACAGAGTTGTTATCCCATTCATGAGATTCACTTCCCCATAATGAGTCTGTACGACTCTCTTGTGTAGGCCTCAAGGAAGGTGATTTGTTCCTCCATGGTTAGCTCTTCAGCACCTCCTTCAAACAATGATTCCGGCCCATAATACTCAGACAGGTATTTGGCCTGTTTCCCATTCTTTAGCTCCACAGTTGTTATTATTCTGTAAGCAAACTCATCCGGGTGATTACCCTCTAGGAACAACTGGAGCTCATTTTTCCTGACTTCCTCAAGCCTCTTGTAAACTAACCCCTTTTTCACTATTTTGTTTTCCAGCATCTTCTGAGGGGTTAGATTAGCTTTGTAGGCCTTCTTGAAGTCTTCTAGGATTTCCCAGGGTGAAACTACAAAGACCAGAGAGATCACTTCATCTACGATCTTTTTCACCTGGCCAATGTATCTCCGAGGTATATTGTTCTTATGAATTCTGTGAGAGACCCTGGAACAGGCCAATCCTCCTCACTCTTTCCTTTTGATATTGAAAGGTATGCCTGAGAGTGTAAAGTCTGAGGGCTTGCTCCTTCATATTGATGATGGAAGATGTGGCTGCATAAGCTTTGTCAACTCTCTTCAGCAATTCCTCATCATGCTGTTTATGAAGCTCTTCTTCTTCTAGCTTCACTTTAACCATTTGTCTCTGGACTTCAGGAGTAATTGCTGAGGAGTGACTTGTGGCCTTAGGCAACTGAATCACAGCTGATAGCGGCAGCCTGTCTTCATCATCTTCTTCATCTTCTTCTAGCCTCAATATCCTTCTCTTCTTCTTCAAGGTATATCATCGGCTATGGGTTTTGGGGTAAGGGAGTTGGTTTGGTGGGTGGTTTTGGTGTGGGAATGTTGACAGGCTGTGCTAGCATCCTTGAGGTGAGTGTGGCTTTTGATTGCTTTGCTAGCTCAGTCCTGCTCCCAGCACCCACTTCATTCAAAGCTTCAATAACAAGCCCCTTAGTGTATGCTTCAGACGAACAGATCTTGGTGGTGATTGCCAAGATACTGTCCCTGGACCAAGCTTTGATCTCAATCATTGATCTTCCAAGATATTTTGCAATAAATCTTATCATGATTTCTAGCCTTTCTCTTTCTAACACTTCATAACTTGCCCATCTATTCTGGATTTCTTCAATCTCTAGTCGTCGAATCTCAGAGTCAAGTTTGTT
Organism: Flaveria trinervia; assembly: GCA_025506515.1. Taxonomy (NCBI): domain Eukaryota; kingdom Viridiplantae; phylum Streptophyta; class Magnoliopsida; order Asterales; family Asteraceae; genus Flaveria; species Flaveria trinervia. Next base: position 29,847,110 of record CM046458.1, on the reverse strand, counting down.
GGTGTCATGACCTTGCCTGAACAGCTGATCAATGATGTTGTCCATTGATCTACTGTGTTCGGCATCAGCCTCTTTTATCAGTAGCTCCAAGGCTTTATCTTCAGCAATGTGCTCATCAGCACCTTTCTTTCGCTTGTAGGTGAGCATTGGTTGCTGTTCTTTCTCCTCCTTTTGGCTTGCTTCGCTTCCTTCTTTTCCTCGGATCTTTTCCTCTTCTGTTCTTTCACTGCAGGACTCTCCCCCTTTTTGGTTGCATTGGAGGAAGGGGTTGAGACCGCAGAAAGAGTCTTGTGGACAGCAGCATCAACCAAGGGCTGTAATGTTGAGGAAAGCCTCTCATCAAGGGCTTTGATCACTATATCAGTAATTATGGGGGTGATGAGAGGGAGGGAATTTTGAGTGCAGCACCTATTTGCTCAGGAGGGTTCTGTTCTGAGAAGTAGGGCCTGAAGCAGAGGCAGGTGGTTGATTTTGGGGTGGCTCTGTATTTGGGAAACCTTCAAGGGAAGGTGCCATCTGTGGGTGTATGAGGGTGGCAGATGGACTTGCATCCTGAGACATCTTGGCCAGCAGCTCTTTGAGTCTGCTAACCTCATCCTCTAGAATGGTGTTTTGAGCAACTACATCGAGAAGAAGCTCAGGTCATCATCAGTTGATACTGAATCACCTGACCTCCTGCTTAGAGCAGGATGACATGCACTGGGTGTAGACCAGTTGGTGCATGTGCCCCTTGTGCTTGGTACTGGGGACTTCCAGCCTCAGGACAATGTCCATCATCAGCAGTTGCCTCTAGGGAGGTCTTAGCAATGTTACCAGCCTCACTCTGGTCATGTGCTGAGTCAGAGGAGGTGGCAGCCTCACTAGATATTCTAAGCTCCTTCTCTACACCAGGAGATAGAATTGGGAAACCCCTTGCTGTGGGTTCTCAGGTGCACTGTGTTCCTCCCCCTCAATTGTAGAGGTATTCCCAGTAATAAGTGGTTTCTGGGGAGGGGGTGAGGAGTGCAATTGAGTCAGCACTTGAGCAACTATTAAAGTTGGGCTGTGAGGGGCGGTTGTTTGGGGTACGGGGGTAGAAGCAGTGTGCACCTGGGGTGGATGGTGCTCTTCAATGGCAATCTCCTCAAGTGAGGAAGATCCCAGATAAGTAGGTGCCCCTTGGGTTGCTGCAGGCTCCTGTTGAGAGGAAGCCTGAGCGGCTGTGGCTGGAGGAGTCATGGTATCCACTAGGGGGTTTGGACTAGTGGATATATCCTGCGTTTGTTGTGCAGGAGCATCCTCAGGGGACTCAATTCCCTGAGTAGCCATTTTGGGTTTCTTTTTGGTGGGTTTGGTGGGGACATTGGATTTGGAGGTGGTGGCTGTGGGTTCCAGCTGCGTGGGTTTTCGCAGCTTGGCAGCCAGTTTGAGTGTCCGGTCGGAGTTGTGCCGGGAGTATACTTCTGGCAAAACAGCCGTAGCAGGGACTCCCAAGCCAACAAGTCCCTCAGCATTAAGCTGGTCTATTATAATGGCCATTATGAACCGTGGATAGAGTATCCAACGGTTGGCAGTTAGTTTTTGAGCCATATCTTTGAGCTCTGAAAATATTAATTCTGAAAAATTCAGTGGTTGTTGCTCAAGGATAGAATACATTACCTGCTGCCATTTGGTGGACATTTGATCCCAAGACGATGTCTTAGGGGCCAAACATACATTGACCATGTGAAAGATCAGGCGCTCAGCGTCATTAAAGTGTTTCTTCATGATGGTGGTGGCACTGAGATCACCTTGATATCCATGCTGAGCAAATGATAGATCTATGGTGCCCTTCGGATATCCAGCAGGAGAGGTAGCATCACTCAGTTGAAGAATTTTACGGATTGTTGCAGGAGTAATCACTACTTCTTTGTGGTTGACGACTGACCGGAGGGATCGTGTGTTGCTCTCCTCAGTAGTGACATAACGTTCATCCAAAATTGGTTCAAGGATTCGGTATGTAAAACGGGGTTCAGAAGGAATGCCTTGTTGTATTGGGACTGAACCATAAGATCGATAGCAGTATCGAACTTAGTCCAGATCGGCGATTTTGTGAGGTAGGCAACACAGTTGTGTCGCGGTTTAATTTGCATAGACGCCATGGAAATTTTTTGGAGAGGAACGTTAGGTTTGAAGAAGATAAAGCATGGAGAGCTCAGGTTAAGGGTATTTATAGGGTACGGGTGAGGAAACGACTGAAGGATGTGGTGTTAGTCATCAGTAGTTTTAAACGACCGTTGACATGGTAATCCTTTCAGACGTTGAAACAGCTGAAGTCGCGGTGTTAGGCATCAGTAGTTTAGAAAACTACTGAAGACCGTGGTTTTGACTTCAGGTGATTGAAACAACTGAGGACATGGTGTTTGTCATCAGTAGTTATGAAACTACTGAAGACAGTGGTTTTGTCATCAGCTGTTGTAAACAACTGAAGACTTGGTATTGGTCATCAGTAGTTATAAAACTGCTGAAGACGTGGTTTTGCTTCAGTTGTTTAAAATGAAACAGCAGTGGTACAAACGACTGAGGAGAAAGTTCTCTTCAGCTGTTTTCGTCAATTCTTAGCTTTTCAGCTGTTTCAAACTGTCCTCAACACATTCATCAGTCTTTATGGCTGATTTCAGTTGTTTCATAGGACATCAGTACTTATCTGTTTTTACTGATTGCAGTAGTTATGACTGCATCAGTAGTTGTAACTACTTCAGTAGTTTAGAGCAGATGAAGTACTTCAGTACTTGTGAGAACTTTTAGCCTTCAGTAGTTATAAAAACTACTGAGGTTAAAAGAGCTCATCAGTACTTATATGTGACAGGCACTCATGATCATCAATATGAATTACTGAGATCATCAGTAGTTGTCACCTATTCTAGCTGCAGCATACCAAGCCTTAACACCAGGTTTTGGAAAGTTGAACTATCCAAAGGCTTAGTAAAAATGTCTGCAAGCTCATCAGCACTGGGCACAAACTTAGGATCAATCAGACCTTTTTCAAAACAATCCCTTATAAAATGATGTCTGATCTCTATATGTTTGGTCCTAGAGTGCTGGACTGGATTTTTGACAATGCAAAGAGCTGAAGCACTATCCATTAACAATGGAGTCTTAGTCTCTGTAATGCCATAATCCAAAAGTTGGTTTTGAAGCCAGAGTACCTGAGATGTACAGCTTGCAGCAGCAATGTACTCTGCTTCCGCAGTGGATGTAGCAACTGAGGTCTGTTTCTTGCTCTGCCAAGAAATCAAGCAGTTGCCTAGGAATTGACATCCACCAGAAGTTGATTTCCTGGTCAACTTACACCCTGCATAGTCACTGTCAGAAAAAGCAACTAATTTACCAGAATGTCTGGTAGAATACCATAAACCTAGAGATGGAGTGCCTTGCAGATATCTAAAGATCCTCTTGACTGCAATCAGATGAGACTCTTTAGGTGCAGCCTGAAATCTAGCACAAACACATGTAGCAAACATAATATCTGGTCTAGAAGCTGTTAAATACATCAAGGACCCAATCATACATCTGTAAAGTGTTTCATCAACCACTTTACCTTTCTGATCTGAGTCCAGTTGTGTGGTGCTGCTCATGGGAGTAGAACAGGGCTTACAGTTTTGTAAATCAAACTTTTGCAAAAGATCTTTTTATATTTGGATTGATGAATAAAAATTCCATCAGCCTTTTGTTTGATTTGCAACCCCAGAAAGAACTGTAATTCTCCCATGGCACTCATTTCAAACTTCTGTTGCATCAACTTTGTAAAGGCATCACACAACTTTGGATCAGAGGATGCAAAAATGATATCATCTACATAAATTTGAACAAGTAGATTATGCTGCCCAGCTTTCTTAATAAATAAAGTCTTGTCATGGAGCCTCTAGTGAAATTGTTTTCCAGAAGAAAGTTTGATAATGTCTCATACCAGGCTCTGGGAGCTTGTTTTAACCCATAAAGAGCTTTATCAAGCTTATACACCCAATTAGGATGTTTATTGTCCTCAAAGCCTGGAGGTTGACATACATAAACCTCTTCTTTAACTTTTCCATACAAAAATGCACTTTTGACATCCATTTGAAAGACTTTAAGTTTTTGATAAGCAGCATAAGCTAAAAACAATCGAATTGCTTCCAGTCTGGCTACAGGGGCAAAGGTTTCATCATAATCAATACCTTCTTCTTGTGCAAACCCCTGAACAACCAGTCTGGCCTTGTTCTTAACAATAAGCCCATTTTCATCAGTTTTGTTCCTAAACACCCATTTAGTGCCTATTGCACACTTACCTGGAGGTAGAGGAACCAGTTCCCACACTTGCTGTTTCTTGAACTGAAGAAGCTCAAGCTGCATGGCATCAACCCATCCATTGTCCTTTAAAGCAATGTGATAATCTTTGGCTCTTGCTGACTGATGAAGAGAGCATAGAAGCAGAAATTTGACAATTGACTTCTTGTTGATACTCCAGCAGTGATATCACCAATGATTTGAGACATGGGGTGATTCTTCAGATCTTGATACACAATGAGATCTGTGCAAGTGTTTGTAGCCGGTTCAGCAGCAACAGATGGTGATGGTGAATCATTTCCTTGAAACCAATCAGTGGATGGTAATTCAAAGGAAGTTGAATTCGAAGAAATCTCATCAGCATTTGTTGTGGATGGTGCTACTGGCGCTACAGGAACATCAGGTCTAGTTGAATCAGGCAGCTGATCACTAAACCTGAAGAGGTGAGTACTGCAATCATCATCATCATCAGCAGTACCACCAGGTGGTGAACTGTTGACAGGAGCAACAGCAGGAGTTTGATAGGAACATATTGCAGTATGTCCAAATCAAATAACTCCACAGGACTTTGTGGAATCTTGTCCTTTGGAGATTCATTAAACTTAACATGTAGAGTTTCTTCAACCATCTTTGTTCTGCAGTTGAAGACTCTGTATGCTTTGCAAGTAGATGAATAACCAACAAAGTATCCTGCATCCACCTTAGGATCAAATTTGTGGAGTTGATCCTTTGTGTTGAGAATAAAACAGGGACACCCAAATGCTTTGAAAAATGAAATCAGAGGAGCCAAATGATGGAGAACTTCATATGGAGTCTTCATCAACCTCTGATTTACTAAAACTCTATTTTGCACATAACAAGCTGTGTTGACAGCTTCGGCCCAAAAGGTCAATGGCAAACCTGAGTCAGCCAGCATGGACCTTGCAGCTTCAATGAGAGTCCTGTTCTTTCTCTCCACTACTCCATTTTGTTCCGGAGTCCTTGGAATGCTGAACTGCCTTTTGATTCCCTTTGAGAGATAGAAGTCATCAAGTGTATGATTTCTGAACTCAGTTCCATTATCACTCCTAATACACTTGACTGGAAGGGAATACTGCTTCTCAATGTACAGCACAAAGTGGATAATCTTCTGAGCAGCCTCATCCTTTGAGTGTAGAAAGAAAGTCCATACAAATCTGGAGTAATCATCCACAATTACCAGACAGTATTTCTTCTTTGCCATGCTCATTACTCTCACAGGACCAAATAGATCCATATGCAGTAATTGCAAGCAGGCAGTGGACTTGGACACTTCAATAGGAGGAAATGAGACCTTGTGCTGTTTTCCTTTTAAACAAGCAGTGCATGTTTCATCACAGTGGAACTCCTTTATTGGTAAGCCTCTGACTAAACTATTGTGGCTAAGCTGATTCATGTTTTTGAGATTAACATGACCAAGCCTCCTGTGCCATAGTTTAGATTCTTGAAAAGAGGCTTTGGAAAATAGGCAAGGATTGCCTTTGAGATCTATCTTCTTAGAGAGATCTAAGGCATACACTCTTCCTGTCCTGTTGGCTTTCAGGAGAGTGTGATCATCCAACACCTTGTCAATCAAGGGCAAAACTTTGGATGACAGAATCCTACAGTTTTGACTTGTGAAAAGGGCAACATGGCCTTTATCACACATTTGACTGACACTCAAGAGGTTGTACTTGAGATTTTCCACATGATTAACATCATCAAATTTGATTTCTCCATTGGAGACAAAGCCCTTACCGATGATGTAACCCCTAGCATCATTGCCAAAAGAGACAAATCCCTTCTTTCCTTGAGAGTAGTCATGAAGAAGAGAGATGTTCCCAGTCATGTGCATAGATCCCCCACTGTCTACATACCAGATGCTATTTTGGCATGTTGAAGAACCCTGCAATAATAAACAATCAGTTAGTTTTAGAGACCCAAACCTTTTTGGTTTTGGGCCTGGTCTCATCAATAGATGGTAAACTAGCATGTTTATTTGTAACAACAGCCTGAGAGGAAGAAGATGGTGCAGAAGAGGAGTCCTTTGGCTTAGACCTCCTTTTCTGTGGTTTCAACATAGGAGAATCTAGTTGGTTAACTCTACCCAACAGATGTTGTACCATCATCACCAGCTGTGTCTGATTTTGTGATAAAGCTTTCAGCTCATCAGACACATTGCTAGTGGAGTTAGATAAGGTCCTATGTTGCACCTTCTTCTTTTGAGCACCCTCAGCTGTCACCTGTTTAACTCCTTCTTTTTGGATTGCTTTAAGGACTTAAGGGTTACAGGATTTGATGTTGCTGATACAAATGTGGTCTCAAACTCAGTTTTCATTTTTACCATTTTCTCATTAATTTCTTCTTTTGTTTGAGTTTGGAACCTCTTTTGTACCAACAATCATCTGTAAGATGATTGAACAAACCACATACTTCACATGGTTTCTTCTTCATCTTAGGTTGATCATCAACTAAAGATGGTGAAGCAACAGAAGACTTGTTCTTCAATGCTTTGGAAGCATTGGTTGCTTTCTTGACAGCATCTTTAGTAGTCTTCAAACTCTTTCTACTGCCAGTTTTCTTCTCTTCAGTACTGACAGCAGTTGAAGTTTGAACTTCAGGAGTTGAATCCTGCTCTCCAGTCCTTTCAGGACCTTCAGGATTGACTCCTGAGTTGATCAACTTATTGATCATGTGAATGTCAGCATTTGGACCATCAACATCAGCTGATAGGTTCAAAGAGGACTTGATACTGACTGCTACTTCTGATTGTGCTGTATCAGAAGGTAGATCACATGACTTGATGGATTGGTTATCACTCTCACCATCAGATTCTACCTCTGCTCTTGGGGTAAAATCTGTAGGTGGAGCAGTGTGATTGTAACCAATTCCAAACTTCACATTTGAAGCAGATTGCTTACTAAGAAGCATTTCAAAACCTTTGCATGATTGTACCCATCTATCACACTCGACCTGGGTAACTGCAAGGGTTTCTTTGAGATCTTTGTACTTCTCTAAAAGTACATCTTCTCTAGCCTTATCATCAATTATTTTGCAATTCAGTTTATAAACCATCATTTTTATCTTTGAGCACAAACTCAAACTCAGCTTTGTTTTTGGAAATTACTTGTTCTAGCTCAATGTTCTTATTAATTAAAGCTACATTTGCTTCTCTAATGGAAGCAAATGCTGCTATGCATTGTTCAGAACATAATTTGGCTTTTGCCTCAGAGGATACCTGTGATACCTGTGGTGTAGAGGCATTGGAAGATGAAGTATCAGCAGACTCCAAAGCCATAAGAGCTAGATTCCCAAAGGGACTGTCACCACCATGTTGACCAGCACCTGAGAACAGTTGATCATGACCAGACAAGTCATCTGGTAAACTGCTCCAGTCAACAACTCCTGGGGTGAAGAAGCTGTGTTGTTGAGATGAAGGTTGTTGATGAGATAGGGAAGGCTGAGGTTCTGGTAATGCATGAGGTTGTGGTGTCATAGGAACTTGAACTTGACTTGACTGTGGCATGTAATAACAAGGGTACTGATAAGGCATTTGACCCTGAGGAACAAAATATGCCGGAGATTGTTGTTGAGGATGATGACTAGATGTGACAGGATGTTGCCCTCTGTTTTGTTGACTGTTGCCAGGAAAAGTCACAAAGGGTGCAGTAGAGTTTGATCCAGTTGATCTACACTCTCTTGCAAAGTGTCCAAGCCGTTGGCATTTGTGACACCTCAACTTGCTCTTGTCAAAACCAACTTTGGTTTTGCCAGAGAGTCCTGGGAATTTTCTTCCAGTTCTTTTGTAGAACTTCTGAGATCTGATATTTATCAAGGCCATTTGGCTCAAAATATCCATCTCTTCTAAGTCATCATCAGCAATCCCCTTGAGATCATCCATAATGAAACATAAATTGTCATTATTACCTCCAGTAAACTGACCATCAACACTTACAAATGCAGAATTAGAAGTGCTCGAAGAGAAATTAATATGCTCATCATACTGGCATTCAGATGCAGCATATTCTGACTCATGACCCACCAAGGCAGTGTTGCCTTGTATAAAGTCTTCAGTGAGCTTTCCAGATGAAGACAGCTTTCTCTTCTGTTCTATCTCTCTCTCAAAAGTGAGCAATTTCCCATGGAGTTGGGTGAGAGATAGTTTGTCCAAACTTGCACTGGAGCGTAGGACAATAGTATATGTGTCCCATCTCTCAGGCAGTGATCTGAGAAATCTGTTATTCATCTGAATATTGGTGTATTCAAGTTTGACCATTTTTAGTTCAGAGATCAAACAAGAAAACCGCTCATATTGTTGAGTCAGTGTCTCACCCTTTCTATGAGAGAATGTCTCATATTGTTGGGCAAGAATTTCTCTATTATTTGCCAAGACCTCATCTGTTCCTCCAAATTGTTCTTTCAAAGCAATCCAGAGGTCATGGGCAGTTTCATGATGCATTAGCCCAGAATAGATTTCATTGGGCAAAGCCATGGCCAGAATTCCATGGGCTTTTGCATCAATCTCAAGCAACTTTTTATCCTCATCTGAGTATTGCTCCCTCCTCTTCGGAACCATTTGATTGGTTTCCGGGTTATCACCATAGGCTTGTGTGGACCATGTACCACAGATGTCCAACACCCTGCGCTGTTAACAGACAGGTGATGGAGCATACGTCTTTGCCATATGTTATACTCATTCCTAACCAGCATAGGAGGCTTGGTTGAGGAACCAGTATTGTGAGGATCATTGGAGGGAGTGGTCATTTTCAGTTCAAAAACAGTTTAGTTCAAGTTTAAAAAAGTTTTAGACAAACCACAACAAACTCAATGAGAACCAAGAAAAGATCTCAGGATGAATGAGCAGAAATACAGAAAAATTCAATCTCTATAACCGTTTCTTGCAAAAACAAAAGCTAATTCAATCAAACTTGGATCTTGAATAGCAGTTTCAATGATCAATTATTAGATCGATCAATGATTAACCTGCTCTGATACCATTTGACAGGATCAGTGATCACAAGTTTGATGTATCAGAATATAACGCAGCGGAACAAACGAATTAGACAAATTGTAGCAAGCAACAATATATGTGAGCATTAAGATCGCATACGGTTATAGGGAGAGTATGTATTTCTGATTTCTGGGAATGTTTATAGATGAGAATATTTCTAATCGAATCAATCATTCATTCCATTCAATTCATCATTTCATTCACTCATTACAATAGGTTGTCACTCCTTATATAGAGTGCAACAGTCACTGCTGTTATCACGGAAAGTGACAACTGGCAGATCCAATACAGAAATAACTAATTCTTAACAAACTACTGAAATGTTCACAACTACTGAGAACATATCAGCAAGTTAAGTACAAAATATAAAACTACTGAAACTACAACGACTGAAGAACAAGCTCTTCAGTCGTTTTACAAAACTACTGAAACAAAGAAAATAAAACTACTGATATCACAACTACTGAAGAAGTACTCTTCAGCAGTTGTGACAAACTACTGAGGCTTCAGTACTTGATCTTCAGACTTTGACCTTCAGGCGTTTCATCAGCTGATGACTTCAGTAGATATCATCAGCTGATGTCTTCAGTCTTTGTCTTCAGACTTTGTACATCAGTTGTTGATCTTCAGCACTTGTGAACTCTTCAGCTGTTGTACTTCAGTACTTTGGTCTTTCAGCTTCAGCACTTGTGTTCTTCAGCTGTTGTACTTCAGCACTTTGGTTCTTCAGCTGTTAAGGTCTTCAGCACTTGATCTTCAGCTGTTGAAGTCTTCAGCACTTGTCAAACTACTGATGAGGCTTTCAGCAGTTGTTGTGATACCGTGTGGGACTTAGAGGTTTTCTGATCTTGGCTCATTGGTTCTTTTGGTCCAACATAAAACCAGGTAAAACAATTAAGTGTGTAAAACCGACCATGCATCTAACAAAGAAGTGTATCAATCTAAAAAATATAAGGTCATTCGTGTGACACCTACATCTCCACAAAAACTAATAAACCGTAAAGTTGAAAGCAGATCTTGCTACAATTGGGGAGAGTACGGTCACATTGCGTCTAATTGTCCTTATTATCAGACACCGAGGAGGAAAGTTGAACTCCCTACATCTAAAACTAGATCTTTTAATGGGAACTCAGTGACGCCTCCTAATAGGGATAGTGAATCCAAAGTTCAGTCCATCAGCTAGTCGTTTGTTTATCACAAACAGGCCTTACACAAAGCTGGAGTATGGAAAGAAAAATCTGCTTCAGCGTCTGAAAATGAGAACAAACAAAAATCTGAGCTTCCCTTAACCTCAAATGGTCAATGGGTTGAGTTTATGATGTGTGATGCCTTGGGGAAACCCAAGCCAGTGAAGGCTTGGGTTCCTAACATAAACTAATGTTTTCATTGCATGTGCAGGGTGTTCGCTAGAGTGTTGAAACTAATACATGGATTGTAGATAGCGGAGCATCCAGACACATGACAGGTACAGAGCTCTCTTAACAAACGTCAAACAAATCAAAGGAGGGCATGTTTCATTTGCGGGAAACAAAGGCAGGTACATCACAGCCCAAGGGGAAGTGGGAAATGAGAAAGTTAAGTTTGATAAGGTAAACTATGTCCAACAATTACAAAATAACTTACTTTTTGTTCCTTAAATATGTGATAAAGGCTTCAAGTAGTCTTTGACAACAAGAAGTGCTATGTTCTAAAGAAGGACTACGTGATCTCGGAGGACCAAGTCCTAATGTTAGCTTCAAGATATAGTGATCTTTATGTTTTGGATCTCTCAAAGGCCTCCACAACTGATCAGGAAGTTCAATGCTTCTTGTCCAAAGCTACTGAGAAGGACTCCATCTCCTGGCATAGGAGAATGGGACACATAAATCCGAGGAAAATGAATCACTTGATCCAGAATGATCTTGTGAGAGGAGTAAATGTCAAAAATTTCCAACTCCTGGATTTCTTTATTGCGTGCAAGAAGGGAAAACAGACGAAGAAGGCTCATAAGGAATAGAAAGTCCATTCTATAGAACTTTTTGAGCTCCTTCACATGGACTTGATTGGTCTAGTCAGTACAAGAAGCATCACAGACGACTTGTATTGCTATGTAGTTACTAATGACTACCCAAGATTCTCTTGGGTAATGTTTCTGAAATCAAAATCAGAAACATTTGACTCCTTTAAAGAATTGGTAACTACACTGGAGTCCCTATACAAGCTGAAGGTACGACAAGTGCACTCAGACAACAGAACCGAGTTCAAGAATTAATGGATGGAGGCCTACTTCAAGGAAAAGGTAATTGTGCATCAATTTACCTCTACCTACACTCCTCAGATAAACAGGGTTGGTGAACGAAAGAATCACAGCTTGATAGAGACAGCACGGACAATGCTGTCAGACTCAAAACTGCCTATTCAATTCTGGAATGAAGCAGTGGCAAATGCATGTTATACACTTAATCGAGTTCTGGTAGTTAAACGCCATGGAAAAAAGTGCTACGAGTTACTGCAACGACGTAAACCTAACTTAGAGTATCTCAAGCCGTTTGGCACTCCATGCACCGTCTCAAGATTCAACACCATCCAGTTCACAAAGTCAATCATCTACCAACTCAGGGGGAGCACTTGATGTAAGTGACTCTTCCTCTGATCAAGAAAATATAGACAATAATCTGAACAACGAGGATGTGTAGGTTCCACCTACTATAAGTCCACAAGCATCTGATAGTGATGCTTTTGAGCCTTCGTAACCATAGACTCCTATTGCCTCAGATCCAAAACCAAATGTTCATAATCTTGATTCTGAGGTAGTTGTTCCAATCACTCCCGGCTCACATCTAAATATCTATCATCCTTTGGATAATGTTATAGGAGATGTGAGATCAGGGGACCAGACTTGAAATCAGTTGTACTCAGCTGATTATGCCTCTTTGGTGGAAAAAGGATACCTTTACGACGGTGCCTACGTTGCTTTGTGTCTCAGTTTGAGCCAAAGTATGTTAGTGAAGCACTGAATGATGAGGCTTAGGTGAGTCCCATGCAAGAAGAACGTCTTCAGTTTAAGAAGTTGGGTGTATGGACTCTAGTGGACAGACCTAAAGGTGCTAAGGTCATTGGCACCAAATGGGTCTTGAAATGCAAGAAAGATGATCAAGGAGCGATCATCAGAAACAAGGCTCAGCTTGTTGTTCAGGGTTTTCCACAAGTTGAGGGCATTGACTACAAGGAAGTGTTTGCACCCGTGGCTAGGATGGAAGCCATCCGCATCTTCCTTGCCTATGCATCATTTATGAAAATCAAAGTTATCAACTAGATGTGAAGAGTGCGTTCCTTCAGGGTGAGATTCGAGAGACAGTATATGTCAATCAACCCGATGGATTTGAGGATCCATATCATCGGGACAGAGTTTACAAACTCGACAAGGCACTATATGAACTTCATCAAGCTCCGAGGGCCTGGTATGAGAAACTCTTGACTCATCTTGTGAAACACAGTTTTTGCAGGGGAGTCATTGACTGTACATTGTTTATCAAAGAAAAAGAAGGAGATTCACTACTGGTGCAAATCTATGTCGATGACATAACCTTCAGTTCCTAGAACGAAGAATTATGTAAAGAGTTTGAAGTAGTAACGAGGGTAGAGTTTGAGATGAGTGCGATGGGAGAGATGAAGTTCTTTCTTGGGTTACAGGTGGATCAGACACCAAATGGGATTTTCCTACATCAGACCAAGTATGTAGGTGATATTCTCAGTCAGTTTGACATGGAGAATGCTTCTACAGCTGGAACTCCACTTGCTACAAACCATGATGTAGCACCCGACGAGAATGGTGATCTGGTAGATGCCACTATGTATCGAGGGAGGATCGGATCTCTCATGTATCTCACTGCCTCACGACCTGATATCATGTATGCTACATGTTTATGCTCACGATATCAGGCAATGCCTAAGGTGAACCATCTTATTGGGGTCAAAAGGATTTTTCATTATCTAAAGGGAACACCCACTCTTGGGTTGTGGTATCCTCATGATGATGTCTTTGTGCTTACAGCATATAGTGACTCGGATTACGACGGCTGCAAGATGAACTACAAGTCTACATCAGCAGGGTGACAGTTCTTTGGGAGAAGATTAGTAACCTGATAGTGTAAGAAGCAGACCTCGGTTGCATTGTCAACCTGTGAAGCCGAATACGTTGCTGCAGCAAGCTATTGTTCTCAAATCATATGGATTCAACAGCAAATGCAGGATTATGGTTTGAAATTCTGTTCTACTCCTATCTTTGTTGATAACTTTGCTGCAATTGTAGTCACTAAAACCTGGTCCAACATCCTAAGACCAAACACATCAGAATTAAATATCACTTTATCCGTGACTGCTTTGAATAAAACACTTAATCGATGTGGTAAAAATAAATACAAATTTTCAACGCGTTAACCTCTATACAAAGGCATTTGACAACCAGGCTTTCTATATTTGTTAGAGGTCAACGGTGTTAAAAAGAAAAATGAGGTCATTCCTGAAGATAACCATGTGTTATCCGATGTGTTGTGTAAATTTACTTTTCTTTTTACTTTATTTTTCAAATTTTAATTTAGTTGCTTAATTTTACATTGGATAATTAAAATTGGTCTTATTGTCTTGCCTATTAAAATCCTAAAACACTAATCCATTACGGTTTTAAAATTTTAGGGGGGAATAGGTTTAGACAATATAAAAAACGAGGGTGAAGGAGAGGTTGCTAATAAAAATAAGATCGTATGTGTGATACCGATTCAATCTTTGGAATATGATAGTACACAGGAGCAAACCATTTGGGACTTTAAAATTTAAATTGAAAATGATGCAAAGCTCAAGTATAAGTCTATTTAGTCTGAGCAAAATAAAAGAAATTTGATAGATAAACTAGCTATTACTAAGGTAACACAAAGAAAGTAGACCTAGAGGTTGCTAGACCACAGATGATATGTTGGTAGATTCAACACAATAGATGACTAGACCTTTTTGGTGATCTCAATATTAAAATAAAATGTTTGACTAGCTATGGGTAACACCTTATCCCTAGTTAACACACTCAACAAGATTCCAATAAGGGGTGACGAACAAAATAAACGCAACGAATATGTGCGTAAGACCAAAGCATGAGCAAAAACACATAAAATTCAAATGCAATCAAACTGATAACCTATGTTGTTGGTGAGATCTGTGCAAAAAGACTAAAATTGCTCAAACAGAAGATAGGTTATGTGCCTCTCTGCTGTGTGGTGGCACAGACCTGAGGATAAGCATAACCTATATATTCTAGAATTCATTGTTGTTTGCCGCCTCTCTACTGTGCGGTGGCACTGTCCTAAGGCTTGGCTTCTCTTTGAAAGGTCTATGAATAGTTTCTTCTTGAATACTACCCTTAGACCGCTCAAAAATTTCCTGAGGAAAGTTGATTACCATATAAGTGTGGGATCCACAAATGCTTATTGAAATAAACAAATCTAAACCATCACCAATCTGTGTTGAAAGTCTGTGTATGGTTTTAAGAGGACAATATACTGACAATCATTATGGCTACAATTCTTGAAAGTTCAAATCAGTGTGGGGACCTAATGGTACTAGTATGATTTCCTGAATTTGCTAATTAACTATAAATGAAAAACAAGAATAGAGCATCAACGGTTTTAGATAACTTATTCCAAATGTTTTGAATATCTAGTATGATTCCAAATTGAATCGGTCCATGTATGGTTTAAATGAATTGAAGCTATCTTAATCAGAAAAAGAACTCCTTAGATTTACATCTTAGGATTTAACTCTCACAAAAACACAAAAACATGTATTAGTTTTAACTTTTAGTGTTATTTCTTTTGTTTTTGTTTAAACTTTGTCAATTTCGGAGTGTTTAATATCGGACTATGTCATGAAAGTTGATAGGGAACCTTATCATCTAAACGATCCCGTCTGAGGTGACCACATGTGCCTTCAAATAAAAAATGGGTCACGTCTAAGGTGACAAAATATTTTAAAAGGACCATGTCTGAGGTGGTCAAAAGTTTTTCAAGTTAAAATGATCATGTCTGAGATGATCAAATGCACATAATGTTTAATCAAAAGATAAAACTGTGGAATGGTATTAAAGTCAAATTCATGAGTCTAACCCATTCGCACGAATAGACCATGAGTATGACCCAATCGTGCGAATGGGCCATACTCATGCACTAAACAACTGAATGGACATGAGTATGAGCTACTCAGCCGAATGGATTATCAGAATGAGCCAGACGACCGAATGGAGGTGTGCGAATGAGTCAGTCACCCGACTAAAACCCAGTCGGCCGACTGAAGGAAATCGACTGAGCCAATCGCACGACTGAGGTCC